>JAIXMO010000033.1:0-357521 GCA_025677825.1 Helicostylum pulchrum | reverse complement strand
AGTTTTTTTTTTAAAAAAAAAGCGGGAAAACGTTAATGTCGATAATGTATCACGATTTAAAGTTTTATAAAGAGTCTATAAATGAAGAGAACAATGTCACTTTTTAAGGGAAAATAAAATAAAAAAAGTTGTTTTTGTCAAGTGAATGCATGAAAAAAGTCTTTGTTTACAATAGTAATAAGGAAGGTTGTTTTTTTCGAGCCAATATAAATAAACTATATACACATACCGCTTATCATTCGTCTGCCAACATACTAATTCGGAAAAAAAGCCGAGGACGCCCTCTATTTTATTTTATACCGAAATTTTTTTCAACCATGATCCATTTTCTTCTTTCTTCTTTTCCCTCTCTCTTTTTTTTCTTTCTTCGAAAACCAAAACAAATGTTACACTCATGGTCCAAAGATTCAATGCCGTCAAAAAGGGTAAGAAGTCACAATAACTCTGCATCCACATCGCGTTCAACAGCAGAGGATATTTCAATGGATGTTGCTATTACGGCAGCATTGGCAAGGAGTTTCCAAGTTTCAGGAGTCGATACTAATTTGGAGGATATAAAAATGGACGTGGATAGGATGAATACGTCACTATCCAGTATCGAAGAAAGACTGTCCAGGATGGAGAACAAAATCGATTTTATTCTCGAAAAGTATGAATCAGTTACTCTAACATACACTGAACCACTGGAGGCAGCTGAATTTATCCCAAAAGGCACGTTGCATAACGAAATATCTGTAAGTAAAGAGAGGGAAGAGAGGGGGGTTTTTTTTTACAGCAGTAAGACTTAACAATACAAACTTTCCAGGGTTGGATTCGTACAGCTATGGGAAATTTGATGGTGGAGGACGTGAGGTGGAACTTCCAGCTACCTTTCCGTAGTCCCGAGAATCTTGTCGTAACCAATTCTATATTGGATTTTGTTGGCGTACATATCAGTGCTAAAACAGGAGACCCTTGGACCCGTACTCTGTCACTTCGAGAGTTAAAGCAAAAAATTAATCTAGTGTTTCAAAGAAACAAATCTAAGATTAATATGCCAAATGATAAAAAGTCTCTGTTAAAGAAGATTAATGTCAGAAAGACAAGACGCGTGACAGTAAGTTTTATATAAAAAAAAGTAATTATAGTTTAAATTCGTAACTATCTTAAACTGTAGAAAAGTCAACACAGAAAGCAAATAATTGAACATGAGTTATTTGGCCCGGCAATGAGAGAATTCTTTGGGGACGATGTCAGTAAGTTGTTAAGAGAGCAGCTCCAAAGTGATGAGGAGAGCACGGACTCCGAGATGGGAGAGACAGAGAAGACGGGAAGGTTACGAGTTGTTCGTCCTTCTTGGCGATCGAAAAAGGTAAGTAAACAAATAAATAGTTAATATGGAGTTAATGTTAAAAATATAAATAAATAATTATAGGCAGTGGAAGCATTTAAAAAGTTCGATGAGTATGACATCGAGCTTAGAAAAAATGCTAGGAAGGAGAGAGAGTCGAGAGCTCCGGGACGAACAAAGGTCGTCGATATTAAGAAACGGTATTTGGACGAGGTTCCCGAATGGGCAAAAACGAATGAATATTATTAAAATGGATGTTTTCTCGCTTGTGATAGTAGTATTTGTAGATTATCATTAGTACTACTAGTAATATGTTTGAATAAAATTATTGTATTTTTTTTTTAAAAAAAACACCCCACAAAAAAAACTGTCCTTTAAGTCACGTTGAAGAATACAATACAGACATGAAAAGGTATGCTGTAATACTCGTCTTGTTAACTGTAACATATCTTTATTTTTTTTGTCTGAGAATGAACACACCCACACACACACACACACACACAGACACACCTCTTTTTTTTTTGATTATTTTTTCGACAATTACTTTTTTCTCTCTTTTTTTTTTAAAAGAATAGTAGTATGGAAAAGAGAGAACTACCTACAAGACACAATTTTTTAACAGAAGCAGTAAAGAACCTACTTGAACCGAGTAAAATTTGTATTTTATTTCCCTAGAGTTTTTGTTCAATCTAATTCAATTTTTTTTTTATCTTGTAGGGAAAACTTTACATGAGCCTTTAATCGATTCTAATTCTATTATAACGGTTACGTCCGATCTTAAATTACTTGATCGGTATGAACATCACACAGTAACTGTACCACCGTCACCTATTGTTGAACATGTACCTCAAGTGACGAGGATTAAACCTGTAGCCAGAGCCAATAAGAAGACAAAAATTGAAGCGGAGGACGCGATGTTAACAGACGATTATTATTTAAAACGACATCGACGACATGAAAAAGAAGAAAAGACACAAAAGAACAGAGAAAAGGAAAGGTTAAAGCACGGATATTATCAACAAAAACAATTGGTAGAGCGTATTAAAACGATGGATAAAAGTTTATTGCAGTCTATTGTTTCTTCTATTCGTCATCGTACACATCAAGAGGGGGAAGAAGAAGAGGAAGCTTATTTGAACCATTTACATTCACGATTATTAAATGATGCGGTGGAACATTTAAGGCGTTATGAGGTATTAGGGTTAAATAATAATAAACAAGGGCAAGAAGTAGTGGATGATCATGATGGTATCATCAATCCTTCTTCACCTGTACCAGTTCCTACAAATACAAGTCATACAAAGTTTCAAAAGGCTTTGCAGTCAGAGGCGCTTAAACAACGAGAACGTCAGATAAAATCTTTCTCGAAGCAGCCCGTGTTTGCGGGCGAGCCATCACACAGAGGTGCTAGACGATCTACACGACATGTTATTGCGTTTGGACAAAAATTACCTGAATTTGAGTTTGAAGAGTTTACATTACCACATACAATTTTAAAATGGAAAAATAAAAAAGCATGAAAATTTTTTATATATATTTTAATACATATTTATTATTTATCAAGATAAAAGTGGTGTTGACTCGCCTACAATGGAAGTTTTTACGCAAGTAAATACACCATTAAAGATAAATACACCAAATACAAGTACGGAAAAACCAATAAGTTCTAACCAGGAAAATGTGTCCCAACCGTAATGAATAGCAATAACCCAAGTCAAAACAGTTCTATTATAAAATAAATAAATATGTCTTAGTAATATGCGTAATAACAAACAAACAAGATTTTTTTTTTTTTTTTTTTACCTTAAAGAATCAATCATGCTTCGACCAGGTACGCCAATAGAAGAGCTAACGGCTAAACCAAAAAAGTTAAATACAGCAACCATAAAGGCCAATACAAGGGCACTTTGCCAAAGGATATATGAGTTGAATAAATCCTGGAAGCCTCTAGCGATATCGAATTCGTCTGTACCGAACAAGGCAGTGATGACAAGAGCACCAGATAACAAAATAACGCCAAAGACACCTTCTATACCCATTGCTCTTACGGGATCAAGACTGAAGCGATCCATTAAATATTCCTCCAAAATGAATTGGGCAGCAACAAATAGTTGTGCGACCAACAAAAAGATGGGACCCAAATAATTGGCCTTGTCTTTATAAATTACTGACCAGATAATTGTGGTTGTACCTAGTAGTATGGCAAAGATAGAAACCCATTCCTTGCGTATAAATTTACGCGATAGGAACAAACAACTTAGTATAGCAGAGAACCCAACGATACTACTTTTCATCATTTGGTATACAGACGGTGTAGTATAGATCAAACCCAAGTTAAGCAACTGTACGTATAAAAAGAGTGCTGTTAATATTTATTTTCTTTTTTTTTTTAAAAAAAAAAAAGAAAACTTACGGTAGTTGCTATAAGGTCACATGCACTCGGCAGGATAAACCATGCCGCAGACCAAGACCAGGTTGCTGTATGAGGCCTTACCCAGTCGTTGTAATCGTTATAACTGTTAGTGCTATGTGGCTGCACAGCTTCAAGCATAGATCGGTCAAGTAAAGAAGGCGTCTTGGTTACTAAATGAATTACTGCAATACAGATAATCTCACCAAGGAAGATCATGGATGTTTGAAGCAAAGGTTGACTGAATTTATAAAAGCTATCATCTTGTTCATTTCTAATCTTTTGGTTATCTTGGAACGTCAATATCAAAGGTATACATACACCTGTATTTTTTGCGTTAGTAAAACGTTTTTTGTACACGTATAATCGCCCTTACCTGATATTAATAACCCTATTGTTAAAAACACGGTATAAACCGTAGACATTTTTTTTGGATATATATTTTTTTTTGGTGCTGTTGCAAAGAAAAGAGAAAAAGAATAAAAAAAAAAAAGAGAGAAAAACAACAAATAAATATAAAGCAAACCCCCTTTATTTATTTATTTTCTGCTTTGGTGCGTTGTATCACGTACACGGCTCCTTAATTTTTTCGTACTTTTTTTTTTTTCACTTCACACGCCACTTCAAACGACACGAAAGTTTAATTGAAATCCCTTTTTTAGCGGGTTCATTTAGACTTTTACATGATATATTAGCTTTGATAAAAAGATATATGTCTCTCCAAAATTAATCAATCTCCCTTTTTGTTGTTGTTGTTGTTGTTGTTGTTGTTGTTGTTATTGTTGTGTGTACGCATCGACAAAAAAAAGGAGAGGAGGAAATAAATACAGTTACACGCAACTAGGGTTATATCCTAAAAGCTATTTTATGCAGATGTATTGCTCTTGCGTATTTCTTTATAAACATCTTGAACCGCGTCTTCTGCAACTGACTAAAATAACAAAACCCGCCAAGTTTATAAATAGCCACTATATAACGTTTGATCAATTGAAATAATTCCCTCTTTTTTTGTGTGTAGGTTATATATATCATCAGATTTTTCTTTTCGATTCGTGTCTTGACAGCTGATGACATTATCGTAATTGGTTGATTTAATGTTGTCTACTTTTGAGTATATTGAACGTGATACGAGTGCAGATATTCTTTTTTAACTTGAAACGTTTAAACTGTTTTTTTTTCTTAATTGAAGGATTTACTATAGTCCCCCTCTTTTTTTTTTTTAATACGGATCAAGATTATATTGATCTTCCATACATTTTGTTGCGAATTTTTCAATTAACTGCGCGCGCGCAAGTAATCTACTAACTACTAAAAATATTTATGCAGATTACAAGTGGGCCCTTAATATAATTATATATAAATTGCAATTTAAGCAATTACCAACATTAACAAAACTGTCAAAAAATTGATTTATACAGACAAAAAAAAAAAAAAAAAAAACCCAGGAACCTGTTCATTTATGAAAATTATGCATTTTTTTTATTATTTAGTTTTTAAAAAAATACAAAATTTAGATGTTGGAAGGATAAAGCATCTACAAAAAGAAAGTAAGTAAAAGTGATCAATAAAAAACGATATGAATTATAACTTACAATACGGACAGAAGCACCGAAGACCTTAGGGGGCAAGTTCTTGCGGAAACGAGCCTTAACAACACCGTTGGTACCGTGGGTACGGGCAATACGACCCCAGATAACACGAATCTTGGAACCGTTGACCTCACGTTGAGCACGGTAGACATAGGCAACACGCTTACCGAGATAGAATTGAGCATCCTTGGTGGTTTGGACACCTTCAACTTGGATGAGAGAGACGTCAGGGTTTTGAGTACGCATGGCACGTTCATAGCCCAAAACACGGCCCTTACTGTAAAGACTATAAAATGAAATTTCCCCGTTAGTATCTTATTTTTTTTAATCGTAAAAACATCACAGCTCCCAGAGAAAAATTGTTCGAAAAAAGGGTAAGAGTTTTTTTCTGTTGTTGTTGCTTGTGTGTGTATATATGCTGTATATATATGTAAAAAGTTGTTGCTTTTTCTAAAATATTCTAGTTTATCATTGACGAGACACCTTGTTTGACATCATATTTTCATCGTCCATGGTCTGAGTTTGTCTGTCTTTCCTCTCCTTAATCCATATTCAAACTTTTTTTTTTTAACTGAAAAAAAATATATATAATCCATCCATATTTGTAATCCATCCATTATTTCAACATGAAAAAAACTCTATTATCCCCCTTGTCTCTTTTCTCTATCGGCTTTGATGTAATGATATGTATAAAAAAAATTCTGACTTTACCGGTCTGATGACATATTGAATAAAAGAGGAGGTTCTTCAAGCTTTCGTTGATAGAACAAGCACAAAAGTCCCCCTTTCATCACCCCTTCCTAAACAAAAACACAAACAGCCGGACATATCATGTGATCTACCGGGCCCGTTTTCCCAAAAAAAAAAAAAAGTTGGCCGGGATTTTTATTTTATTTAATCATCAAACTTAAATTGAAAGTCATTATTGTCTTTAAACTGTATATCTATGCCAAAGTGTGTAGTCTCTAAAAACATGGACTTTAAATCCACACAGCTAATTTCTATAGATACCGAGGAATTGCACTTTAGAGATTCCCCGTATGCAGTTTCAGTACACTGGTTGAATTCCCTCGATACTTTTCCCGTGTAGTAAACTATCTCGCTTGATTTTATAATTTTCAAGTGGAATTGGGTACAGTCGCCGTAAATTCGATTGAGAAATTCTACGGATAAAGAGTTTAACGTTGTGTAGGGTAAATCAATGGTTATACTTTTATGGGTTTGTAATACTTGACCGGCCGTAGACACAAAGCATGAGTAGCAGAACACAAAGTCTGTCAGGTGAGGAAGGCGTTGAGATAGTTGCGTTAGGACGCTAGGGCAGACCAAACATTCGATCAGACGCAAGGTTGTAACGGAGTTGCTTACGGTGTAGTCCGGGTTACAGTCAATGAGATGTGCGCTGCTCACGGTCAGTTCAGTTAGTTCGGTACAGTGCTTCAAGACGTGGTCGAGGAAGTAGCCGCTGGCAAGAGAGTAAAGTAGAGTGTCTTCGTCGCCGAAATGAGCTGCAGGACTTATGGAAACATGTAATCTTTTGAATTTGGCACCCACGGATTCTACCAGACCCATGTGCGGTAAATTGGGAGACCCATCGAGGTTATGTGTGTTGTATCTTTCCTTGGTTTCGTAGACAATCTTGGTAAGGTTTTCAGCAGACGAGATGCCAATATAAGGTTCGATCTCTATGAAATTATTTCGACGTACGTACACAATCCTCAACAGTCCACCGTGATCTTTGAACTTGGGATTCTGTATCGAATGTAAAACAACCTCGTTCATATTTACCGGAAACAATGCGGACAGTTCAAAAGCGGTGACATTGTTGTAGATGTGCGAAATAAACTTGGGCCAGGTATCTCGTGGGATGTTTTGTCCTTCCATTTGCATACGGACTAGGAAACTTATCTCTTCATCAAGATCGTTTTCGAGGTTAAAGTCGGATTCAGTGGTTGGGTTGAGTGTCAGTTTTGTGAGGTTTGGGAATACGTACATGAGTTGGTTGATAATGTTGGGTGTGATGGTGACCATGTCTGTTTCAATTGTTTTTATTCCGGTCATTGGTGTGGGTAGTGGCACGAATTGATCCGAACCTGTGTGAGAGTAAAAGACACGTCTATCAGGGTGGTTGATAATAGACAGATACTCTAGCTGTTTACAGTCTTGTATCAAGGGGGCAATTTTCGAGGCATTAAAAATCCCGCTGACATAAGCAGTCAAGCGTTTCAAACGAGGAAATTTATGCAGATTCAAAGCGACTTGACTGTTCCGAAACGAAGGTTCAGTCTTTGGCCAGTCCCAGATTTGAACTGCAGTTAAGGTACTGCATAGTTCCATTGCAACATAGCCGTGTATTTTGATACCGGAGTCACGGTTGAGGTCGGTCACTGGCAGGGTTTCAAGTTTGGTCAAGGTGCCTTTATAACACTCTCGTAATAACTTTACCCAGAAGGACTCGTCTTTTGTGTTGGTGCTTTCGATAGAGGTGATACAAGGGCAAGTGTCAAAGAACAAAGGTAAGAATTGTTCCATCCTCGGTGATTGCGTCAGTGGACTTTCAAACGAGACTTTTCGAACGGCGTTGTGTAAGTTGTTTGTGGAGACTGTGTTGAGTGCCTTTTGGGCGTCAGGTAAGGTGTGTAAGGTGAGTGACGAGTAGAATAAGACTTGCGATATCGGTTTCCAGGAACGGCAAGTAAGTTGACACTCTAGAAGTCCGTGAGAGTAGGTGGATTCTACGCCTTGTAGGATTTTTAAAAGAACTTCTTGTGGTAGATTGTCCCAACCCATCTTGTTGTAAAAAATAAAAAAGTTACGCAGTAGAAAAGGAAGCCGAGAGAGAGAGAGAAAACGTACATTTTTTTTTATTAAAATAAATAAACAAGGTGGCTTATTTAAAGTTGGTACAATACAACTGTATAACAGAAAAGATATATTAACAAAAATCGTGAATTACACTTTTTTTTTTTTGGAGAAAAAAAGTTGGCTCTTAAAAAGATAAATTAGTACCGTCTTCCCAACTCGTTTCTTATCGTTGTCAGTTGGCTTTTTTTGTTGTTGTAATGGAGACTGTAACTATTACTTTTTAAAAAAATGACTTGCAGACATTGTTTGCGTAACGTGCCACCAGGGTGTTAACAAGTATGTTGGAATTCGCGAAAAAAGCACATTTAATGAGATTGATTTAGTTCCATTAATTGCGGCTGGGCGATACGATTACTCTTTTTTCCTCTGTAGTATTTAGATACAAGATACGTAATCGAGTTTTTTTTTTTTTTTTTTTTTTTACTGTGGTTAAAAGCTAATTGGAGAAGACAAAAATCTTGTAAGCTCTAGTTTTCACATTCATTCTTGTACTGTGAACAAAGGTATTCAATATCCAATACCTGACAGATTACTCGCTAGATATACTGTGATTGTGTGACCATAGTACAACACATTTACTATGTCACAAAAGGAATTGATCTCTTGGCTATATGTATCCAATGCAAACACTACAAACAGAAAAGTTCCACGAGTATTCTTAGAATTTTTTCAGCAGTAAGTTTTTAAAGAGATCCAGAAAGAGTTCTTATACCAAGTTGTGAAGTCTTGACGTCTACAGACAAAAAAAAAAAACTCATTTTTATCTTGAAGAAATTTTTGCTTTGAGAGTTGGTAATCGATCTATTAGATAGCGTACTAGCTGGCTTAACAACTTCATCATAAGTTGATCAACACAGAGTATAAGGAAAGTACGACCAAAGACAAAAAGGCTTTTATGCAACAAACGAACGCATTCCACGTCAGAGCTGCTGAAGTTTAAAAAAAACCTCCCAAATTTATATAATATATTTTCATTATTATTTGGTTTTCTTTTTTTTTTCTTGTTTAAAGATTATTCGCCATGGTAAGACTTTATACTACAACCAAATTGTCACTTATTAATTCTACATTCTAGTCGCAAAAAGATTTACAAACTATTGAAACTAACCATGAAGATATGATTGTAAGTCTCGTTTTTAAAAAAGCGCGTTTTTTTTTTTACAAAGTAGATGAAGATTAACGTTTTGTTTTAAAAAAATAGCATGATGCTCAACTCGACTATTATTCTCGTCGTTTAGCAACTGCTTCATCTGACCATACCATCAAGATTTTCAATGTAGATGGTGATAACCAAACCTTGACTCATACCATTACAGAGTAAGTCCCCCCCGAGAGAGTGCACAGAGAAAAGAGAAACTAAACGTTAAATAATAGTAACACAGCTCCTGTTTGGCAAGTTGCATGGGCTCACCCTAAATTCGGTACCATCTTGGCTTCTTGTTCTTACGATGGTCGTGTTCTTATTTTTAAGGAACAAAACGGTAACTGGACAAAAATTCATGAAAGTAACAAACATACTGCTTCAGGTAAAAAAAGATTTTTTTTTTGTTGAGTGTTAGTGGATTAAAGTTTTTATATTTTAGTTAACTCTGTTGCATGGGCACCTCATGAACTTGGAGCTATTTTAGCATGTGCTTCTTCTGACGGAAAAATTTCTATTCTTGAGTATAAAGGTAAAAATATATTTTCTTTGTTATGCCATTTTTTAGATTGAAAAAAAAAAGAAGGACTAAATGAATTAAAAAAAGATGATGGATCTTGGGAAACTCAATTGATCGACGCACATGGTATTGGATGTAATGCAGTTACATGGGCACCTGCAGCTATTCCCGGTAGTTTAGTTCAAACAAACGGTGGAAATCCTCATGTGAATGTTATAAAGAAGGTAGTTTCTGCTGGTTGTGATAATTTAATCAAGATTTGGGGTTTCAAGTAAGTTTTTTTTTTAATACAGTAAGTAAGAGAGAGAGAAGAAAACTAAATTCCTTTTTGTGTGTAGAGATGATACTAAATCCTGGCAAGAAGAAGAGACTTTAGACGGACATTCCGATTGGGTTCGTGATGTTGCTTGGGCACCTAACGCAGGACTTCCCAAGAGTTATTTAGCTAGTTGTTCTCAAGATAAATCCGTCTTAATTTGGACACAAGAACATCCTAAAGCAGAATGGACTCATAAAACTTTAGGCGATAAATTCCCTGATGTTGTTTGGCGTGTAAGTTGGTCATTGTCGGGTAATGTTTTGGCTGTCTCTTGTGGCGATAATAAGGTTACTTTATGGAAGGAATCTTCAAAGGGTGATTGGGAACTTCTTGAAACTCTGGAAGAAAGTGCTTAATAAATATTTATTTTTATTTTTTTGTTACTACATCTATATACTATCATCTTTTTTTTTTCTTTTTTACCCCCTCCTTCCCTCTCTCAAATATATATTATTAAAATGTCCAATCTCCCCAATCGTCTTCTTCTGTTTGATCACTTACTGCTGGCACATCAAACATAGATGCCAACTTGGTATTATAATCAACAATTGTAGGTGACACCTTTATAGGTGATAACATCATGTCTGATGATGGTTTTAATACAACAGGTTTAGGTTTAATATTAGAGGCAGACATTTGCATAACTGAATTTAATCCAAACGGATCATCTTCATTCTCTGCTTTTTTGACAGATGGTTTTTTACTGTTATTATCAGTAAAGAAATCTCCAAATGGATCTTGAGTTGCAGTAGTCGCTGTGTCTTTTTGAACTGCGAAACTACCAAAGTCACCAAAATCATCATCAGCTACTACTATAGGAGTTGTAGCAGCAGGACTGTACATTGTAGTAGGTGATAAAGGCGTACTGCTAAAAGTCGGAATCAACGGTTTAAAACTAGTATTGAATTCAGAAGTTATTGGAGACTTTAAAATACTATCAGGCTCAACATTTAAATCAAATAAATCCAGCGGTTGTTGGTTAGTAGTAGTGGTGTGAAATGATGTAGGACGAGGTTTGAGTGTAGATGATAAAATGGCGGTAGGCGAAGGTGGAGAAGAAGAGATGTCAAGAATAGGCGAGCTGAACCTGCTTGAAAAGGCAACTGTATTGGATCGTTTTATATGGGAAGGTGTGGTAGTAGTAGACTTGAGTTTATGAGATGTTTTTGTTTGTATGTTCATGTGATTGAAAGCGCCTGCGAATGAAGATGTGCCATCACTGGTGGTATTACTTCGTTTAGGTTTTTTATCTGAAAGTGATAGAGGAGAAGAAGAAGGTGGCGACGACAAAGAATGCTCATAACTCGTTCTGTCTTTAGGTATGGTAGTAGTAGAATGAAACGAGCTACTGGGTGATATAGGAGAAGTAGGCGATCGAGGTAAATTGGTTTTAGACAAGTGCGGTAAGTACCTAGAAAGAGATGATAGTCCAAATACGGAGGATCTCTTTTCAGAGGTTGGAGTCGTAGTAGTAGTCTGCTAAAACAAATTTAGTAAGGTCTTTTTTTTGTGCAATTTATTTTTATTTTACTTACGTTACTGTTATACTCAATAGGAGAAGGTTGATAGTTGGTGGCGGTAGGAGTAATAAGGTCGTTATTTGACCAACTTGTATCGATAGGATCAGGTTTATGATCTGTAGTGTTTACAATAGTAGGCAGTTTCTAAAATAATTTAATTTCAGTAGTGTGACAAAAAATAATAATATAATTTAAATTAAAAAATACGTTACTGTAGATCTTTGGCAAGATAGAGCGTTTAAATGAAGCTTTTCAATTTCAGACAGGTACCATCTAACTTTGGGAATTCCTGTATCATTATCCATATGTCTTGTAACTGAATCCCAGGTAAGACGAGAATGCAGTGACCTATACAATAAAATTATTTAGCAAGTGATGTGTAATGATATCCTTTCTTTCTGAAACTTTACTCTGGTGCTTCTTCTAATACATAATGTCGAATACTCTTTGATGAACTTTGAGTGAAGTTCTCTAAAGGTTGTTGTGTATATAGTTGGTTTAATAAGTTTGCCCATATTTCAAGTGCTTCTTGAAGAGTACTAAAAACGGGTGTATTCTACAAATAGCCCGAGTCAGTTTATTTTTCGGTTTTACAAAGTATTTTTTTTTTAAAACTTACATCCATATGTTCTGGCTCAGGTAGCGTATTAAAACCTGTCTCATCGAAACACTCGTCATCAAAGCTACCAAAACCATCATCGTCCTGGTCGCTATCAAAATTTCCAAAGTCATCATCATTCAGTTCCACTTCTCGGTCAAATGTCCCAAAATTTTCTTCCGTTGGTGTGACACAGGTGTGAAGATCGTTTGTGGTTAAAGGGTTTGTTGATGAATTAATATCACTAGTAATTAGTCTGTGGTCGTTGTTGTCGATCACAGCATCATTGGGTATATTATCTGAGTCTAAAGCGGCACTGGTAGTAGAAACAACTTTGTCGAGCTCCATAAACTGATGAGTAGATTCCGGTTGAAATCTCGTACTTGGAGAGTTTGGTGTAGTGGTCCCTGCAGTAGAGTCGTTTTCCTTTAAATAGAACATAGTTTTATTTCATGTATATATATATAGTTTCCCTTAAATAGAAGAAGAGAAAAAACAACAACAAAAAAAAGTAAAGCGCTTTATATGTATAAACCAAGCCCAATAAAAAAAAACATTTTTTCTCTCAATATCTCTTGAAACGGAATTCTAATCGGTGTAACTATTGTACTAGTCAATAGGGTGTAGTTTCGACCCTATAAATATCTTTTTTGATGTCATTTTCCCTTTTTCTTTTTTCTTTTCCCAACTTAAATAAGCCCTTTTTGTATATTTTTTTTTCCTTTTTTTTTTTCCTTTCTCTTTCTCTTTCTCTTTCTCTATTTCTCTTTTTTATTTAAACTGCAAAATATGGCACTTGATGTTGCTTATCAAAGGGTTCAACCTCAAACTGACCTTAAAGGAAGTTTACTATTCAAGTATAGGTTAGCTAAAGGGTTAACTATGGTGAGCTTATTGGCTATTGTACTTATGGCCGCTAGTTCTATATTTTATCCCAGTAAGTATTCACTATTTTTTTTATAAAAGAAAACCCTCCCAATAAAAAAATATAAATATTCATTTTTTTTATATGTGTAGACTTTATGTATACGACCGATAGTAATAGTGGAGGTGATACAACCTCAGATAGTACAAATCAGCCCAGTCAAAATAACCAAGACGGTCGGTGTTACTTGCCCGCCACAATGAAGATGCCTACCAGTCCCGATGGATCCTATACACCACCAGTTCCTCACCGCAGCTTAGTGAGAGCTGTGAACTTTGCTTCACCTGAGGAATACCAAGGATACTGTGAGCAATACGATCAAGAGATCGGTGGATACTCTGATGTTTGGAAATACAACGAAAATGGTGAATGTGGCAATTGGCAGGAAAAGTATATCAAGTTACATAAAGAAAGCATGGACATCATGGAAAAGTATAAAAATGGTGATTTCCCCTCTGATATCGATGTGGCTGATAGACCTAAATTTATTTCTTACCTTTGTAAAGAGGTACCCAAAGATAGTAATAGAGGTTGTGGCGGTTTAGCAGATAGAATGGGTGGTAAATCTTTTAATTTGTTTTAACCCTTAATTACTTTTTTTATTTAATCCCTCCTCCCTTTATTGTAGGTATGATTTCTACCATGTTTTATGCTTTACTTACTGATCGTGCTTATTTACTCAACTGGGCTGAGATGAATCCTTTACCTCTTGAAGCAGTTTTGGAACGTCCTCATGTGGAATGGTCTCATGATCCCGAGGAAATGGAAGCTTTATTCACTGACGAACGTAATGAATTGCTTGGGTATCAAAAAGTAGATACATTGAATAAGAAAGCCAAGGTTTTAACAAATATCATCTTCCCTGATGGTGGAGAGCACACTGAATGGAAAGACTTGTGGAACGGAACAGTAAAGTGTTATTTTTTTACACGCACAATTTTTTTTTTTTTTTTGCTAACTCTGGGTTTGTATATAGTATGTAGAGGTTCGTTCAAACCGTGGATATATTCTTCGTACCTTTGAAGTTTCAAAGAAATACGCAAAGATTGCAAATGATATGGGACTTACCACAGAAAACGCATTCAGATGTCTCACTAATTTCTTATTCCGACCTACTATTGGCGCTAGACGATTTTTGAACGCCTACAAGCAATTATTTGCTATGGAAAGTGTGTTGTCGATTGGAATCCAAGTGCGTACGGATGATAATGCGCTTGCGAACCCTGAATTTGATGTGAACAATTTGGAGAAATGGGGTCATTTTGTTAAATGTGCAGCTGATCTTGCTGCGTTTAAAAAGAGAGATCATCATAACCATATTGTGTTCTTTTTGGTTACTGATTCTGCTCATTTACGTGACGAGTTTATTTCAATGAACTCGAATAGAGAGTTGGCAGCAAAGTATATTCCAGAGGATATTTTGGGTATCTCGAGTATGGTCATCACAGGGTTACCTATTGAGCATATCGAACCGGATCAAATTGCAAAGTATATTGATGTCAAGCAACACAGGGAGGTCAATTTGGCGAGAATGACACCAGGTGTAAACAGTGCCTTTATGGAGAACTGGTTATTGGGAGAAACTCAGTACCGTGTTATCAGTATTCAAGGGTACGGTAAAATGGCCGCGTTTTATTCGGGCGATGATAAAACTTCTATCTCCATGCCTAAACCTTCTAAAGTCAATGACGTTTTTGTCAATCCCGATATTTCTTGTGCATCAGACGACTCTTTCACCACCTTTAAATGGCTCAGTAACACTTGGAGTTTAGGATAAACAAAAAAAAAAAAAAAAAAAAAAAAAAATCCAGCGATTTTTTTCTTTAAAAAAAAACTTGTAACTATATTAATAATTTATACACTATTTCCCTTCAAAGTTCGAAAATAAATAGGTCCATTGACAAAAAAATAGATGGCCCGAAAATTATTTATAAATTGGCGCAAACCAAGGGTTGACCAAATGCACCAAATTGTTAGAATAATCATGATAGGATCTTGACTAAAAATATAGTTTATAATTGTTTGTCGTTCCTATTAAAATCTGAATTCTAATGAGACACCCTCTGGGAGCTGAATATCCTGTAGTTGATTAATATGCAATACATGCTCTTTGAGTACTACGCTTAAACATAATTAAAAAGTTGGTGTACTAGCAGGTCTGAAAATCTTTAATTACGTCGTTGCCTGACACTTCTTAGGGTTTGTTGATCATATTGAGGCCTTGCTCTTCTGTGTTGTTATCGAGGGGCTTCACCATGTCCAAACCTTGGCGACATACGAAATGAACAAACAATGGGAAGCATGTTCAGACAAGCAGTCATATCACAATTTATAGCCAAGTAAAAAGTCTCTGATTGTTGCTATTCATGACTGGTAATCAGCAGGAGAGTATCCAGTCAAAACAACAGAGAGAAGAGTTTTAAAAGAAAGATTGTAAACAGAGCCCTAATCTAATACAACATTGTCTACTGGTAGTCTTGTAAGTATAAGCTGCTTGAATCATGTTGCTAGCTGGGTTATTTGTTAAATAGTTCGGCTTGTGTCAACAATAGCACTCACTTATTAATACATTTGTGCTACGCATATCAAGTCGAGGAAATAATATCGTTCAACTTGGGATACACAAGCAGCATATTTCAGTTATACTCGCTGAATGTACACTTGGTGTTCCACCTAACAATCTGATTCTCTTTTTTACGTTGCGTTTTTCCTGTGTTTCAAACATCAGCCAGACATAAATAAGAGGATTTCATTGATTGAGACACGCTAAAAGTCAAAAACAACCCCCCCCCCCTCCAAGTCTTACCATGCAAGGACTTTTAAAAAGGGTTGGATTTTCTTTATGAGTATTTTATAGCGTAATACTATTATATTTATTAGTGTAATCATACTGTAGTACGACAATGACTTTAACTAGTCTTTTTACAACGATGGGATCAAAAAATTAATCAGTCAAAAAGGCTTAAACAAAAAATACATCAGTAACTCGCAAAAGTTATAACGATGTCAAATACATCAGTGACTTGCAAAGGTTATAATGATGTCAAATCCCCCTTTTTCTTTTCATTATTGTTTTCTTATGATAGAACCGCCACAGAAATTAGCAGTGATTAAAAGCTCAATTACTGGTATAGGTTGGAAGGATGCATACTAGCGGCGTCTTATGGAACTGGTGAAGAATGTTAATATCATTGTGACACACACATACTTCTTTTTGAAATTTATATTTGTTAACGAGCTGGAGGATGATAATACCGATAATGTATTCAATTTGGAAGATCTTATCAATGAGGATTTTTTCAGAGAAGTCTTTATGTCGTTATTAAGTGCGTACAAGATGGAAAAGCGAGAAACTGGAAACATTCAAAACAATTATAAACAAGCATAGAGAAACTTTTCTTGAACGTACATCCTACAAACCTATCGATCTAAAATACGGACAACAGATAGCGAACTACGAAGTAACCAAAATCCGTACTGCTTATATCAACAATGTTACTTCTAATTTTGGAAACAAGTTGAGGAAGATGTTAAACTTAATAATGAAAAAGAAGGATAGGTTACAGGAGGCTGGCAAGTCCAAAGAAGATAGACGGAACGTTTACAGCCAAATGAACAAAGTCAAGTTAGCTGTATCTTCAAAAAAAATTAGAGGATGCTACTTCAGAATTTCTAGATCAAGATGGTATGAACACTATTAGAAGTTTTATTGGTTGTTACTCTGAAGATTACAAGTTCGAGAAAGGCTCCATTTTTATGATTGCTCAGAAAAGAAGGATTCAAGGGTCTATTTGTCGGACGAGTTCAAAACTTCCTCATTATGCCCTTCTTGCAAAGATGGTACTACCTTAGAGAAATTTAAAGAAGTTAAAAACCCTAGGCTGTTTAGACGAACTAAAAATCCTACTGTAATATGCCATGGTTTGCTAAGGTTAAACACAATATGTTAATATCTAAAATACTATGAAACTGACAACCAGTTTGAAACTTGTAGATGTACCAATGAAAACTGTCTACAAGATAGCAAGGAATCTCTAGTTCGTCGTCGTTTTTACAACAGAGATATGGCCGCAACATTGAATTTTAGACATATTTTGTTTAGTTTGCGGGAAAACGGTATTAGGCCTGAAAGATTCGTACGCAAGACAAACAGCCAATCACTTTCAACAACAAGACCAAATCTCAAAAGAAAAGCATCAGCTTCTTCCTCCATCCCTGGCACTCAAAACAAAAAGTAATTTTCCCGTGCAGTTATCGCTGTAACCCGTCAAGGTACAGAGTAAGTTTTAACCAAATGCACATTGTGAACCTAATTTTTTTCATTTTGTGAGCCTATTTTTTTAAAATTTTTGTGCCTATTTTTTTTTTGATAACTGAACTAATAATTTTGGAAAATAGTGTAGAGAAGCACTCACCGGGTAATATCTGGATTTCATGGCAAAAACCTGATAAATCTATAACTTTGACTTCACGTGTAAAAAAAAAAAAAGGGAGTTACTCGAATGATATTGCAAGTGTAAACACTTTAAATGATTTATATTAACTTTATTATGTCAGTGATCAAATTAATATGTATAATATAAAAGCATATGTTGACATAAAGGATTTTGAGTTATTTATTAGCCTGAATATCCTCGTTTTAGATTTGTAGACCACGGCCAAAGTTCCTTGAATTACTTACTATTAATAACCGAAAAAACTTTTTGGTTAGGCTAAAAAACCCACATTTTTAATGTCGTACATCAAATAACACTTGTTTTTTTTTAATTTTGAATATTCTAGACTTTTTATTGTATGACCAATGAGACATGACCAATTGTCTATATATTTTTTTATTAAATTATAATTGTTCGTTAAGCAAGACGTTTTGGAGTAGTAGATAGAGAGAGAAGGAGGATATATAAGTGAGAAGAAAGTAGGAATATAAAGAAAAAAAGCAAAAATCTATTAAGTGTGTAGTGTAGTGTACGAAAAAAAGTTTTAAACTTCTTTTTTGGATTTGTGATTGAATGAAGCAGATCGGCTCAAGAAGGACCCAATCTTGCCTGTTATTTTCGAAACAGAACCTCTGCGACGATGTTGAAACTGAGAAGCGTTGGGAGCAGCTAAAGATGCAGACCGAGAGACGTTAGGAGTAGGCTGTAACAAATACCCGCTATCTTTTTGTTGAGGTACCATGTTTCTGGGTTCCTCGTATTTGGCCATTTTAGCCGCAATGGGTGTATGCAAGTTTAAAGCCTCAGGTTTAACCGTGTAGCTATTTCTATTGTTGGTGCTGCTAATTGCACTGATATCAATTGTATGTGCAGTTTGACGAGACGTGACGGTAGCCATGGACATTCCCGGAGGCAACTGTTGCGACTGCCTCATAGTAGCAGCGGCAGGTGGTATAGATGTCCCACGAGGTGGTGGGAGCGTAGAATAACCGATATCCTTTGGTGGAACAGGTGGAGGTATATCTTGCTCGGTATCATCGCGGGACGGTTCAATGACAGCAGCAATGGAAGATACTTCTTCTTCACTACCATCGTTTTTATCGCTGGCAGTATTGGTAGAGTTGCTGAGACTGCTTGATTTTTTGTTCAAACTTCTAGAAGAGTTTTTACGGAGGAATGCTTGAGAGAGTTTACGAAACAATGATTTGCTTCCGCCGGCGGGAACGATGTTGTTTGTGGAACTGGATAGGTGGTGTCTGGTATCGTCTGACGGGGTGGGACGGTCGACGACGACAGGTGTATGATGGCTATGCGTGGGTGAATATGAAACAGGGTGTTCTCGGTCGTCGGTGGAATGAGAGGGGGTAGGTAGTCGGTCAGGATGAGGCTCGTTATTAGGTGGAGGAGAGGGGAATAATGTATCGACTTCAGCGTGCTTAGCGTCTTCGACGTGTTGCGGAGGAGGAGAAGGAGGTGTAGAAAGGTGTCCACCGCTGGTCTCGGTTGCGAGGTGGTGTTGAGACAATGAAGAACGAAGCCAGCGTTGAATTCTGCTCAGATAGTTTGTGGAACCAATTGCGGCGGGTTGAGATACAAAGCCAAGTAAACTACCGTCGTTTTGTAACTTGACTCCAGATGCGTTGTGTGAAGGATGAATAACAGGTGTATGGCTTAGCGGAACCTCCATTAACAGTCTGTTACCGGTGGTAGCAGAGGTCTCTTCAACGGCTACTAGTGAAGCTTGACTGCTTCTGGCAGAGGAATTGCCGCCCAGTGATTCCATCGAGGCCTTTCGGGACAGACTTGACTTTGGCGTAATGCGGAAGTGAAGAGACTCGTGTTCCATTGCGATTTGTCGTTCAGCAGATAAATAGTATAAGGATAAAAAGGGGTGATAGGCAGCAGGGACAGATTGAGGGTCATCGTATACAATTCCAAAATTGATTTCATTGTATGAATGAGGAGGTGTTAAGGTTCTTCTGGCGTGGCTGTCAGAAATATATTTACAAGCGTCGTGGTATACAGGGGATTGAATGATTAAGGTAAGTCTTCGTTCGATTTCATCGGGAGTGCCTAAATTAAAACCTTGAGCCATTCTTTCAATGACTTTGGGACTGAGAGGTAAAGTTAAAGGTTTTCTGGAGGGCATGTAGTTATTTATAGAGGCGGATTCTTTGTTCATCCAAGGGTGATGTATGATATCGGTCATGATGATTCGTTGAGTAGGCTCGGTAATGAATATTCTGGATAACAAGTCTTTGCATTCGTCGCTTAAGTGAGCTGGGTAATTGACGTATCCCTTTTTGATTTTGTCGTGTAAGCCAGGCATTGATTTATCGTCAAAGGGTACGGAACCAGTAGCCATAACGTAAATAACAACACCTAAACTCCAAACATCGACTTCAGGACCGCTGTAAGGATTCGCCTTTAGTAATTCAGGTGCAGCAAAATAGAGCGAGCCACAGTAAGTTGTTAATTGACGTTCGGGACAAAACAAGTTTGAAAGACCAAAATCGATGATTTTAATGTTTCTTCCGGATTTATCAATCATGATGTTTTCAATCTTTAAATCTCTATGAACAATTGAGTTTCTATGCAAGTAATCTAATGCGCTGACGATTTGACGAGAGAATTGTCTGGTTCTTCTATCGGATAGTCTTTGTCTCTTTACGATGTAGTGAAGTAATTGGCCGCCGTTTACGAAATCCATCAAGATGTAAAAGTATGGACCTTGCAGTACCAAGTCTTTTAAACCGACAATGTTGGGGTGCTTTAATAACATCATGATATGAGCTTCACGTATAGTACGAACTTCACGGTTTTCTTCTCTTGCTTTTTCTTTTGCTATTTGTTGAATCGATTTTCCGTTTGTATGTGAAGGTTGATTTAGTAGCTGTAAATTAGCTCTGGGAACAATTTTAACTGCAATCTATTTTATATTTATTTTTAGATTTTTTTTAGAAAGATAATTAAAAAAAAAACGTACCTTTTCACCAGTAACATTATGAACACCTAATTTGACTTTACCCATACTTCCTTTACCTATACTTTGTTGAAGTGAATAGTTTCCAATAGTTTTTAAAGATACGGATCTTTGTTCTTTAATATTTCTACTATTTGAATCATTTCTAGTTGGAGGTTCTTGTGGTTGTGGTTGTTGTTGTTGCTGTTGGTTTAGAAATTCGGTAACCATATTTAATGGGTGTAAAGGTTTTGGTTGAAATATTCTACAAGGAGCAGAAGAAGAAGAAAGAGAAGTAGAAGAAATAGGTTTTAATATTTGTTTACTAAAGACCGAATATCTTTTCTGAATTGAGTTAATTAACGCGTGACAAAACGTTTGTGGTGGTTGTGGTTCCTTATTAGTAGGTTCTCTGGCGCCATTTAAATTAAAATAAAAGCACATCTGTTTTTTTTATTTAATTACTAAACATTTAATAATTGTAACTTTCCTATTTAAATATAAAAAAAAAAACTATATGAAGGTTATTGTGTACCAAGACAATGGTTTGACATTACTCAAACCATTTTCCTAGGAGAATAACTTTTTCTTTTTTTTTAATATCTCTGTGTGTGACACTAGAGCCGTTAAGTTTGCGGTCGTTTAATCATTAAAAAAAAAAAGTCTATCATTAAATAAGAACGTGGGCAACACCAATTTTAATGTTCTTTCCTTCCTTTTCAATTTATTATTTATATATTTAATGGCCTTTTTTTTAAGCTGGGAAATTATCTCTTAGCAGTAAACTTTTTCTCTTAAAAAGAGTAAAGATCAAAAACCGATTGACATGCTGTGTAATCATTACTATTACCTTTTATAAACAAACATCATCAGCTTAATACACCCAATATTTTTTTTTCCCCGGGGCGTTAAATGCTGGGATCTACTGTTTAGACTCAGTTACCACTCCTTATTGATTATTTTATACATGAAAAACCTGCTTTTTTTTTATATTTTCTCGCTGTTTTTATCAGAACGTGAAATAGTTAAAAACTAGTAGTAGTCTATGTTGAAATGATATTATCTTGTCAACATTCGCTGTAATTTTTTTTTATTGCATGTGCATGACTAATGTTTATACACATTATAGACCTGCTTAATTTCATTGTCCTTTGTTTATTTTAAGATTTATGTCTTTTTTTCTCTCGGTACCCAATTCGCGGAAACCTAAAAAAAAAAAAGCCTCCTTAACAATTGTTATTTTATTTTTACTCCAAATCATATAGTTGATCTTGAACTGTATATGCTTGGATTATTACAGTTTTAGTTTGTAGTTATTGATTTCATTTAACTTTAAAGTGTTTTTATTATTAAATATGAGGTTCGTAATTACATCCTCTTGCTACCCAGGGTTTATGGCCTGTGCGATACTTTTTTTATATATCGCTGTATTTTTTCTTTGCCGGTACTACCATGCATATCTATCAGAAAGTGACACATTTTTTTTATTACTATGGTCACGTAAAAATATACATTTATAAAATTATTCGACAGATTCTACAAGAGAGACCCCCTCGGATTTAAGCGTAAATGATATCATACACTATTATTATCTCCCTAAAATAATTTATTAGTTAGAAAAGTGCAGACCTACTAGTATCTCTTATAAACAAATATTTCTAATGATCTAATTTACAAGTATATATACTCTTTACTAGAACAATAATATTGACATGGAAAACATTAAAACATACAGAATAGAATTAAAATAGTAACATGATCTCAAAGTAAAACTTTAGGGCACCATTGGAACAACGTAAAAACTACTGAAAAGATGATCAGGCACGTGAATTCGTACTTGGACACAAGCAGATCATCTGCATCACGCAAACAGTTTTATAACAACAATATTAACTTTTCACCTTCATCATTCCAAGACACTTTATTAAATCTTGAATATCGTTATTATTGATTGTATGTTTAGTAGTAGGAAACTGACAGGTAGTCACTTCTTCGATAACTGTGGAATCTGAGCTATGAAATAGTAAAGATTCGAAAATAAAATAAAAATACAAAAGATACAAGAAAGTAATCAGTCGCAAAATCAGATATAAGTTTATTTAACGTGAAAAAGGTAGAGGTTTATATATCTTTTTCATGTCTGAGTTTACAGATAAAATAAGTGCGTTTGCGCCACACTAAAGTGCCACACTTTCCATGTCTAATTTCCTGCCGTGATTATATAATCCAGTCTTTCGGACAAGACATGCAATTATGGAAATCCTCTAATACTGTATCCAGACATCAATTATTACTGGACGATGTTGATAAGGCTTAGTTAAAATAAATAGGTATTAGTCATAATGGTTAAAGTCGTGAGATAATCAAGTATGTGTAAATATATATGAGAATATATATCTGATCACATCAATAACGTACAACTCCGGTTTAACCAGCTCTAGAGTTAGCAGACAAAGTTCAAAACCCATGATTAAAAAAAAAACGGTACTATAGCTTTTTCACTTGATCCGGGGAGAATACGATTGAGATGTTTTTTTTTGTAATCAACGCAGCTTTTAAATTATCTTCATACAGCTTAGTAGTAGATGCCACTTTAGCGAATTCGCCAACGGATTAATCCGGTTGTTTACTTGATACTAATGAAGAGATTCTAAGGTCTACCTTTGGCTTAGATGATGATGATGAAAAGGTCTCTGGAACGGTATCACCCCTAGTTAATAATGCAAACGATATTTAGTTAATTGTAATGAAAAGGTAAATAAAACGTACCAGTGTAAAAAGAAAGACGAGATACTAAAAAATTCTTCGATGATATGTGACCGGAATTTTAACTTGAAGTCTTCTTCAGAGTACCTCTCGATATTTTTCGGGTTAAGATAAAAGCTTTTGTGAACGTGTATATCGAGTCTATTAAGGATATTTATTATTAGCTTAGATGAGCAGGGAAGTGTAATCACAGGTCTATACATTACACGAAACGGCAGATTTCTTTCTCCATGATATATTTGCTGATATATTAATAAGTCAATAAAATTGATAAAAGTAAAGCAAAGTGATTTATTATTTGAAAGGCTATTTATATAAATGAGAAGATTTCAATGACAGTTGAATCAGATGATAGTAAAATAGGGAGTTGTGACCGAGTTATTTGTAGAGAGCAGATCACGATAAAGAATAACAAACAGGTGCTATTTTGCTTAACAGTGTCACGGACATCTTTTATAAGGAAAATACACGCGGTATAGATTTACCCGTAGTAAATCTGTACTTGTCAAATAAAGCAGCAAAGCAGACTTCAAAATAGTAATCAAAAGGTATGAATATATAGCGTGTATAAATCACTCCATACGTTGTTGTTTGGTTCGGTAGACAATTTCTTCAATTGCCTTTAACTTTGTTTTTAACCCGTTAAGCTATATTTAAATAGAGGTCAGTCTTTAGTCATATCAAGAATAAGGCTTGGAGCTAAAGTTACATACTTCCAATGCTTCGATAGTTAAAGCTTCCAGTTTTTCTACAGCAAGAGTGAAACCTTTTAAGCCTAACCCAGGCTTCAAACTTAATGGTATTAGGCTGGTTTGGGAGTTATCGTTCTTATCATTGTTGTCAAATATACGATTCTTTGACATAGTAATAAATTTGTGTTATTACAAAGGCATCTCAACAGTCATTAAGATACTATTTTATCTTTATTGACCAATATCTTATTTAGAATCTAATGAAAATTGAGATTGACGCCCCTTAATACGTAATAACGTTGATGTTCAAGAGTTATTGGACTAATGTAATGAATATTGTGACAACAGAGCCCCTTTTCACAAAGGTAAAGTGTACGATAATTTTTTTTATTGCATTAGCAAAGCTAATCATTATTACTTGTATAGTTTATTTCTGATTAATTTTTGATAAAACGTCAATTAGTAAGCCACATTTCCGTGTCTCTTGTGTATTAACCTTACAGGTGTAAGTAATAGACTAAAGTCTTGAAAAGTTATCTTTTCGGCTAAAAATTTTCATATACCAAGAAATATAGACCTTCGAATATTGGACAAGAAGACATGAAGATGAAAGAGAAGAGCCAGGTCGTAGGATCGAAAAAAGTAACACTACACACTTGCACATGATACTATGTATATTCTTGTTCTTAACTTATTAAACCTTCTTTTTGATAGAATGACAGGTTTACAAATATTATTTATTGATGATGATGGTGTTCGATCAATACTTGATAAAGAGCTTCTCTGCTGGTAAACTAACAAGATGTTCTGACACTTGAATCTAAATACCAACACCTTTTATTTCAGGTTCGAGATGGAAACATCATTGACACAGAATCCAAAGTGGGATAGGGGTCGGCTTTCACGTAAACACTGACAAACGAATTGGCTATTGTTTAGTCGAGTTTCCGGGCGGAATAAAAAATAACAACCCGGAGAAAAAAGCTGGTCGTGATGAAGAGAAAAATCGAAACTGGTGTGGTTAAGTTTATGGATTTACCAACGTCGAGAAATGTTATTTTCTTCAATTTCATGGTAAGGTATCTCTCTCTTAAGTTGAGACTAAACTAAACTGCTCCAATTATTTAGACATGAAGTTGTACTTTGAACTGGTTTTTAAGCTTGAAGATCGTTATATTAGAAGGACCCATGCTATCTTCAAGCTGCCAACAACACCCACTGAGATGAGAGACCTCTTTAACCAAACACAATTGGAAAAAGTCTCTTATCGATAGTATCAGTTTGTAAGAGTCAATGTGTTTATTTGCTCTGTATCGTTAACTTCCCTGTCTCGAGTCACACAAAATTGAGTCAAAAGTATAAATACCACCTCCTCTCTTTTCTTTTTCTTTATAATAAAAAACGCTTAAAATATCTTAATATTCACTTATTCGGTTTTATCAATATCCCTTTATTTATCTTTTATTGTTTGATTATCATCTGTATTAAATTACATTTCCTAGTTACCTTTCTAAAGATTCACTGCTGATATACATTCCAAAGAGTCCGTAACTATTATTTTTATCTAAGCTTTTACTTTATACGACTTATCGTATTACCCTCTCTCTATCACTCTGTTTGATTATCCCCTTGTTTTAATAACATTGTTTGATAATACATTTGTGAAGACTAGACGCTCTAATACCACTTCTATAAACTAAATAAATAATCTCCATAACTAGTTGACAACTATACAGTCTGGTGCTCACTTAAACCGAGATTTTATAACTAACCCTCCCAAAAACTATACTCTTATATTTATTCCCGAGTTGTATTAATAGTTAAAATATATATATAGGAAGGTGGGAATTGTATTAAAACATAGGTTTAAAAGTATACGAAAATATAGAAAGTGCTACAAGAACAGAATTCGTTTAAAGATCGAGTTCAATAGTGGTGTCAGCGTCGGTAATATTGTTATTAGCGATTGGAGGTCCTCCCTTAGAATCACTTACTGGATCTTCAGGCGAAAGTCTCTTTTTCATTTTTCTCTTTGACGAAAGTTACCATGGGATCATTGGTTATCAAAGCCTGGATCAACACCTGCAACAGAGTTTTGTCTATCTAGTGGCTTTGCCGAGGAAAAAGTGACCATGATACTAGCGAGTGGCTTTGCCGAGGAAAAAGTGACCATGATACTAGCGAGTGCTACCAAGAAAAGCGTAGAGGTATGCATTTTTTAAAAAATAAATAAGTAAAACTAGAACTGAAAGAAAAAAGTATTTGATTTTTCAAAAGGCTTTATATACAATTGCCTGCAGCAAAAATGTACGGTCGACAAACTGCAGTCAATATAAACCATAAATAGTAGTTTTTAAATGCATTGTTATGTGGTATTCTAATAAGTAGCTCTGTACTATTTTATTTGAGAACAGTAAAATTTTTATTAGAGTTCGAAATGGTTTTAATGTTTGAACTCTTGCAGAAAATGATACACAGCACATTTTTTTCTACAATAACTTGGGAGAGCTCAAAAACTATTTTAAGTTTTATAATAAATTATTGCTTGTCCATTATTCTCTTAAAAACGCGTGTTTTGAAGTGAAGGTTTAGAAGTAACTTCTTAAAAAGGTCATTTTTCGGTGATCGAAATAAGGTGTTTTCTTTGTGTAATTAAACGTCAGGAAATGATTATTTTTTCCACGTTACTTAGTAAAAGTTACTCCTTAGGATGTTTTCTCTAACACTAAAATTAAAAACTGCATGCTGTTTTATATTTTTCTCGATTTTTTATTTTTTCTTCAGTCGATCATTTTTGATAATTTTTGACCATTTTGGGGGGTCAACCCCTTTTGTGTTTTTGTGGTTATTTTATAATTACTCAGGATTAAATCTGTCTACCTTTGTAAAAAAACCAACGATAATAAAGTGCTCTTTTAGGCGCATCTAATCCATTTAAACTTATATCTTTAAAAAATATACTGACCGAGTAATCACTGTTTCAGACGTTTTTTTTCCGCTAAAATTTGAGTTAAACGGTCCTTAAAAAAGCTATTTCTTTAAAGCGCGTTTTCTCGCCCAGTTTTAAATGTAGCACTTTTATTTATGAACATTCGATATATAGTTTTTGAGTATCTACATTCGATTCTATAACCAAACACGGTAATAAAAAACTATATTCTATGTAATCGCGAAGCTCTGAAAATGGTTACACAATGTTACACTAAAAAAGTGTATTTTTTTTCCCAAAAAAAAAATGTCTAAAATAGTGATTACTCTTTTAGTTGTCGCAGTAAAAGTATGATTAAAAATGGATTAGAAGCGTCTAAACAAGTTTTATGCTATCCATGTTTTTTTTTCACAAAGGTAGACAAATTGAATCCTGAGTAATTATAAAATAACCACAAAATCACAAAAGGGGTTGACCCCCCAAAACGAAAATCGAAAAAAAAACAAAAAATTACGTTTTTAATTTTTTTTATCAAAGATATAGCTAAAACAACTATTTTGTACTAAATAACTCGGGTCCAAAAAGCGTTTCCTGTTTCTTTAAAAAATAAAAACCAATATTTATTACAACTGCTAATTTTAGCACTGATTTCTTACGTGAGCGATTATTTAAACTCAGGTATCAGTGAGTTTTTTTCTTTAGCTACTTATTATTCACTGCTTGATGTAAGGGTATGTTTGATATAAGGGTGGGTTTATTCCATACTTCAGCCGCCCTTACATAGAGCCACTACTGTACTTCTATTTTTCACACTTATAGTACTTCTTTAATTTATGCGATGATCCCTTTTTTATGAGTAAACGAAATAAAATGACATATCTACTTCTTTGGATTGGCCGTGTTAATGCATCAAGTATGTCCCTAAATTAAAATATATTTAAGCTGAAACAACTGAAAAAAAAAAAAAATCTTGGGCACCATTGGAGCAACGGAGAGAAAAAGGTTTCCCTAAGAACCTACGAGAAAAAAAATTATATAAATCCGTAGGCGCGGGGGTCACCAAATAAGGAATTTTAATCCGTTAAAGTATTGTCCCACGCTCATCAGTATCCGTTATAATTTCATGAAGAAATTGACTCATTCAGCATGATTTTTTGTTTATTGCACAAATTACACAGATCCGACTGCATTTGTTCTTGTTTTGTGCGAGTGACTCACTTCCCACACAGATGAGTAATACTTTGAAAAAAGTATTCCTTCAAATTCCAAAACTCATTCGGACTTCAAACCATGATGCTTATAAAATGTACAAGAAAAAAGTAGATGCTCCATTATTAAATCTCTCTCTCTTTTTCTTTCCTACATATAAAAAAAACAATGACTAAAACCTTTGGTAAAGCTTTCCGTGAAGAGTTTTCACTTGAACCTGAATATATCCCTATCAACCATGGTTCATTTGGAGTTTATCCCAACTCTCTCAAGCCTCTTTTGAGATCATATCAAGATAAAGCCGAAAACCATCCTGATCGCTGGCACAGATTTGAAGGTCATAAACTTGTAAGACATAATCTTGAGCGCCTATCAAAGGATCTTAAATGTGACCCCGCCCACCTTTCTTTTGCCCTTAATGCTTCTACTGGTATGAACTCTATTCTTCGAAGTTTCCCATTTAAGGAAGGAGATAAGATCCTCATGGTATGTGATAAGAATACATGTTTTTTTTTAAAAAAACATTCATACCTACATCGCTTTACATTACTAGTATCAAACATCTTATGCGTCTGTCAATCAAACATTAAATTTCTTGAGAGATCACTATAAGGTTGAATTGGTTAGCATTCATCTTGACTATCCTATTGAGGATGACGAAATTGTCGAGTTAACTAGAGAAACAATCGAAAAAGAGCAGAGTAACGGCGGTAAATTCCGTATGGCCGTCTTTGACGCTATTACTTCCGTTCCTGGTGTTCGTTTCCCCTTTGAAAAAATTAATCGTTTGGTTCAAGACAATGGTATTTTAAGTTTGATTGATGCCGCTCACGCTATTGGTCAAATTGAGTTAGATTTAGGAGAGTTGGACGCTGATTTCTTTGTCGCCAATTGTCATAAATGGTCCTTTACTCCTCGTGGATGTGCTATTTTGTATGTCCCCAGTCGTAACCAAGGATTTGCTCACCCTACTAGTATCAATTATGCATACAATTTCCATGCTGATGGTGCTGACTGCTCTAGTTTTGCTCTCGAACATGCTCCATCAACAATGGATTTGTCTGCATTTTTATGTTTAGAAGCAGGTAAATAAATAGTTTGATAACAAATAAGAAAGGAATATAACTAACTCTACAATAGCTTTGGATTATCGTGAGTCTATTGGAGGAGAAGAAGTTATTCGTGCTTATACTCATGATATTGCTATCCGAGGTGGTGAACTTGTTGCTAAAAGATTCGGTACACAAATTATGGAAAACTCTACCAGAACATTAACAGCTAGTATGGTCAATATTGAGTTGCCTCCATTTACTACTACTAAGACTACTAAAGAAGTAATGGACTTCTTTTTAAACAAGTCCATTTACGAGTACAATACAACTCTCTCTGTCTATAAAAATAATAACAAATGGTGGGTTAGATTAAGTGGTCAAATCTATCTTGATCTAGATGATTTTGAAAAGGTTGCAGATGTCATTTTATCCATTATCAAACAACTTTAATAAAATAAAAACGGGATTTATTTATTGATTTTTCCCTTAAATTTAATCGATCAATCTCTTTCTCTTGAAGAAACGACGCAAATACAAAATTTGCCAAGTACCAAGACCAAAGAGAGTAAATAATGAGATAGTACTAAACCATTTGACACGCTCATTGGTAGATTCTATACAACAACATGTAAGTACCATCGCACACACATAGTATTTTACAGCTTATACTTTACCATTGGTATCTCTTAATTTAGCTTCACGAGACTTTAAATAATTCATTTCATCTACAATTTCCTTGACAACAGTTTCCAACTTGCGAAGCTCAAGTTCGAGAGGAGTAAGCTTTTCTTCGTTGGCATACTTTTTGAAATCTTCTGCTTCAGCGCCTACACCAAAGTGTAACTCAATAGAACGCTTATATTGACTACCTTCCTTAAATCCTACAAAAAAAAAAAGCTAGTTTTAATTACCCATCTAATTTTGTTCTCATTTTTGTTATTACCATCATCAAGAACATTAGTGAAACAAACCATAACTTCTCCATCAACTTTAGTAGTGAATTTGTTACGAAGGTCTCCGTTGACAGTGGGCTTTTTAAGGTAAACGTTACGACTTTCAGTGTCATCTAAAATCTAAATAATGGGAAGTCAGTACTCGGTAAACAGTAAAATCTTGGGGGTATATTTTACCTCGAGTTCTACGCGTTGGTTATAACCTTCACCGACATTGACGGTTACAAGAACCATAGTATCTTTTGGGACATATTGAGAAAGACACTTGGTTCCTTCGAAAATACGCTCTTTGGCAACAGCGGGCAAGTCAAATTTGATTGCTGTTACTACTGCTAAAATACTCGAGAGCACGAGTAAAGTAAGAAATGATGGCCTCATATTGATTATTCAAGTAAGAAGAAAAACAAAAAAGAGGGGAAAAACAAAAAAGTAAAAAAATAAATAGAAATATTACTAGTATCGCGTGCAGACTTCTCATTCGATTATCGGGGTTCTGACAACAAAAAGTAACAAAAGTTTTGCTTACATAAATAGTCTCTCTCTCTCTCTCTCTCTCTTTATTATTGACGTATACTTGGACTATTTAACCTCACAATGTCTTTGTTTATTACTGTTGGCTCTACTGGCTTTGACGACCTAGTTAGTAAAGTGACATGCCAGTCTTTTATTTCGTCATTAACTTTACTTGGTATTAATAAAGTACGTGTTCAATATGGTACTTCGGAACCTATCTTCATAAAGAATATACAAGCTTATAATGGTCCGAGAATAGATATTACTGGTTACAAATACAAAAACTCAATTACTGAGGACATAGAACAAGCTGATATCGTTATAAGTCATGCTGGATCAGGCACCGTTTTACAAGTATTAAGACTAGATAAGAAACTAATAGTAGTTGTCAATATGTCGTTGATGGATAACCATCAATATCAGTTAGCTCAAGCGATGGAGTCTAGAAACTATGTTGCTTGTAGCGATATAAAGTACGGCATTATTTTTTCTCCTTATAGTATGTACTAATACAAAACATTATAGTGATCTACTAGACACGATTGAAAAAGTTAAAAAGACTGATTTGGTACCTTTCCCTTCTGCTAAGCCTGCGATATTCGCTACTTTAGTTGACGACCAAATGGGTTTTTAAGCCTCAGCTTAGTTCTGTTGTTTTTTGCTGAATATAATTTTTTTTTTGTAAAAATAAATAAATGGTTTTATTCTATCTACATGTGCTACTATATGCAACTCTTGTTTTAACTCAAACTACGACACTACTTCAGAACAACCGCATCTTGCCAGGTTCGATTGCAGCCGGTAGTTACAACTATTACTATTTTTCCATTCCTGCAATAAATCAAGTATTCAGTAAAAGAGCCATTCCCAATATATTTCTCTCCATAACAACATGTACACAACCTACGCCACCCAGTACGTTTAAAGATGCTATACCTTCGTTTAATGTATATATATCGCTTTCAAAGGGTAACACATTACCCGGCCCTGATAACGGTATTTCAGTTAATGATGCTATTCATGGCTTAACAACTTGGACAAGCAATGGCGCTTCTTCCGAGATTTGGGTTGCTGTAGGTGCTTCCTCACTTCCAAATGCCTGGACAGGAAACTGGACCTACGAAATTGGTGTTTCAACTAACGGTAAGAAGCTCATATACATATATAAAACAATAAATTACTAAAAACGCTTGTCATTTTAGAGATATTACATCCTATAATTATCAACGCTGATAGGAATAAGGATGAACCGTTTATGATTTTAGATGATACAGATAGGACCAACGCTTTATTTTCGTCCAACCCGTTTCAAGGCACTCCGCCTAATTCAACCGTTTTAATCACGACTAATTTACCCAGCGAGTTATCGCATTCGTTGTGTGCAGCTAAACTATACGATTTACCAACCTACTCTGTAAATACTTCGATCACAACGCGTGGACCTTTGAATTTACCAAGATACCAATTTATGGTATCTAATCTAACTCAAGACACGGTTTATTCTGCCTACTTGATTCAAAGCGTAGGTTCAACAATTGGATTAACTGCACCAATTCATTTTAGTACAAAGATAGATGCAAACTGTAGAATTATTTATGACCTTCCTTTTTGTAACCAAGTAGCTTATAGCGTACCTACGGATCCGGATACATTTACAACGGAAAGTATATGGGGTATTGCAAATCAATACGATGAACAGGCATTGGCTAAATTTGAACCGTTTGGAACTGCATTATCACAATTTAATTGCGATACAACACAGTACTCGCTTGTACGTAACTGTACAGATTGTTATAGAGATTACAAGACATGGCTTTGTTCAGTTAGTATTCCTCGTTGCACAGATTCTTCTGCCAGCGGTGACTTGACGCAGATAGATAACGTGTCTACTTCACCGGCACTTCGAGATATATCCGTCGGTGCTTCTAGAAATCCGTGGGTAGACGACACCATGAAACCAGGAGAATGGACAGAGCTTTTGCCGTGTATTGATCTTTGTTACCACGTAGTTCAAAGCTGTCCTCCCTTCTTGCAGTTTTTCTGTCCCAGCGGCGATTTAGCGTCAATGCAGTACGGGTACTGGCAAAACGGGTCTGCTTTAGGAAACGGAACTTTGTATCACTTTGATATAAATAACCCTACTTGTAATCGTATGGGTGTTAGCACACGACTTTTAACTATTTCAAGTGCATCACATATTCATTCAAATAGCGTTGCGATTTTCTTTATTGTTACAGTTGTTGGTCTATTTTTTATTTAAATAAAAAAACTTATTGTGATGGAGTAGACATGACCTTTAAACTTTCAATGACATCTGATACAGTAGGTAAATGCCAAAGGGCTTGTGTCTGTTGATCTTCAGATCCAACCATGACAGAGAACTTTTGATGCTCGTATATATCGGCCTTTTTTAATACCTTGAACATATCTTCGTCCGTTTTATCATCGCCACAACACATGATGAAATCAAACGGTGTTGCAGAGGAAGCGATCAATTTATTTACAATTTCGCCCTTATTGACGCAAGTAGGACGTACTTCCAAATTCTTTTTACCTACCAGTACTTCGACAGGTAACTTACTAAGCACAGCTTGTTCTAAATGGTTTTTACATTCTTTTGCTTGGAAGGGTCCATACTCTGGATCAGCCAGTCTATAATGCCATGTCAACGCACACCGTTTATGCTCAACAAAACTACCTGTAGTTCTCTCGGTATAGTAATTAAATATTTCGACAACGTCGTTTTTCCATGCCATGTCTAAATCTTGCGTCAAGTTGATCCATTTTTCGCTCCTTGGGTATCGCATAAATGAACCGTGTTCGGCACTCAGTCCAAGGTTTTCAATGTGTCCTAACCAATTTGTCAATGCAGTTTCGTCTCTGCCGGAAATAACCCATACTTCGTTACGTGGGTCTTTACTGAGCTTTTCTAAATATTCAAGCATGTTCTTTGGCGGTATAGCTGCCATGGGTGTTTTTTTAATTGGCGTTAATGTACCCTAAAATAAATAATGAATAAACAACGTTTTTTTTTTTTTTTTTTTGCTTGCTTGCAAGTAAAGACGACTTACATCGTAATCGAAACATAATAATCGTTTCTTGGAATAATTGTATTGGTCTTCGAGATAGTCCAGTTTTAATTTTGGTGTGTTTTTGCTTTGTTCGGACAAGAGACAAGTATGTAATAACATTTTGATAAATGAGTGAGCCCAAAATGAAGTTGTGTTTGACTTGACATGCGCTAATAATTGCTGTATATAAATGTATAAGTTACAAGTAATACATACAAAAAAAAAGGGGGGGGGGGGAGGGGAGAGAAAACTTACCATATGCCGAGTTAATTTCTCTTCTTCAGACATGGTCAAGGCATCATGAATCGTTTTTGCTACACCAGAATAATCCCATGGATTAACTAATAATGCAGAACCCATTGAGCCTGCAGTACCCGTTAATTCAGACACAATAAGCGACCCATGTGTTTCTTGTTGACACATCACATACTCTAAGCAAGTTGTATTCATACCATCCCGCACAGCAGTAATAAGTGCAGCATCTGCCGATGAAAGTAACGCATAATACTCATCTGCATGAATCTGATGATGATAATGATGCACTGGTGTAAACTCCAACGATCCATAGGTACCGTTGATATGAGCTACCATCTCTGCTACTTTATGTTCGTTTTTGACATTATCTGAACTTGTTACTTGAATCAGCACCACCTTATTCTGCCACTGAGGGTAATCTATCAAGAATTTTTCAAATGCAGCCAATTTTTGTAATACGCCTTGGACAAGATCAAGTTTGTCTCGGGCGACAAGAATCTTTTTATCAGAGTACATTTCTGCAATGGCTTTGATCTTGGGCACAACGTCTGAGCTCTTTCTTAATGAGTCGACGGCGTCGGCGTCAATACCGATAGGGAACGTACCGACGTGACAGAAATGGCCTTCGTATTCTACTCCGTCGGGTGAGGATTCGTAACCTAATACTCGCGTGGAAGTAGAAATAAAATGCCTGGAGTTTGCGTAAGTCTAAACGATATGCTTTAGTAACTTGTTTTTGATATTTGAAGAAAAAAAAAATTAGGTGTAATACCTGAAATCCAACCAAATTTGCTGCCAACATTCCCTTCAAGATCTCTTGACGTTCTAATAAAAGGGCATAAATTAAAAAAAAAGAAATAAAGAAAAAGGAAAAAAAAAAAGAAAGCTTACTAGGCAAACAACGAAATAATTCTGAACTAGGAAATGGAGAGTGTACAAATAATCCAATCCGAGCTTTGGGTAATTTCGCTCTCACCATATTTGGAACTAATAGTAAATGATAATCATGGATCCAAATAACGTCCCCAGTATGATACTCTTCCACGACTAAATCTGCATATTTTTGATTTACAGCTTCGTAATAGTTCCACTGCTTTTGTTCAATACGTCCATCTGTTGCATCGTTCCATACAATATAATTAAATAAAGGCCACAGTACTATTTAAAAGTCAAATTAGGTTTGTTTTTGGGTTATGTAACTATATTTTGTATATTGCTTACATGTTTTACAGTAACCGTAATAATGCCCATCAATACTCTCATTATCCAAGAATAATGGTATACAATTATGCTCCTGCTCAAGTTGTCGTCTTATACTTGCTTTCTCTTCGGTGGTCAGGCTCGAAACGTCAACTTCTTGTCGAGTGACATCTTCGGAACAGGAATCAGAGTTCTCGTATATTCTTCCACTCCAGCCAATGCATATAGTTTCCCATTCGTCAATGAGTGAATGCATACCGGCGTACATGGCAGCATGACCATGTCGGGAAGCAAAAGACCAGTGCAGACGCTGGTCTTCCTTAATATCATGACTTATCTCAAACGGAATTTGATGTGTAACATGAATAATGCGACCTTGGTTTTGATCGGATGCTAATAAAGGCAAAAAATTAAACCCTTCGTTAATTGTAGTATCATCCATTTTAATTACAATAGCAAGGGTTAAAGAGAGGGAAAAAAAAAATTATAATTCAAAAAGGTTTATTTAAGAGTTAAGTGGTAGTGTTCAATTGGATCTCAGTTAAAAACGAAGTCATTTTTTTTTTGTGGGTCATAAATCATGTAGATCACGTATCTGTCTCTTGTGTCAATTGAACTTGTAAACACAGAGTCTATATGAGATCTTTTTTTTTTTTAATCTTGGTTCCAAACAATTGTTTTACCTCTCGGCAGGCAAGACAATTACAACTATGAGTAATCATCCTTGGCCGGGATACCTTTTGTGTGTGTAGAGGGGGGAAAGGGGGGAAAGGGTAAAAGACAAACATATATATTGCATGATTTATGATGGGGCCATTTGCATTGGATTATTTTTATTACATCAACTTATTTCTTTTTTTTTTAAAAAGAAAAAAATATTACCCTGTTTACTTGAAGACCTTACCGTCAACACAATCCTCAAAGTCCCAAGCAAGATACTTGTAGAACTCTTCCTTCTTCTCTTCATATTGAGCGGGCTCAACCTTGGTGAAGCTGTAAGAAGCGAAATCGGCAGCATCATAAATCTCGAAAGGAACCTCTTGACCACGCACAACAAAGTAGCCGGATATGGTGTTGTTGTTGTTTTCACCACGAACAATCATGGAACCGAAAGCGTACTTGTGAGCACGTTCAATACGAGCATAGAAACCACCGATCAAGTTATTAGACATGAAGGTTAAGGTAAGCTCATCGTTGTACTTGTAATCGACCTTCCAGATAGAATAACCCTCGGGGTCAAAGTGTTCCCAAAACCACTTGATGGCATCTTTAGTATCGTTGTTGGAGTATTCACGTTTCCAAGCATCCAAGACGAAAGGAGAAGGAGGTAATAAATCCAACTTGTTCTTGGCCTTGGGAGGTGCAGGCTTGGCCTCTTCTTCTTCTTCGTCAGCAGCAGGTGCAACTTCCTTCTTCTTAGGTGCGGCTTCCTTCTTGGGAGCAGCTTCCTTCTTCTTGGTTTCCTTCTTGACAGGGACAAACTTTAAGGGAGTCTCACAGAGAGTGATCTTACCGAGGTACTTTTGGAACAAGGGCTTGGAAGTAACAGTAGTAAAGTAACGAGTGACGTTCTTGAATTCGGCACGAGCAGCCTTATCAAGAACTTGAGTGTAAGAGCTGATAAGAGCAGTGACAATAGCAATATCAGCGTATGTAATTTCATGACCGACAAGGTAAGTCTTTGTTAATAAAACAGTGTTTAAGGCACCCAAAGCGCGCTTAAGCTTGGTGGCAGCAGCGTCAACATTAGGCTTCAAGTAAGGCCAGATACCACGGAGAGGAAGAACCCAGCCGGAAGAGTTTACGCTGATTTCGGTTTCAGCAAAGAGCATCCATTGAACAATCAAAGCCTTATCGACAGCTGTCTTACCCAAGAGAGCGGAGTCTTCCTTGAGGGCGGCAGCGTAGTAGCCAATAGCAGAGGACTCGGTAAGATCTACCTTATCAGACTCGAAAACGGGAACCTTGCCCATGGGGAACTTGTTCAAGAATTCAGGTGTTCTATCCTTGGAAAGGTCAAAGGCTTCAACATTGATCTCTAAACCGTTATAAGCGGCCTATTTTACGAGGGAGAAGAAAAAAAAAAAAGAGCGATTAAGACGACTAGTTTAAAAAAAAAACCTCGTTTTTTTTATAGAGGACTTACAGCGATTTGGGCCTTGGCAACACGAGGGTTGTTGGGATAAGATTTAATAGTCTAAAAAAATATCCATATGAGTTTACGTACTATATTTTGTAGATGGATGGATATGGATGGGTGTACTTACACCGATAGGGCTCATTTTCTATTAGATTGTATTGGAGAAAAAAAAGGAAGAAAATTATAAAAAAATCGTCAAAGCAGTAGCGTTTGAATCGGTCAATGAAATCATTTGTACGTCTAAACAAGGTACGAAAGGATCTCATGATATCTACTATTTTATCATTCAACTATACTTGATAAGTGATTATCTTTTCGGTCTGTATACTATTGAACAGGTTTTTTTTTTTTTGGTTTTTATGGAACTGGTAAGTTCGATCGAGGCGAACTTATGATAGATTATAGACGTGTAAATGACGCGCTTATGCCACGCTAACTTCACGTCAAAAGACAGGTTTGAAGCTATACTATCATGTTTCCTTTTTAAGCTACGTACTTGTTCTTTATCTATCGAAAAAGCAGTTTGCTCAGCATTTTATACTGTGAAGGGTAATTCAAGTAAAATAGTAAATATATAAGAGCAATGTCTATTTGTTATCATCGCTATCTTATCACAAGTGTATAAATATATATTGCGATACTTGAATAGACTTCTTGAATTAAATCAAAAAGTACAAGATTTTATGACATACATACCAACTGAAGGAGTGGCCGTTGACGAATATTTCATCGCGATTATGCTCCCTCCTACGTAGTCTGAGAAATTACATTATTCTATCTTTAATCGTAATGCACTGTGTCAACACATATGTATTTATACGCCCTATGCTCAAATAAACCGCAGATACGTCAAGCATAATGAAAGTTTAAGGACGCCCGCTCCCCTTAAAAAAATAGCATACAATAAAAGATTATAGTCGTTCTTAATGCATGCAATTGTCAGAACTGTTTTTTTTTAACTAAAACAGAGAGAGAAAAAAAGTGTATAGACAAGCCCTTGGTAAGAGAATCAAATGAGATATGCTTCAAGTAAATCGAATATTCCATATGCTTCAAGCGCCAAGGCGTATTTATTACAAAGAGATGCGCAAGAGGTACATTTTATTTTGAAAGAAAAAAAAAGAATGGAAATTCTAGTAGCTAGAGTGATACAAGCCCCTCCCTCCTCTTTCATTCATGCAAAATCGCGTATATTTTATTTTACTTGTAAGTCGATAAATTATTATACATTGATCCGTATATATCATTGCAATATTTTTTTTAAAAAAAAATTTAGACGTTTGTAAATTTTTTTCTCTCTTTTTTCTCTTTTATTCTAGAAGGCAAAAATGTCGTTAATTAGAAAAGAAGAAAGTAAACTTGTTCCTCAAAACGGTATTGTCAACTCTTTAGGTAAACAAGGGTGTATATTTACAATTACACACAATGATAGTTAATGTATCCCTTTTTAGGTATAAGAGAGAACCCGGCTGCATGTATATTTGTAGCAAGGTACAATACAAAAAAAAAGTAAATAAATTACGTCTTGTTATTAACACATGGTGCAGCTTAAATAGGAATTTACAAGACGCAGAATTAACGTCCAGTGTCTATCATCACTTTGAAAGATGGGGGACTTTACTTGGCGTAAAAGTATTAAAAGATTGGCAAAAGAGACCTTATGCGTTTGTCCAATTTGAGGTAAGAACGTAAAAAAAAAAAATGTGCACACACTTAAATTAATCTCTTAATACATCACGTACTTTATAGTCTGAAGAAGATTGTAGGGTAGCTTTACAAGAAGCCCCAGGTACTGTTATGGACGGTAGAAGTATTCGATGCGAACCTGCGAGAGTAAATCGATCGGTTTGTTTAATCTCTCTCTCTCAACCGTTTAACAAAGAGGTACACATAAATATTGTATATACGTGTTTTCCTTATAACAGTTATAAAATAGACCTTGCAAATGCAACTTGTAAAGTTTGGCGAACTTGAAGATATCACTGTAGTACAACCACAAGGTAGATTTTATTACGCCTTTATAAAGTACAAGTATAGAAACGATGCTATTACAGCATACTTGGTAATGCATACATAAAAAACCCACTTTTTCATCTTTTTTATATTAAAATAATGTAATAGACCTTGAAAGGCAATATTGGCGATATAAAAGATCAACATCACTCTTGGTTTGTTGAATGGGCTTCTAATATTGATATCAGCAATACGTATCGAGTAGGACACATGATGTACCGTAATTTAGACAAACGTAGTCTGTTTGTAGGGAACTTGCATGTGTCTACTTGTGAAGAAGAATTGAAAGATGCATTTGAAAAGTATGGAGCACTGCAAGATGTTCGCGTGATCCGTAAAACGTATTCTCAAAGAATTAAAAAGGTGTTTGCGTTTATAAAATATAACAATGAAATTGAAGCTACTGCGGCTATTGAACACGAGGTAAAGTCCCCCCCCCCAAACAAAAACAAAAATTGATTTGTTAAATAGTAATATAATAGAATGGAAAAGTATGGAAAGACAAGATTATTCGAGTATGTTATCGCGAATACTATTATCCAAGCCCTTATGCATATTGTTCTAATGGGACTAGCAACAACAATCTACCTTATTTCTATAAACAAACAGAAGCTAAAAAAAGATTACCACAACAAATAGGCATGGGACCTTATGTTTTCATGCCCTACAACAGTGCATATGATCTTTATTACACGGTAAAAATAATAATTATGAAACCCTAAAATGTGAAGCAGCAAGGAATTAATTGATAAATATGTTATAGCAGTCATCGATCCATGCTAGTGGAACATTTTATACTACGAATGGTATTACAATTAAAATATTTGAAGTATATAAATCGTCATTCCATACTAAACTGTATATAGTAGCAGGCTTTAAGCAACAACCTTGTTATACTGATCCTTACGCTTCCATCACCTATTACAATTATTATTCTCCCTAAAGGACTCAAGAACTTTTTAAAAAACATCCTGAATAAACTAACACACACACACACATCCCCCAGTAAAAAAAGTGTTTTGTGTGTATATCCTATTTACCGGCGATCTTTTATTTGTTAAATTGAACCCCTTTTCTGTTATATCACGGGTTAAAAAATATATTTTAAATAATGATTAAGTCTATTTAGCAGATGAATTTTTTCTTTCGTCATTTACATCCAAGTAACACGAATTATGATATATGCTTTTCTTTTAATAAGAACTTGTATTTTTTTTTTTTTTTCTTTTTGGTTTTTTTTTCAAACGCGTTCTAGTTAATTTCATTATAGTGTCGATCACGGGTAGATTTTTTTTTAAAAAAAGGTAATAAAAGGTAATCGGTATGGGTCGCGGTACCAATATCCCCCCCCCCCCCCCCTCCTTTTTATCAACCTTACAACACATTTTTTTTTATGTACATGTCCAGGGACAGACATGGCATCTTATATAAAAAGCCGTAATTAAAATTCCAGAGCTCGCAAAGTAATATTTTGAATCTGCAAAAACATCATTCAAAGAAGTTAATAGTGGTGCTGGAACTAGGGTTCCGACGTTTTGGTGCTGGAACTAAAATTTCTTTTTTCTTCACCTATCATACACACAAAGGGAGAAACAAAAATCATTTATTTTACAGGAATCGATTCATCCGAGGTTTTAACATTTAGCATGAATGCAATACGTCATATTTTTAAGGTTGAAAAAAATACTTGTATACAAAATCCCCAAAAATCTTTCATGAGCAAGGTTGCTTAATATTAATTACAGACCCGCAAATTGGCACCGTGAGCAGAAAGGGTAATTGGAACCAATAAGACATTTTTTTTTTTGCCTTTTTCGAATTAAGATTTTGAAGTGAGTTACACTGTAAAAGAAACTGCTTAAATAACTAAATAGGAAATAGTTTCGCTTTTTTTTTTGATCATTGGGTTCCCCACTTTTTTGCCCCACCCTTTTTTTTTTTGCTAACTATAAAAAAATGAAAAATACTTACGTTTTTCTTTTTCTTTCTCTTTTTTTTTTTCTCCTACTACAATATTCCGACCCTTTTTTTTCTTCTTCTATAAAATGAATCATACAACTACAGATTGCCCTCAAAGATCGATGGCTTGGATAACGATTAACGAAAAAGATGAAATCTTGAGTGTAACAAAAGAAATGATCCAGTTGTTAAATTATGATCCTACCAATCAATACCTGGACAGTATTTGGAAACCGATAGAGTCTGATCAATCTTATCTTATCGTCCGCACACTCCAGTCTTTACGCACACTTTGCATATGCACACATACCAAAGACAATAAGCGCATTTTAATATGTACAGACATTACAGACTTGAACCAAATGTACTCTAAACGTAATCACAATGTCACTATTACTCGGCTTACCATGTATGGTACCATCGAGGCTGCATTTCAAAGCCAAGTATTACCAACCTTATCCGTCGGCCAACCCATGATGCGTTATATCCATTCAGATGATGTCCAGAAATTCTGTGCCGGTTTAAACGAAGCTAGTAAGGACTCGTGTATCAACACCTTTTCCGTTCGTATGGTAAACGACGACAACTGCGACGACGAACCTCAGTACTCTGAATTCACTGTCATGACCATTGAAGGCGGTCGAAAGATACTTTGCTTAATTAAACCTTCGTCGAACGGCGATGCTATTGTGCAACAACAACATTACAACAATGTGCTTCGAGAAACTGTGTCACAAATACAATCAAAGTTTTGGTACGCTGTGGAAAATGGAATGACTGCCATTGCGCATAGCTTAGCAGCTAGCTTGGTGTTATTTATACAGACCGTTTGGCAACTGTGGTATGATCAAGACAAGACATGGTCCGGCTTATTTGCCACTTCCTCTGAATATTTATTAAGAAGAATTGTAAAGACGACAAAGGAAAGACCGGAAGTGGAAAATATGTGTAGGTTTATGAGTTGGGCAGGTGGTATTTCACCTTCGACTTCCAGGTCGTTTATTGATACTACGTTGGATCAAACTTCTGAGTGGTTAATTTCAAAAACTCACATTAACTCAGTTGTTTGTGATACTGTTGTATAAACTATTATACACACACTTATATACCCCCCCCCCCCCCTTTCTTTTCTTCCGCTTATACATACTTTCCACTTATTCCAAACCCCCCTCCTCCTCCTTTTAATTGCATACTTGTTTGTACAACACATAGATTAATTTGTAAATAATAAATAACCTGTTTTTACGTAATTTTATTTTATTTAAAATGAACCACCACGCTAAAATAAAAATTTAGTTAGTTATAAACACTTACACACACATAAATATTTCCCCCCTTACATTAGCAAGTGCGCTGACCATACTCTTTGCTCCAAATGTCAACATTGTACCCAACTAAAAAATAAAAAATTAGGTACTACATTATTTTAATTTTTATGCAAAAAACTTACTTGACGTGTAGAAGATCCAATCCAAGCAGCTTCATTTAATCTTCTTGATAAAAATCTTTCAGTCTCGGTATAGTTGGGGGAGACATCTTGTGTCATAAAGATATCAGCTGCGCTGTAAATGGCGGCTAAAGATGCACGTTTCGTATACCAGTTCATCTTTTTTTTTTTTCGAGTTAGTTTATATATAGCATGTAGTTGTGTGTCATTATTAAAAATTTACATCAGCGCTTTTGTCACCTGCATAATACCAGATATCATCTGCAATATCTCCCAAGTGTTTCAATGACATATTGACATTACTTGGTTGTGCCATAACAGCAAGTGCCTTTTAAAATTATTAGTAAATCCTTCCTTTCTTCTTCTACTATATTTTTTGTGTATTGTATACCTCTGGCCATTTTTGAATATAAGGTTTATTCATATCTAATCGAAGTGCTGTCAATACTTTCACTCTTTCATTCATAGGCAAACTAAAAAACAACAGAATCAGTACAAACAAATTATCATGCGTTCTTGTGTGCCCCCGTTACTTTTTTAATTCTTCCTTTTTTTCATTTATCAAAGCAACAAACAATTCACGAGAATAAGCTAAATGAGCATCGATCAAACCAGATACACCGCCTGGAAAGACACCGTGTGCTACAGAAGGGTACCCAAGTGACTTGGCTCCCTGCATTAAACTTTCCATAGTCCAACCATATTGTGCAACAAATGGCATCGTGGCCTTTAAAATTTCTACACGAGGGTCTACTTCCTCTTCTTCTTTAGCTTCCATCATAGGTCTATATATGTGTTTAGTTTATCTTTGTAAAGGCTAAGAATAAAAGTTGTTCTTACGTAGTAGTAGTAGTAGAGGCTTCGGAAGCAAGGTTACGAGTTTGGTAAGCAGGTAATAAACGTGCTGGGATACGGATAGCTGAAGTACGGACAGTAGAGGTACGAAGTGCCTTTACGATAAGAGGTCGAAGTGCTGACATTTTTTTGTTGTTGTTGTTTGTAAAGGTGGAAAAACAAAAATACAAAGAGAGAGGAAAACAAAAATACCCAAAATAAAAACAATTTATTGTCATGGTGACTGCGGATGAATAACCATGGTAGTAAACTATGGTTTTTCCCCCAAGCTCACTTTTTTTTTTTCTTTTTTAGATTACAGGATAGTTTATAACGTATAGTTTAAGAATTGCATGCATTTTTTTTAAAATAAATTAAAGTTTATGCTTAAATACTATTCCCTTATATTAAACGTTATGTTTCGACAAAACTTTCATGGCCCTGTCTCAAAAAATCAATAATTACAATATTAGAAAGCCGCATTACTTCGGACCGGAAACAGAGTTGCTTTCGGCTCGGGGGAATATCGGATGCTGTAAAGCCAGAAACATCCACAATTCGCATTACATCAAAACAATAAAGATTCTCTCTTCTTGGACGACCGGTTGATAGATATTTAAAAATGGTAAACACCTAAAAACACTACGGATGGAACAGCAAAAAAAAAAAAAAAAAAGATCGACTATGCAAAAAAAAAAAAAAAAAAAAATCGATGATATCAATGGATGGATATTTTTTTTTTTTTTTTGCGAAAAAACAAAAAAGAGTGGGAGAGAAAAGGGGAAAAGGGGGAAAAAGAGAAGCGAGAGCGCGGAAAGAAAAAAAAAAAAAAAAAAAAGGGCGCACGCATAAGTTACAAGAAACAACAAACTAAACCAACATGGAATATTTTTGTAGGGTATTGATCTTAAGAACCATCACGTTAAGAACTCTAACCGTACTTCTCCCAAGTCTGAGAACGTCTACTTGGCCTTGCTCGTCAAGGTAAGGAAATAATATAGCTCCGAGATTTCACTTCCAGACTCTTAAACCTCTTTTTTTTTTTTAAAAAAAATAGTTGTACCGTTTCCTTGCTCGTCGTACTGAAGCCAACTTCAACAAGGTAGTCTTGAAGCGTCTCTTTATGTCTCGCGTCAACCGTCCCCCTGTCACCGTTTCTCGTATTGTCAAGAACGCCAAGGGCGCCAACACCGTTGTTGTTGTCGGTACCGTTACTGACGATTCTCGTCTCTTGGACCTCCCCAAGCTCTCTGTTGCTGCTCTTCATTTCACCAAGACCGCCAAGGCTCGTATCTTGAAGGCCGGTGGTGAGTGTTTGACCTTGGATCAATTGGCTCTTCGTGCCCCCACTGGTGCCAACACCATCCTTGTACGTGGTGCCAAGAACTCTCGTGAGTCCGTTAAGCATTTCGGTATGGGTCCCCATAAGAACAAGAAGCCTTTCGTTCGTTCCAAGGGTAGAAAGTTCGAAAAGGCTCGTGGTAAGCGTGCTTCTCGTGGTTTCAAGGTTTAAAGCGAAGTATTTTTCTTCTTTGTATCGATCATATTAAACCAATTTTTTTTTCAAAACAAAAAAAAACAAGCGTGTGTTGGATTTGTATGTATGAGTGTATTTGGATTTATGTATAGTTTGTAGATTACGAGTGTTTACAGATTGCGAGTGTTTACGAATTACGAGCGTATTTTGGGTTTACATATAATTTTTTTTGTAAGGATTTTTATTTTCAATAATATACATTGTTAAGAAAGCAAAAAAAAAAAGAGGGGGATGGTTACTGCATAAGAAAAGAAAGAAAAAAGAACTCCTTTTTAACCTCTCAATGCCTTCAACTTGGCAGCAGCATCAGGGAAATCCTTTGCGAAACGAGTTTGGGTCTTTGTAGCTTCAACATAAGAAATAGCGTGCTCAAGTTCAGCTTCAGTTCTAGCTAAGTTGATAGCCATTTCATAGTACTTGAGTGCCTCCTCAGGCTTACCTTGTTCAAGTAAGATCTGAGCGAGCGAAGCAACAGCGGCATCACACGCAGGGTCTACCTCTAAAGCGCTCTTACATAACTGAATAGCTTCTTCGGTGTTTCCTAAAACTTGGTACATTAACATTGCCTTGTTGATATAAGGAAGAGGGTTCTTGGGGTCCAAGGTCATAGCCTTTCCAAACATATCGATGGCCTCGGGTAACTTTTGTTGGTCTACCAAAAGCTCACCATAGTAGTTATGCACATCGGTACTGTCGGCGAATTTCTTTAATGTGTTGTTAAAGGTGCTCATGGAAGAGGAAATGGATCCAAGCTTGTATTGCACGACACCGAGTTGGATATGGGCGTAGACAAACGAGTCATCGAGTTTGATGCTTTCGGTGTAATCTTTGGCGGCGGCGTCGTAGTTTCCGCTGATGTAATTGACTTGTCCGCGGTGGTAGTAAATGTCAGGGTCACTAGGGTTAATTGCAACAGCGTCTTCGAATTGCTTGAATGTTGTTTCGACATCACCTTAAGAAAATTATTAATATATGCATACGCACACACAAATTAAAAAAATTACCTCTTTCCATGTAGATGCTAGAACGCTTGATATAACTTTGAACATACTTGGGATCGGCTTCAATAGCCTTGTTGAAATAATCTAAGGCTTCGGCTGTGTTTCCCTTTAAGAAAGCAAAAGTACCCATCAAATTCATGGCGTAGGCTTGGTAGGCGCGAGAGCAGCCTAATTCAGCGGCCTTTTCACAGGCTTCTAATGCTTCCTCATACTTCTTTTCAGCAATGAAACGGTATGCCTTGGCGTAATATGCGTCACCAGTTTCCTCATCAGGAATACCAGCTAAATCTTGAACAACTGCATATTTTAAATTAGTACTTTTTTTTTTTTTTTGCTTTCCTTTTTTGGGTGGGTACGTTACCAGGACGGAATGAGTCAAGATAAGCATTGACGAAAGTAGGAGAAGGCAAACGAGGTTTCTTTGTCTATACACACACACAAAACACGAATAAGTTTCTTTTTGATACTCTCTTTGCACTACTTTTTTAAAATACAAACCTTCATAATTTCCTTTGCTCTGTTTTCAGAAACAAGCTTTAAAACACGTTCCATAGCCTTACTAGCAGCATCATTCTTGAAAGCATCGAGAATACAAACACAAGTGAAATCTATAAAACGCTATCAATTACCCTAACCCCTCTAAAAAAATATATACCCTATTACCGTAAAGAGAGTTCTCTAAATCACCCTTCTTTTCCAAAGCATGAGCACGTCTGTTCAAAGCCTTGACGTAAACAGGGTCTAACTTGAGAGCCGAATTACAATCTTCAATGACACGGTCGTTATAACCCAAGTTGGCGTAACAAGCAGCACGGTTGGAGTAAAAGATAGGATCGGCCTTATATTGAAGTGCTAAAGTGTATAATTCGGCAGCTTCTTCGTAACTCTTTGCACTGAATTTAGCGTTACCCTTTGTTTTGAGGGATTGGGCGGCTTCAGCACGTTTCTAATAATAACGACTATCAATAAAAAAAAAGTTCCCCTTTTACTAATAAATTTTTTTTAAAAATACCTCATTAGTTAAATCAGCAATTTCAGCTTCTGTTAAAGTAGTGAAATCAAGCACAGGAGTAGCAGTTTCAGTAGTGGAGGTGGTTGTGGTTGTAGTAGTAGTAGTTTCTTCAGCAGGGGTAGACTCTGTTTTGGTGGTAGTAGATTCAACAGATCTCTTAGTAGCTAAAAAAAAAATACGGTCATAAAGTTTTAGAAGGGCGTTACGGTAGAAAAAAAAAAAGCGAGGTTTATTTACCAGGTTCTTTCTTGGACTCAGGCTTCTTCTTCTTCTTACTGACACCACTGGTGGCATAATAAGCACCTGCACCTGCAAGGGTCAAACCAGCGGCAACAGCACAATAGAACTTCCAGTCTTTATCTTCAAAGAACTTTTTAAGCTTATCGGATGTATTGGCTTCAACAACCTTACTACTAGCGGGTGCCATTTTTAATTATAAAAATATATGTGAAAAAGAAAAAAGAAAAAATAAAAAAGATTTTTTGTTTTTCTATTTTAGTGAGCTAGGGAGGGGGGTAATGGAAGCGGAAAGAAAGTTTTTAAAACTACGCGTAATTTCAACATGACGTATTTTTGTGCTCGCGCCCTTTTTTATATAAAAAAGTGGTTTTGCTAAAGGATAAAAAGGGGTGGTCTTTGGGTAAGTGCTGTCATCACGTTTTTTTTTTAGAAATTTCAGAGCGCCAAAAGCGCGTTTGCGACATGACCGTTTATCACAAGCAATTTCCTGTCATGACTGGTTCTATGTAGTGAAACGGTAACAAAGAAGGTCTCTTTTTTTTTTCGTTAGTAAGAACAATCAATTGACTAGCAATTGAAAGTAGACACTAAAGAGATTTTAGTGCTATCTAATGTGTACCCATTACAAAATCAATTCTAGGCCACTTTATCAGAAGTCAAATGTTTTGTTTATTATTGAGACCCCTCCTTTTGTGGGGGGGGGATATTAATGCAGTTTTTTTTTTAATTTAAAATGGATTTTGTAACTCTTTGCCAACTACCTGTACGAATTAGAGGTCTAACAAAGGGAGCCGCAGCGTCAGTGGAGGGAATAAGTGGATCATGTGTATGCCAGTACTTGGTAATGAAATCAGCAATGCATTGAGACCGAGCGGGCATATGTGCTGCATTGGTACTGATACCCTTTTTAAGACCAAAGTCTTCCATGCTTTTCTGAGTACGAACATACGTCGGGCCTGCGCCGCTTAAACCGGATGCCATCATTGCAAATCCTAAATCCTCACAGTTTAACTGTCTGTCCACTGAAGCGTGCAAGTCTGGTTCTAAAAGGCTATTTTTGTCGAGTGAAAGAAATGTTAGCTTTTTTGCTGTTGTTGTAGAAAGTAGTTCTGTTATATTTACCAGGTGTAGCTAAACAAGTAGTCCGATCGAATAAACATGCTTTTGGTCAAGATGATAGAGTAAGGTGCTTGACCAATGACACGATAAGTTGCTTCGTGTGTTTCTGGGTTGTACGTATGTGAGCGAGGAAAATGACCTACTACACTGTCTTTACGTGATTGCCAAGCCTAATAATATTTGTGTCAATTGATTTGGAGAAAGATATAAAGCAAAAAACACTTACAGAAAAAGTAAACTCTAAATCTTCTAAATCGATATAGATATCATCGTCCATGATATAAACAGCTTCAGTTTGTAATTCCTCGGTAGGATTAAATCGATTGTTTAAAGAATCGAAAGTTTGACTTAGTACCTTGACACGATGGTAATCCGCTTCTTCAATTTCAAGATAGAGCGTATCGGGAACTTGTAAGTCGGGGTTGTGCCAAGTTATAAAGACAGTGTGGATCTTGGTGGACTTTAACAGGTGTCGAATAAGCAGGGATAAGTGTCGAATACGTTCCGGGTTATAGGTGCTAAGCATGACGGAGAATTGATCTTTGACAGCAAAGTATCGGATATCGGCCACTGAACTTAGATAAGAATCACAAACAGTACGTTGTCTTGCCTCATTCTTCCATTCAGAATCTAAAAACAAAACAAAATAAAATGAATTAGTTTTTTTTGGGAGGCAGATAAAAGATCTACGACATACGAGGATTAAACAGGTGTCGAACATCATTACTGATGGTACGCCATTTATAAAAGGAAATAGGGTCGTAATACTTGCTCCAATCAACATCTCTATAGGTATGGAAATTCCATGGTTTCATGGGTCCAGTAAAAACTAGGGCATTCTAAAAATAATATATACTTTCAGGAATTACATAATTTTTTTTTTGTTAAAAATAGAATCTAACTAACCTTGCGTACAGGTAAACGTAATCTGTAGTCAATCAAAGTCTCGAGCAAGTCGGTAAATGTCGTAGTGTGTGGTTTTCGTCGGTATTCATGAACAAGTAATTCAAATGTTTCTGGGGTGGGCTCTAAAACAAAGAGTGGGATATTAAAGTTTCCAGTAATAATGGCAGAACCTACTGGGATATTGATGAATTGATCGACGTCCTAAAATATTTTTTTTATTTTAGTTGCGTGCTTTGTGCATTATTACATTATGACATATTTTTACGTTTTCAAACACAATATCGGGACTGAAATATACGATTTTTTGGTAATCGAGTAAAGCCCAAAGATTAAGCATTGTATGATCGCAAGTGTTTGTATTTAGTTTTAAGCCTGTAGTAGGAAACGTTGTCTGTAACACGATAAGTAAAAAAGATTTGTTTATCTCTGTTTTATCTTACTTACTCGGATAACGTGCGCGCCAAGTCTTTCCAGTTGCTGAATATCCTCTTGTTGAAATTGAATAGATTCGGGAAGTAGTACAATGATGTCTGTTTTTGATGTAGGCTTTAATGCAAAGGCTGTGTTTAATGAATAGATGGATACCATGGTAGCTTCCATCTGAAACGAGAAAAAAAAATATTAATTATGTGTGTGCTTGTGCATGTATGTGTAATTTATTTACCATATTGCGATTGCAAAGTACAGTAGCGAATGCTTTCTTTTTATTGAATAAATTGAAAAATGGTGTGTTGCTTTTGGATTGAATTACGGATCTAGATATTCTGAACGATGGGTATATAGTGAATATTAATATACAGCAGACAGCTGATAGTAGTGTGAGTATGTAAAATCGTCTATTCATGATTATGAAACAAAAAAAAAAAGAGAGAGAGAGATAGAGATAGAGAAGAAAAGAAGCAAGTGAAGGTTTAAATAGAAACATTCTTTTTTTTCTAACTGGTCACGATCATATTTTGAAAGCCAGTTTTTTTTTCTGCAAGTTGTTTTTAAGGATGTATTAAGTAAGTCAAAAAAAAAAAACTTGCAGTCTACTGTTACAATATTTACTTTTTTTTTATGCCCAGTAGTGACAAGATTGAATAGTGACATTTTGAACCCTTTTTTTTTTCTCTCTCTTTCGGAAGAACGGAGCACCGGGAAAAGAGGTCCAGGCGTTCCCCCCAAACATTACGGTTTTCAAACAAAACTCGTCATACCTGATTAAACAAACCCAAAAACGGCAATTGCAATGTTATTCAAGTCAAAATATTATTATCCGTTTATTGTCACCTATTAATTACAACAAGGTATCTTGGCAAAATAATACAAATAAAAAACAGGTTCAAAACAAATTACTAAAACGATCTTGGATAGAACCAATCATGTCCCGTTTAAATCAACGCATACAGCAAAAAAATATATACATATCTAAAAGTATAACCAACAGGTTTAGTCTAGATAGGTATATGGCTGAGTGTTGTACACCCCGTGCCCGTAACGGATTTCTGTAATGCTGAGAGCCGCCACACATAAAACTCACACAGCCCTTTGTTTAATTACCATTCACAGAACGTAGCAAACCTTAGTAGTCTCGTGTAACAATTTTTAGAGTACTATCTTGAACAGTGAGAAATAACGTCAAAGTTTCAAAAAAAAATTCTAGTGTAATTTAAGGACTACGCTGTACTTAGTAACACACAGCCTTTTTTAAAAACCCTATATCCAGTGAAAGTCACCGTGTATAACTTACTTTCATTATCGAATACCATTACATCTTGTGTACGGTTGATTTTTTTTGGTACGATTTGAATAAAAAAGCAAAAAAAAAAAAAAGATATTTATAATAATATCTCATAAATATATCACCAAAAATAATCTTGTTGTATTCAATTAATATTAGAGGGATATAATCAAGACATATTTTATAAAAGTGAAATACTTGCTTATCAACGTACATAAAACTATATAGATATAATATTATCCACATATCACTTTGATCCCTTGCCACTACGTTATAACGATTGAGACATACAAAGAACCATCTGCTAGACACAAACAAAATTGAGATTGGCATAATCCTCTTTTAAGATGGATTTATGTCTTATAAATCTATTTTATCAAGTGTTCCGTCAGAATGATTCATAATAAAAATAGAAATTATTTTCCAGACCACATTATTGATGTATACTGATTTATTTATCAAGCGATTTATATATATACTAGTTTTTTTTGGTAAGCTAAAACATATATAAAAATAGAAAAGGTAAAAAAAAACCAAAGGGTAAGTTCTAGAAGAGAAAAAAAGTGGGGGAAGCGATAAAAGATTTTTTTTTTTTTTTTTTTTTTTTTTTTTTTTTGCGAGACATGGTTTCAGTAGTGATAACGTTGTAGGCATTATTTATTTATTTTATTCTAGTACACTCTAATAAAATAAGTACAGTATAATATATCCCATTTCGGTTTGCCTTTTATCAGTAACATGATTTTTATTTCGTATTTTAAGCGCAGTACTGTATAAATAACAAAATGTCAGTCAGAGACAACATTTTTAGCAAATGCAGTGAGTAACTCTTCATACTTACAAAATTTTTATAACTTTTAATGCTTGTTTTATATCCGGACAGCTTTGTAATTTTATCGCTGCTTTTTTCTCTTTATAAGAGACTAACAGACTACTTAATGTTCTCTAGAAAGGTTATATAAGTATGGGTGATGAATGTATGAATATTTTGTAGACTTACGCAGTTAAAAGTGATTGTATCGACCTTATTTTTGATACGGCTGACATCATTATAAAGTGAATAATACTGTACAAGAGAAGCAGAGAACAACTCCCACTCTTTACCCAAGAGATCTTTGACATAAGAAGAAGAGTCAGGCGTATTATCGATTATATTGTATCTTAATAAACTGAAAATATCGATGAGTACTATAATATACAGTACATTCTGATATATTTGCTAATATATTAATAAGCCAATAAAATTGTTAAAAGTAAAGCAAAAGATTTTATTATTTGAAAGGAATAAGAATGTCTACTTATATGAATGAGAAGATTTCAATGACAGTTGAATCAGATGATGGTAAAATAGGGAAAATACACGCGGTATAGATTTACCTGTAGTAAATATGTACTTGTCAAAATAAAGCAGCAAAGCAGACTACAAAATAATAATCAAAAAGTGTGAATATATAGCGTGTATATATCACATTCAATGTATAACTTACTCCTGGTTCTCGAGTTTATCAATATGTGAGGAAGCTCTAACACACTCGTTAATTTTAACAGAAATGTTGATATCATTAATGATGAGATTTTTTTCTATATCCAGTGGTACATCGCCATCTTCGATTTCGTCCTCCTCATTGTCGTCAGTCTCCTCTTCGTCTTCCTCATCAGCATTTACCTCCTTATTGTTAAAAGGATCCTACGTGGTTAAGTGTGTTAATAATCAAAGGTTATGAATATTTAGATCCACAATTATAGTATGTATATAAAATGCTTGTGAAAGGATGTACTTACATCTGAAATTTTTTGGTGCTATAAGAATTTAAGATAAGAGTGAGTTTTTTTTCTCTTTGATAGGGATGGTTAATGTTTTTTAAACTACTTACTTTATCCCCGCCTTCTAGTATCTGGCTCGAACAAGAAATACGAAGTTAGCATTTATATTAGGAAAATAGATAGATGTATACCTCCTCTCCACCTCTCTTCGCAGGCTATAGTCAGAATAAAAATCAATACGTCTTTACGTTTATTTGCAATACAAATTCCAATTTACCGTAATAGTAGTTTTTACTTTTTTACAACTGAAGTTGCTTACAGCCGGGGCGTTGTTGTTGACAACATTACTATTATGAACGCGTTTAGAATACGAAAATATTTTTAATGGGTCTAGTTGCAAACCTAGAGGCAGCTGAGGACAACAGAACGCTTTCTGGTACTCAGCCAAAGAGGAAGAGAAACGGAAAGAAGAAGAACATCCAGAAAAGCGGAGAGGTCTAGGGCGTGCACAACGAAGTGCACCTGGACAAGAGTCAACGAATAGACGAACTCGTAAACGAGAGCGACGAATAGCCGAACCTCGTCTCTTCTTATAAATTAGGACCTATTGTAAAGGATGTTATAGTAAAGTTCTTTTTTTTTTAAAAAAAAATATAGAAGAGCTCTTGATACATGTTCTATTTACACGTCTAGAACAAAAAGTGTAGTGAATTATTTTTTACATACCTTTATAAAGTACCAAGAAGAAGTAGACCGATATCTATACGATATCACAGTCGGATGGACCATATTTGGAATACTCGCAACAAGAAGTACTCTTAAACACGGCGATCGGTTTAAGAAGGAAAGCAAAAAACGCTGAATAATAAAATAAAATAAGATATATACTCTAAAAAGATGCTTACATAAAAAAATACTTACAGGAATACACGATAAAAATGAATAAAGAAAATAGGTGCATAAAAATAAAATAAAATAAATAGGTTGATAAAATAGGCTCTTGTTTGCTCATGTGATTTATTTATACACGTCAGCAATCTGTTCACGCAAGAAAGTCAAAAAAATTGCTGAAAACACGTGAAAAATAAAAAATCCTGCATGATCCTTCCAGCATAATTGATGCCGAAAAAAAAAAAAAAGTTACTGGACAGCAAAGAGTTATATCATTATCGAAGCATGTGCTATAATTTACGTAGATAGATCCGCCCAACATAAGAATGTGGTTACAAGAGACGTGAGTGAAAGGAAAACGAGTCTTGTAGTCCCGTATAATGAACCAGTACAGACCAAAATTAGTATGCTTTGTCGAGAAAAAAAATACTCCAAGAGCAGCTTATATTTACCAGCATTCACCAGCATTCATCGAATAATGAAAAGGAAATACAGCCTATTTTACCTAAATACAGCATTTATGTATCAAACCATCCAGAAATAGTTTATTCAAATGACGCTTTTTCGGAACCAAAAATAAATAAAAAGATTCGGCTCTGGGACAGAATCTTCTTTTATTTATTCGTACTTAAGATGGAAGGTTTACATAACAGAAAAAACAGAAATGTCGAGGATGAAGCAGAGTTTTTAGACGAACAAGGTAAACCAGAAAAGAAAAGTTTTATTACGCTTCTAAACTAAAATATAATTAAAGAGCAAGAACAACTACTTCAAACTCTTCGCGATCAAAACAACACAGCTAATCTCACTATCCAAGTAAGTTGTATATAAAAAGTAAAAGCTACTGTTATTTACCTTTTTATAAATAGCGAGGACTGATTATTATTGGATGTATTGCCTCTGCTCTGTAAGTTTAAATAACCTTTGCAAAAGAAAACCTTTTTTTTAAACAAGTTTTATGTTAGCTTTTTTCATATCTTATTCCAAAGCGATACCCCTATTATCCCTATATCCCAAGTATTCTCTACGCCTACTGCAAGTGTATTACCAATACCTACATTAGCTGCTTTATCCAGTATTGTATCAATCGGTACATCCATTTTTGCTCTTGTAATCAAGTGCAAAATGAATATTTTCGGATTATTAGAAAGTTTAAGCTTAAAAGATCAATATACCTCAGGCGTTGTCCTTTCATCCATCATCACTGGCTTTATGGCACCATGCATGTCATTACTCTACGGAGGGTCTATGATTGAATTTATTTATTGGTCTGTACCTCTTTTAGTGTTGGGTATGTTTTATACTGCTCTTTACATGATCAATCAAGTACAAGAAGGTTTAGACGAACTAGAAAAATCCAAGTACAAGTACAAAGGTGCTTAAATAAAATACTTTTTTTTTATTATTGTTTAATCTGAAAATGGGAGACGTAAAGGTACACGCCCAATCATTGATTTCAATGTCTTTACCCATTCTTCACTTTCTTCTAAATCATCACTGACACAATCCAAGTGATAATCTGGAAATGCAAGTCGGAAAAATCCTTTGTGGTTTTCTGCATGAATTGATTCTTGACTAAATACTTTTTCATCGTCTTCTAATAATGTCACAATCACTTTGTCCGCTGCTGCACTAAGTTGTAACACGTCTGACATATTATAGTGATCCCATACTTGTCTATCTAACCCATCTGATGTATATCCGATCAGTTGGCTACCAATTAATCGATAATAATGTCGTTCCCAGATCTATTCGTAAAGTTTTTTTTTTTATTAGAAAAAAAAAACCTTTTTTTTCGTAGTTTATAAATTTACCTTTAATCCTTGACGTCTTGTCGATAAGTACCCACTCTGCCAACAAGTATCATGCCATTGTCGAATCTTTAAAGTTAAATCACATTCTCTTAAACTTCTCGGTACAGGCTACACACACATAAATAATTAATAAAATTTTTTCAGTAGCAAACAAATACAATATTAATTTTTTTACCACGGATGGATTGGATACAGGTAAATATAACATTTCGACATTTAATTTACCAACAATCTTTAAGAAATCTTCATCATCACCAAACTGTTCACGTCTTGCTCTCTCTCGATTTGTTCTAGCATACCACGAATTAAAACAATCAAAGTGTGCTTCGTACGTCTTTTTATGACATCCAGGTACCATATGATCTACTGCAAATCGCGTCTGTCCAATTGCTCCATCCTCTGGGTGCACATATCCCGATAAATGTTCCTTTTGCTTTCGAATAGACGTAAACCATCGACTCCAACCCGTTCTTGGTTTAACATGATAATCAGGTCGTACATGCAGCGAGACAGTAATGATCATACCAGGCTTTGTATCAATGATACACTCATAATCCATTAATATCTGGGGCCCCAGGATCTCGTACCTGGACATGTACTCATACTCACCATCACTAATGACACATCTTACATATGTAATTTCTTTTGGTAACGGTAACAGCATATTATGAGCTCCACTAACGCCAATATACATTTTTCCAAACCTGGAAGCGTCGATAGAAGACATGGATACCTTGTAAGGATGATCTTCATTACTGATTCGTTTATCTACAAACATACTAAACTCGGTATTGATTTCATGAGCGTTAGGAATACCACGACTTTGTTCTAATGGTTGACCGTTTTGTTGGCTGGTAGAGATGACTCGTTTTACGACGGTGGGTTCATTGTCACTGACTGTATCTGCGGCGGATGTATCAAATGCAGATCCACCATGTACGGCGGTATCTGTATTTCCCTTTTCAAATGTAGGTAGCTTATTCATATAATGCGAAATATCTTCCACACGTGGGTTATCGGGGTCATGAGGAACGTACTCTTGTTTACTACCGGCTTCGGCAATAGCTACGGTACGAGAGGGTACCTTGATCAATGAAATTTCATCATCTTCTCGTTGGTTATTTACAGATAAAGTGGATGTGGAAAAGTTGGTGATGGTAACTGGCTTTGGTTGTTCAATAATATGGGCTGTTGAACTACTGTTATTATAAAATGAAGCAGTAATACCTTCAGATGCTTGATTTGATTGCATTTGTCTCGTCTTGACGGGTTCAGGTGGCGAAGAGAATTGATCCATAAATACAACAATCTCTCCTTCCTCTTGTTCATTGTCTGTTTGTCCTCCATGGTAATAACTACTTTCTCCTCGTGTCTTGGATGCGTTATTAATGGTATGGAGATTAGTGGAATAGTAATCATCTTCCTCCTCTAATATTTCTTGTCGATATAAATCGTTTTGTTTACGTTCATCTTCATCTTCATCTTCTTCATCTAATGCAGTATTTTCGGTGGAGTTAGAGTTTTTATATGAATAGGTTTCTGAGTTGGTATTGATGGAAGATCCACTGTGTCGGTAATAATAGTCATTATCGTACGATTCTTCTTCCTGTGCGGCATGGAATCCGCTAACTAGCACGGATTGTCTTCTCAATTCTTCTTGTTCGTTCCATGTTTCTTCAGGATCAAACCATTGTTCACTTCCTGCTTCACTGGATGCAGCTATACTTTCACTTTTACTCAGCATAGATTCTCGCTTCATGGTTGCATCTTGTATGCCTACAGACCAATGATTACGCTGACTTCCACTCTGCCTTTTGCTACCCCACTTACTTGCCCTACTTTCATTTTGATAAGACAGCGTTTGAAGGATACTGGTCTCGTCTAAATCAGAAGACATGGACTCTCTACCGCGTAATTCTCTACGTTGCTGATGTTGCAAGACATCGTCCTCAAACTCAAGTTGCTGCTGATCTGCTACCAAACCATTATAAGCAGATTGCCATTCTTGCCGACTCTCATCATCTTCGTCATCCTCACTACTGCTTTCTTCTTCTGCCATCTTTTTTTGGTATGGGTTTGCTAAAGTAGGCGTTGTTGCTTCGTCTTCATCGCTTTCTTCTTCTATCATCATTTGACTTTTATTGGTATTAAGCTCAAGGTGAAGTACTCGACTAGCTTCTTCTTCTTTAGGATGATTGAATCCAAGGGAATTAAATGTATTGGTGTAAAGTGTATCTGTGCTCTTAGAGCCTTTGTCTATAGATTGGGTATGTGTTGCATCATTATAATCGTCATCATCTGAAGATGTATCTAAAGTTAATGTTAGTTTTTCTTTTACTTTTTTTTTTATTTAATCTTTTTTTATCGTACCTTCGTATTGAGGAGTAGGTTCAACCATTGTACGACTTAACTTCTCATGATTCGATTCAATTTGATTCGTTAATGTTGGTATAGGAGAAGTCCCGTTTTCTACAAGTGATTTAGGTTGTTGGTTGGAAGCACCGTCTGTTTGCATCGATGGTACAATGTCGTCTTCAAACGTAAGGTCGTCTAAAAAGGAAGACGTGACCATATCATCGTCTTCGTTTGCATGACCAGGTATATCCTCTGAAGCGTTTATTTCGTCGTCAAATAACGGCGTAGATATCTTTCGATCATTGGCCTGTAGTTGATTATCGTCAAGAGGTAATGCAATCGAACGTGTGGTAGTATCAGTCATAGAACTGACATCAAGTTCACTCTTTTCTTTTGGAGATATGTCGTTGATTTGATCTAGGCTGCTTTGCATTTGAATAGTACCTGAAACTGGTTTACCGTCTACAGGCGTATCTACAATTACAGAAGAGTCGCTATCTGTTGAAGAGTAGGCGTCCGACGAGACAAGTTCGTTCACAACCACAGCACCGATTACACCGGAAGTAGCGACTTTAGCAGTACTGATCAATTGTGGCTTTTCGGTATCTTTCAAAGTGTTCCCAAATGTTGCATCGTTTGTTACTGACTTGGATGCAATGGATGTGTCATTAGGGATATAACGAGATGTTTCTTTTTCTGATAATTTATTGTTCAATGTATCGTTTGCCTGGCGATCGTTTAATGCAGAGACACTAGCAGATACTATACTAGGAGCAGTTGTTGTATTATCAGATAACGAACGTTTCTTTTCTGTCTCTTTCAATTGACTACTAGAATCCTTTGGTGTGGTAACAACGGCTGCTTTATTATCAGACACGGCTCGGGTCTTTTCCGTCTCTTTTAATTGATCACCGCCCACGGGTTTATAATCTTTCGTTACGGTATCAACTACAGTCACTGGCTCATCTTTTGCCACATTCTTGTACTGATAGCTGTATTCTGTTTTTTCCTTTGCAGATACAGACGAATTTTGGTCATTAAGTGCAGCCTGTTCGTCTACTAAAAGAACTCTGCCTTTTACAACGAAGGATTCTTTTGGTAGTTCTTTGGCTGCTGCAGTAGAAGAAGGTTTCGTCAGTTTAGCCTTTTCCTCAGATGATGTGTGTTTGTCTAATGAAGTGGCGTTATTTGTTGATGATAAAGTTTCTGATTTCTGTTTAGGGCTTGTTTCGCTCTTTTGGGTAATATTATTAACTTCAACAGTAGATTTCTCTTTTATTGCGGTTGTTGATGATGGTTCTGGATTTTCAGCAACAAGGCTTTGGTTTACTTGCTCAAGAGAACCTTCCTTTTGCTTTAATTCAAGATCCTTTGTTTCATCATCCAAAGGTTGTTTTTCAGATATAGTTTCTTTAGGCACTCGCTTAACAGAGCTTGAAGAATCATCTAGAATTTTTTATTTTTATATTAGCTTTTTTTTTTTTTTGGTTTTTTCATTTTAAAAAATATATATCTGTCTCACCTGAATTGGTACCACTGTCTTCATCCTTTTTCCAAACAGCGAATTTTTTTCCAACAGGTACGATTTCAACATCATTTTCATCAAATAAACGTTCATGCACATTAACAATATCCTTGACCTTATTTAGCGCAATATCAATCTCTTTCTTGGTTTTTTTGGATTGGTCGTTTAGCTCGCGCTCCCCTAATCGTCCCACGGAAAGTGACTCTAATTCGTCGTCTGTCACACCACGTTTATCATTGTTACTAGCACTGTTTTCAGGTCTTTTTTCGTTCGATTTTTTATCATCTATTAATCTGTCAGCCACGTTGATGACAGTATCTGTTTCTTTAGGCGTAACGTCGACTTGGTCTTTTACCTCTTCAATTTTCTTTGGTGTTTCAATTGCCTCGATTGTTTTTGGTGTCTTCTTTTGTTCGTCATCATCATCTTCTTCTTCTTCTTCGTTATCACTAGTATGAGGACTAACATAAGGACTGACACTAGGACTGACACTAGGACTAACACTAGGACTCAAATTAGGATTAGGCGATCCAGCTCTTAATTGAGCTAATGTAGGAACGTGTAAAGTATTTCCGGTATGATGTACAGTGGGTTCAGTCTCCTGCGTCTGTCGAAAGACACTAGTTGTAACATATGATCTATCCTTTAGCGAATTAATCACTCTCGAGGTACGTCTAATTTGATCGGCAGCACCCAGTAACTTCTTTCGATCTCTTACTGCCGAAGCGGCGGTAATGGACGGTGTTCGTTTTGCCTGTTTTTGTTCTTTTAATAAGCGTTCCTCTTCAAATTTTATAAATAATGGATTATTCTTGACTGCAGATCGTTGTGCCAGTTGGTCGACTTCCTTTTGACGTAATAAATTCTTTTTATCTAGTTCTGCTTGTTCTTCTTCACTGAGAACACGACGTCTTCTTTCTTCAAGATGACCAGGTTGAAAGTATCGTCGTGTGGAGTTTTGTCTTTCGGTGGTAGCGGGTTTGTTCAAGTTGGGAGATTCAGCCAACTCACGTAATCGCTTAAATCGGTCGGACGCATTATTGGTGGCCAAGACACGTTCTTTGGGCGCTGGTTTACTAATTAATAATTTTACTTGGGGTTGAATTGTAGGTAAATGATCCAACTTGTTGGTGATTGTTTCTAAGGCTCCATACTCTTTTAATTGTTGGATTAACTCGGGTTGTTGGATAAAGTAAGCTAAATGCATTACCGTATTTTCTTCCTCTCCCCAAAAACAGGTATTCAATTCATTTCCTTTTGTATTCTATTTAAACTAGAGTGTTTATTCATCTAGTGTAACAATGCCCTATTTTTTATTTAAAATTTTTTCTTTTTCTTTTTACCTTTAATACGAAGTCTACAAGTTCAATACGCTCAGGTGCCCACTCATCATCAGGTACACCATAGTCATAAAGTATATGGTGAAGCGCGTACACAGGTCGAATACTGGTACCTAATATCTTGTGTTCTTTTAAGCGTCCAATAAAGTGAGCGAAATCAGTTTCGAGATGACCTAATGGTTTTAATGGTGTCCATAATAAACTAGGTTGAATGTCAAATAATTCTTGGATACTATCTGTATCAAGTGCTTCAACTGCTGTTGTCCATTCTGACACAAGTGCTTCTTCTATCGTAGGTTCCATAAATCTTTTATAATAATAATAATAAAAAAGTAAAAAAAGAAGAAGAGGGAAAGGGAGGTCCAAAACGGAGTTGTTTCTTTATATATTGCACTCTTTCGTTCCGATTGTACAGGAATACATGATTTCTATTTGCTTGCTCAAATACAGAAGGAGGAGAAAAAAAAAAAGAAAAAAAACCTAATTTTCTTTTCTTTATCTTTCTCGCTTTCTTTTGGCGATTTCTTCTCGCTTACTTTTTAATGACACTTCTCGCTTTCTTTTTAGCGAACCTTTTATAATGAAAATGAAAACACAAATGTGATACACGCCAAAAAGTATAGAACACGTACCATTAGTGACCATTAGAATTGTTTTTTTCTTATGAGCGTCTTTTAAAAAAGCTTATATCTTATATTGATTATTCTACTTTTTTCTATCGTTTTTGTTTTATTTTCATGTCAGTACAAAAGGATACTGCCCTTCTTAATGCAACCGCCGTGCATAAGAGCGCTTGTTACAAATGCTCAAATGTGGTCCATCGCGACTGTGATGGCGTATATAACCAGGCAGCACTTTTATTCTGCCCTACCCTCAATATTTTGAGTATGTGCCGTCCTCAGGATGGAAAAGGTCGGCGGTTAGTTGAATGCACTTCTATTCAACCCTCATTTTTCTTAAAGAAAACAAGAGGGATCGTATTCGGGGAATTTTTTTAAAAAAAGCTTGCCTATACCATATCTTTCTTTTCTATAAAAGTGCTACTGTTACTTGTAGTAACCTTGCTCAAATAAACCCAAAATAAACAAGTAAATACTATATGCTTTGTGATATTTAATCATTCAACGAAACACTTGTTTGTAGTGTTCAAAGTCAATCATGCTTCTGTAGTACAAGAAAAACAAGAAATAATGGTATCTTGCTCACACCAAGGGTTACTCAGTTTACTAATGTGTTTTTTTTGTAAGACATTAAATTGAAAGATCCTCAAGAAAACTGTATCGCTTTTCTCAGACGGAGTTGCGCAATCAAGTACGAAATAGATAATGCAATTGTTACATGCATTGGTTCATAAAAAAAAGAAGACTACTTACGTGTAAACAATGATTTTTTTTAGCAAACGCTCGTGTTGGTTCTGCAATTGGGGGATAGAACGTTCAATTAACCAGTAAAACTTAAGCCAAAAATAAATAAAAAATCATGGTGAAACCTGGTTACAATAAAGCCTCATCAAACACTAGAAATTACAATTGATTTCTTTCTCTTTTAACCATCCTACTTATATGATAAACACTGAGAAATGTTTGGATAACAAATAAAGAAAAGCCCGTGCGTTTAAATCGAAGCGCTTCATCTTTATACATTGGCGACAAAGACTATCAAGCTGTTTCTCATCGTACATACCAGATATAAATACTATTTTCTCCTGCATTGTGCTGTTAGTACATTAATCACTTATTCAGTTTATCACATAGCATGCAGTAAAAATAACGCCAAAGGGCAGGTGCTGAAAAAAGTTCAAACCAAATATGCAATTTTAAAATATAATGACATTTATTTTTTGTAGCAGTGCTTGCATCTTTCAGAACGGATTATTAAAAGATATAATCATTGAATATGGAGCAGAATCAATATTTTCTTTTGTCTTTGTTGAGTAAAGTGACACGAGACTCATCTTAAAAAAAAGGGGTAACGCTTAAAACCTAGTCATTGTTGGGATTTCTTCTCAACGCAATTGAAGATTATTTCTGCTGTTTCATAATTGATTAAAAATTGTAATTGATTGCATTATTTAAGGGTAGTCACCGATGCTCAGAAGTTTTATTTAGCTGAAATGGACAGTGGGTATGCAGTAGGATGATGATTTTATTGGTTTCTTTTTAGTGGCTGCGTGCCAGGAACTGAGTGAACAGTAAGCGGGGCTTCTATCGCCTCTCCTTTTTTGGCATATAAAAAAAAAAAGCTTTTTTTTACGAAAAAAAATAGGTTGCTTTCGAATATGGATTCAAAAGATTCTTCTGATTACATTACACGGTAAGTACCAAACTCTATATGTTTTCTTGAATTACTAACCACAAACAGGTTTAAAGAGGCTATTGTAATAGCTGGATCGCTTCGCCTTGAAAAAGAAAAGATCAGGCATTACAGAGATTCAAAGCAAATCTTGAAAAAGTTGAATCGATATGATGACCAAGAACGCACACGACTAAGTAAGTTATATTTCTAGACAACCACAACGTCCATTGTATGAACGGTATTTTTATTATTTTAGGGGACGCTATGAAAGATATGCGTTCAGTTAGTGAGGTCAAAAGACAACGGTAAGGTGTCACCCAAAAAAAAAGGGGCATGGTATTTACATATATAGAATAGGCTTGATGATTTACGAGATGGAATTATAAGAGAAATGACTGGCAAACTAGTAGATGCTACGAATATTGAAGGCAGATTAAATAAATCTCTAGTACCACCAGACGATATGAGTGTAGATAATGCATTTGATATGCAACCTTATCTTCAACAAGTAAATCATATTAAACAAGAATTAGTTGAACTAAACTCTGAAAAAGCGGACAGACTGCAATTAATCCAGGAAATAGAAAATTGCAAAGATCGAGTACGAACCGAACTACAATCATTTTACGAACAGTCAATTCTAGAGTATGAACCTGTAAAAGAAAAATATATTAGCGATTTAAACAATTTAGATTGTAAGCTTGGAGGATTCGATCATGATGCGCTAGTAGACAAAGTATCAAATATGTTGCTAGGCTTACCATTGTCGAAAAAAGAAAGGATCGCGTCAATGGTTGTTGAGACAGTACGCGACATGTTTGGTAAAAATCTGATAGAACTAGTTATAGCGGATCGATCCCAGAAAGACAATATATACCCATCTGAAGTGAATTCATTGCAGATCAGAGAGGCTAACTCGGAAGAAATCAAAAGCAAAATTCTATATAAAACAGATATAATGAAGAAAGAATTAGACAAGATATTATTAGCAGTTGAGGATGTACCAAAGATAGAACACTTGATTGGAAATTTAGGTTATGCTGACCATATTACAAAGTACCTAGTAACAGATTCCTCCCCCCAACCGCCCCTTATTTTTTTAACGCATATATTAACTTTTTTTTTCTTTTTTTCTCTCTTGCAGAAATCACACTCAAGTACTAAATTTCTTGAACGCACCAGATGGAATTGTAAATAAAATCCCATACGTAAACGAAGCAGAGGTTATACCACCAGAAATTTCTTTAAACGAACAAAACGTCAATTTAAGTACTGCTTTAACCGCTTCCTTAACTCAGCACGCAAAAAATCATTTCTCTGACTTGGAAGAACGCTTAAATCGATTAGAAAAAAAGATGGAACAATAAAAGCCATAAATCCGTTATTACTATAAATCCGTTATTACTATAATTGTATGTGTGCGTGTGTGTGTGTGTGTAACTAAAATCAAGATGCATAATTATTAAAGGTTTGTAGGGTTTTTTTTAATAAGCTTATCCAAATCGATAATTAGGAGTATACATAATGCCACGTTATAATCGTTGTTATATTTTCTCCATGTATATAAAATGATGATATAATCCTGTCTCGCTTTATTCGGAGCGACTTGCATCCACCATCTGCACGGGTAAAAAAAAGAGAAGGCATCATCTAATTATATAGTGTGCAGATATCTTAACGAATAAAAATGGATATGCAAACACCAAATCCGTCCTTTTTTTTCAAAAAAAAAATATTCCTATTGGATCCGACACAACTAAAAACAGAGAGATTTTTGTGCGCGAAAGAGATGAAGATTGTCCCTGATACATCACTCTTTGATACACGGCTAATTATCTTCAATAAAGCCATTTTCAAAAAAGAAAAAAAAAATTGGATACCTTAGTTTTTTATCTCATGCCATTCCTTATTTTTTTATTAACATATAATAGGATCATTTGGAATGATTTAATATACACGTCTACTATGTTAATGTTTTTTCCCAAGTTTTTTTTAAACACTGCGAAACATCCGATATGACTATAATAGGTCTTTTTTTTTTTCGCTTTTTTTTCTCCTTGGACGGACAGAAAATCGAATTAAGAACCCATTTTTTTTTTTTAATTTCTCACTATATATAGCAGACGTGTATATTTCCCTTCTCTCTCTTTCTCCTATATATCTTTTTTTTAGAAAACTTTTTTTTTACTTGCTCAAATACAAATCAACATATGGATTCACTTCAACTCAACATGCCTAGGTACATGGTTTACTGTGTCATAGTATCCTGCCTAGGTTCATTCAGTAACGGGTGGGTCATAGGTTCAGCCAACGTTCCTGGTGAAATCACACACGCCTGTGAGAACGGTCTAGGCCACATATCCAGTCCATCTTTCCCTGACTGTCTTCCAATGAACAATGCATTATGGGGTTTTGCCGTATCTTCATTCTGTGTCGGCGGTTTAATTGGCGGTCTCTTTGGTGGATTTATCCAAACCAAGTTCGGCCGTAAGAAGACCATCATCTTTAATAATGTCGGTTGGATCTTTGGTGGACTTCTTATTGGTTGTGCCACGTCTCCAGCTATGTTTATTGTGGGACGTATCGCATGTGGTCTTTCATGTGGCCTCGGATCGCTTACTACCCCGACTTATGTCGGCGAGATCTCAACGATCAAGGCGCGTGGTACTATGGGAACGATGAATCAATTTGCTATTGTCATTGGTATCTTGCTTGCTTCTGTTGTAGGTTTACCATTAGCTAAAGTCCCACTCTGGAGAATCAATTATGCTATCGTAGCAATTCCAGCAGTGGCACAATTTTTTTTAATGGCCGGATGCGTTGAATCACCTCGGTATTTGGTCTCCATTAATCGTATCGAAGAAGCTAGAATCTCTTTACAAAGTCTTCGACCTAATGCCAACATTGACCAGGAATTTTATGATATGGTTGAAGGACAATTGGGTACAGCAGCAGCAAGAGCTGTGTCCCTCACTGGTAAAGCTGGCGAATGTTTATCTCAAGAAAAATTATCACCTAAATCAGTTGACAGTTTCTCCGATTCCGTGGTAGAAGATGTAATGTCAAAAGACAGCGAGGCACGCGAATCTATGAATATGATTCAAATATTTCAAGATCCTTTAATTCGTCGTATTACACTTACAGTCGTTACACTTCATGTTACTCAACAATTGATTGGTATGAATGCTGTCATGTATTATTCAACCAACATTTTCAAAATGTCTTTTACAGCCGAAATGTCAAAATACATGGCAATCGTTACTACCGTCGTTAATTTTGTATCTACTATTATCTCTTTGCTCTTGATTGATCGTATGGGTCGTCGTCCTTTACTTTTAATTGCTGAAGCTGGAGCCTGTTTGTTTTCTGTTCTTTTGATTGTAGGTTACGTTTATAATATTGGTGCTCTTTTAGTGGTTTCGGTGTTTGGTTATGTCCTAGCATTTGCCATAGGTATCGGACCCATTCCTTGGATGATGACATCGGAACTTACTCCCGTATATGCTTCTTCTGCTGTGGGATCAGTTGCTACTGCTACAAACTGGGCTATGAATTTCTTGATCGGTCAATGTTTCCCTATCATCTTTGATGGTATCAAAGGTTATTCTTTTGCCATATTTGCAAGTATCGCTGCATTTGCTTTCGTCTTTACGTACTTTAAAATTCCCGAAACAAAAGGCCGTTCATTAGAAGATATCGTTAGAGGCTTTGAGAAATCCTAAAAAAAAAATACCCTGCTGTATTTATAGAAATGTACTATATATCCCCACAACTCAAAATAGTTAGACGTATCATGCATAAATAACATTATCTAACGCTGGACGTAAAAATAAACTTTTTTCTTTTATTTTAAAATGTATTTTTTTTATATTGTTTGTTTGACTTTAATTACGAATTATTGATAAACTTAAAAAGTTGAAATAAATAGGCGGACCAATTTAGTTCTTTTATATCGTATTTGGACTAATAGGTTAGCAGCATATTTAGTAAAATAAGCTTCGAGCTTCAAATAAAATAGCTCTTAACAGTTTAAATACAGAGACATATACCTTGGGAAAAAAGATAAAAATTGAAATTGGATTTATTTACTATGATACCTACATAGGGATAAGATTACGAGGAATATAAGGTTCTTCTAAATACTTGATATCCTCCTCGCTTAATTTTATATCCAGAGAACCAATAATATCGTACAAATTAGACTCTCTGCTTACACCTACAATAGGGGAAGTGACATGCTTCTTCGACAACATCCAAGCCAAAGAAATCTGTGCAGGTGAATGACCCAATTTCTCTGCAATCTCGATAACGCGATCAATAATTAAATCGTTATTAGCGCTTTCCTTCTTTGCGAAAAAGAGATCGACGGCACGATCGCTTTCGGTACGTGTGGTAGAACGGTTCTTACCAGTCAAGAGACCTCTTGCTAATGGAGACCAATGAATAGATGCAATACCTTGATCAACACAGTAAGGAATCATCTCGCGTTCTTCTTCCCGGTAAATCAAATTGTACAAGTTTTGCATACTGGAGAATTTAGCCCAACCATTCTTTTCCGCAATAGCGTTGGCCTTTTGGAACTCCCAAGCATAACAGGAAGAACAACCAATATATCTAACCTTACCAGAGCGAACTAAATCATTTAAAGCTTCCATAGTTTCTTCAATAGGTGTATTCTATTATTGCAAAAAAAAAGTCAATAAAAGGATCTCCCCTTTCCTCCAAATATACTTGAACTTACGTGATCAAAACGATGAATTTGATACAAATCAACATAATCAACGTCCAGTCTCTTTAATGAAGCGTCGACAGCATCAAATATATGCTTACGAGATAAGCCATATGCGTTTTCAAGCTCAGGATGATCGACTGGTTTTAAACCGAGAGTATTTATTCCTGGCTCGTCGGATACAGCGAAAAATACCTTGGTGGCAACAACGATACGAGAACGAGGCATATTAAACTTTTTGATAGCCTTACCGAGAATACGCTCGCTCTCACCGTTTGAATAAACATCAGCAGTGTCAAAAAAGTTGATACCTGCTTCGTAAGCCTTACCAATTAAATAAAGAGACTCTTCTTCGTCTTTAACCCAGGGTTGCCACTTTGAAGAACCGTAAGACATACAACCTAATGAAAAGCGGGATACCTTTATTTTATATATTAGTTTACATGTAAATTGGGTTCAGTAAAAAAGGAACTTACGCGTAAACCGGTATTACCGAAGCGAACGTATTGCATCTTGGGAAGATTTTTTGTTTCGGCCATTTTTATTGTTATTTCTTTTGAAAAATACGAAAGAGATAGACACAATATTTATGTATTTATATATTTAACTAAATGTGACTCTGAGATTAAATTTAGCAACTGGATTCGTCATCTCTACCTTTATTGACATGTAGCAAATAGCATGAAAGAAATAACCGCAATGTTCATGTATTTAGGCCCAATCGGACTTGCCTATTGGGTTAAATTTGGTAGCGTGATTCGTCACTTTTTCCTTCTTTTGGAAACGGTTTTTTAAAAGAATAGCTTCTGTTTTGGACGCCATATCCATATCATATAGCCTTTATGTCTATTTTAACCACACACAAAAAAAGAAAAAAAAAAGTGTTTCAAGTACCGCCCATTTTATCAGTCCATGATATATTTATTCCGTCTTTTTTTTTTTTGGAATAGATAAATCACTTTTCTTCCTCTTTTCCTCCTTTACAATATATACCACCATCAAGTTTTTTTTTCTATGTGTACGGATCTCATGGCCTTGTGCTAGCTTAACTATACCAGGCGGTTGATTTAGGAAGAGAAGTATCCTTTTGTACGGACATAAAGAAAGAAAAGAAACCGCTTATTATAAAGGTACCTTCCCCAAAAAATGTCTCATATTTGTTTTTTGTTCCATTTTAATCCAGACACATCTTAGTGAGAGTAAAGATGGGCGAGTATACATCCATGTACTCAACCGAAAGCAAGAAAGGTCTTTACCCTGATGCAAAAGATATCCGAGGATTCAAAATTGATGTTGATGTCAATGGGGGAAGAAATGGACGTTGTCGTAGCTGAAGTTGCTAAATAAACATGATCCAAAGATAAAGCGATTCGTGATTTTGAAAAACTAACACGAGAGGTAAAAGATATTATAGAGAATCTTGTTGATAGTGTTAATGCTGATACTATTAGATCATGTCGTGCATATTTATTCCAGATTACTTGATGTGACGGTATTGTATCTACCATTTCTCTTGCTAGCAATGGGTTATATGTTGTTCTACATCAGTGCGACATCTCTCTACCTTGTTCATCTCAAGGATTTGACGACTTTGTTTCTTCTTTGTCAATTCATAATATCCTGTAGAAGAAAAATTAAATCTTTAGCTGTAGAGATTAAGAATGCTAGTTCTCATAAGTTCGAAACCAAGAAAGTATTTTGAACAAACTAAGAATATATCCGATTGTATACTACTCGCCAGCACCAAAAAGCAAGTCTACTGTCCCTTGCTCCCTTTTAGGGTCCTCACCCCCCTTCCAATATTTTATCCAAGTTGAAATATGCGTACCAAGAAGGTACAGGTCAATGCTATCAACCAGAAACAAACGAAAAGATATTGATGAATACGGTGTATACGGATGGAAATAAATTAGTGATGGAAAATTCAACCATAAATACAATAAGACAGCTGCTGATGAGCATCCTTTGCACTAAAAAACTGTTAGGAAAGCAAACAAAAAATTAAATAACCTTTTATGATACAGTAGCGGCTCTTTTTGGGGGTGACCTGATTTAAGGGTACGGTTGATTTAAGGATGGAATCCAACTTCACAAAACTACTAAATATATAAAATAATTTAAAAGTAATAATAGTCAAATTGATAGAGAGAAGATAATAAAATAAACCTTACAAAGTAAATTAAAGTACAAAGACGGTCAATTTATGCCTGAATGGAGCGCGTATCAGCAGAAATTTAACTTGGAAAAGTAACTAAATACAGACTGTTGCTAAGTGATGAAAGATTGAAAAGGAATGCAGTGTAAGCTAAATAAAGTAAACGCAAAGTTACCTTAAGTCCAATATATCATAGCTAGCAGTTTTTAAATGGATTGTTATGTGGTATTCCAATAAATAGCTTTGTACTATTTTAATTGACATCAATAAAAAATTTGATAGAATTTAACATAACTTTAATGTTTGAGCTCTCGCAGAAAACAATACACATCGTAGTTTTCTGTAAAATAACTAGGAAAAGTTCAAGAACTATTTAAAGTAATACCATAGATTGTTGTTCATCCATTATCAACTTAATAACGCGTCTTTTTAAGTGAAGGTTTAGAAGTAACTTATAAAAAAGATTGTTCGGCAATCGAAATAAGGTGTTTTCATTGTGTAATTAAACGTCAGGAAATGATTCTTTTTTTCCAAGTTACTTAGTAAAAGTTACTCCTTAGGATGTTGTCTCTAACAACAAAACTAAAAACTGCCTGTCGTTTTACGTTTTTCTCGATTTTTTATTTTATTCTTCAGTCGATCATTTTTGATCATTTTTGGTCATTTTGGGGGTCAACCCCTTTCGTGTTTTTGTGGTTATTTTAAAATTACTTCCGATTCAATTTGACTTTCTTTGTGGAAAAAACAATAATAATAAAGTTCTCTTTTAGGCGCATTTAATGCATTTAAACTTATATTTTTAATAAAAATAGTGACCGAGTAATCACTTTTTTAGACGTTTTTTTTCCGCTAAAATTTGAGTTAAGCGGTCATTAAAATAGCGATTTCTTTAAAGCGCGTTTTCTCGCCCAGTTTTAGATATAACACTTTTATTTATAAACATTCGATATATAGTTTTTGAATATCTACATTCGGTCCTATAACCAAACACAATAATGAAAAACTACATTTTATGTAATCGCGAAGCTCAGAAAATGGTTACACAATGTTACACTAAAAAAGTCTATTTTTTTACCCAAAAAAAAAAACGTCTAAAACGGCGATTACTCTTTCAGTTTTTGCAGTAAAAGTATGATTTAAAATATATTAGAAGAGTCTAAACGAGTTTAATACCAAGCATGGTTTTTACGCAAAGATAGGCAAATTGGATCTAGAGTAATTACAAAGTAACTACAAAAACACAAAAGGGGTTGACCCCCAAAAATGAAAATCGAAAAAAAACAAAAAATTACGTTTTTAATTTTTTTTTATCAAAGATATAGTTAAAAAAACTAGTTTGTATTAAAAAACCTGGGTTCAAAAAGCGTTTCCTGTTTCTTTAAAAAATAAAAACTAATATTTATTATAACTGCTAATTTCAGCAGTGATTTCTTATGTGAGCGATTATTTAAACTCAGGTGTCTCAGTGAGCTTTTTTCTTTAGAAGTAATTATTCACTGCATTTCGGACACCATTAAATAGAGCCGCTACTGTATGATAATTCTTTATTATTATTATTTTTTCATCTTTTATTAAAGTTTTTTATTGTCTTTATGTACTTATTTCAAAAGCCAATTAATGACCAAATCATTCCTTCCCGTCAAAAAAATTCATACAAATTTTCTTTATCACCACCCAAAGAAACCTAAAAAAAGACTTGATTAAACTGTACAATGAATCACTTGCTGGTGCGTTGAAAGTATTCAACGCTAAAAATATAAAATTGGCCAAGGAAAGGTTCATTGTTCAAAAAAAAAACGAGTGTTTACTCCCTTTTTTTTTTTTTATTAAATAAAATAGTTTCATTGTATTTTTTTTCTTTTACAGAGCAAAGGCCATTTGCTCTACAGCGAAAATCTTTCTTGCAATACAATGTAAGCATTTCGAAAAATAAATTAAAGCCGTTTTAACAAAAAAATTCAGTAAAACGGAAGAGAGCTTGTTGCATGTAAACAAATCAACCTTCTCGACTTACCGTGCTAAACATTAAGCTAAGGAAGGATTTTCGAGAAGTTGCATTGTTTACATGTTGTGCGACGTTTCCGTTTTTATCTCGGAGTATGTAAACGTTTTCTCTTCACTAAAATGCACAGTTACGCCTCGGTAAGTTATATTTGCTTATTTGTAAGTGAAACAATGTTGAAGCGTAACATTCATAAATATATATACTTTTTAGTTTTAACATTTGTAAATAATTATACCATACAACAAGTGTAATGTAACATCTTATCAGTATAACACATTTTGGTTCTTAGCAAAGTTTCACTAACTATTTCTTTGTTTATCATAGTGTAATAATATCAGTCAAATACGAAGCTTCCTTGCACTGGATTTTGTTATGTAGAAAAAATATATTTAAGTTCTTTTTTTAAAACCTGTAATAAATCCCGCCTTTTTTTATTTCCTTTCAAAGCAAAAAAAAAAAAAAAAATGGATTTTAACCAAGCTCTAGAAAGTTTGAATCCGTCACAAAGAGATTGCGTATTATCCAAAGACGATACCCTACAAATTCTTGCAGGTCCCGGATCTGGAAAGACGAGAGGTACACTTTACAAAATAAAAAAACAAGTAAAAAAAAACACGTACTGACATGACATTAGTTTTAACAATGAGAGTCGCACACATGGTCCTTCAAAAAAGAATTGAGCCTCATAGAATCATTGTAGTAACTTTCACAACGAAAGCAGCCGGTGAAATGAGAAAGCGTCTTGTTCAACTTATTGGCGAAAAAAGAACCTCAGCTTTACTTATAGGTACATTTCACGCGATCTGTTCTCGTTTACTTCATAAGCATCCTGCTTATGCTGGTCTTGATCCTAACTTTACTATCTGTGAACCAGACGATTGGTAAGTACCCACCCTCTCTTTCTTTTTTTTTATGTACGATTTTTTTTTTTTTGCTGACAGTATTAATATAGTAAATTGATCATTGCACAAATCCAAAAAGATAAAAAAGTAAAAATTAATGATTTCACCAGAACACAAATGGAAGCAGGTATTGCAAAGTTAAAATATTAGCAATGACAACAATAAATTAACGTTTATTTATTTGAAGGCGCTATTCTTGGTTTGATCAGTAAAGCGAAAAGTGAAGGAATAAATGCTAACGAGTATTATGAGATCTACCGCGATGATTTTAAACGAAAGGACATTGCTACAATCTATCTTGCGTACGAAGAAGAGCTCAAAAGACAGAACTTGGTGGTAAGAACAAACAAAACAAAACAAAAAAGGAAGAACTTGCGGTACGAGTATAGTTGATTTTTTTTTATAGGATTTCGATAACCTTCTTTTAAAAACATGTGTTTTATTAAGTAACAAAGGAGACGTCTTATGGAATATTAGAAGTATCTTGGTGGATGAGGTAAATTATATAAATATGTTTTAATAACAATATAACATTTATCTAAAAAAAAAAACCAGTATCAAGATACAAATGTTGTTCAGTATAATTTGATTAAGTTAATGATGCGCCAAAAAAATGACAAGACAATCACCATCGTAGGGGATCCGGATCAATCCATTTTTGGTTGGCGAAGTGCCGAACCAAAGAACTTTGGAAAGATGGCGGAAGAATTTGCAGGTACAACTGTTATGAAACTGGAAAGAAATTATAGAAGTTCAGGAATGGTAATTGACTCTGCACTCCATGTAATCACACAAGGTAAATGAAGATATATGCGGCAGCGACAACATATTTCTTACACAATTTTTTTTAATTATATAGATCAGAGCCGCGTTTCAAAAACTCTATATACCAATAACCCTCGCGGAGTACCCATGTCGGTTATCACACCTCAAAATAGCGAGGACGAAGCAAACTTCGTAGCCGCCGAGATAAAAAAAACCATTAGAAACTCTAAAGGATTGATTCAGTACAAGGACATTGCAGTGTTGATGCGCATGAATTTCATCTCACGTGCATTTGAAAGTACCTTTCGTTTAAACAAAATTCCTTTTACAATGGTAAAAATAATTTTTTTATTATTAAAAAAAAAAATGTTAATGTTATTTATAGGTTGGTGGTGATAGGTTCTTTAACCGTGTTGAAGTCAAGGATATGACCAGCTACTTATCCTTTGCGTTTAATCCGAAAGATATTAATGCGTTCAAACGAATTATCAACGTACCTAAACGAGGCATTGGGGAAGTCACATTAAACAAAATTCTAGACGTCAACGAAGCTGAAAAAGATACGTTGTTGGAGACACTTGATAAAATTTCAAAAAGAAAAACCTGCATGACATTTACACCCGCTGTTATTGGAAAGTTGAAAGACTTTATTAATATTTGTGAGCATATCCGTGCCATGATCGAAGATAAGGTAATACGTCTCTCTTTTTTTTTCTGTCGTGTGTACTAAATTTTTAAGATAGAGTCCTGTTGCTACTATCTTATCATATATCTATAGAGCGACTGATTATGAAAAGTATTTAAAAGACAAATTTTCACAAGATTGGGAGTCCAGATGGGAGAATTTAGGTGAGCTGCTATCTATCGCTAAAAAGGCACATGAAGCCACTGTAGAATTGCACGAGTATGAAAAGTCGCATGACAAGTCCGATGAAGATGAGACTACCTTTGTTGAGCCTATTGAAGTTGAACCCGTTGAAGCTGAGTCTGTCGATTCTGAACCTGTCAATGCTAAACCTCTCGATGCTGAGACCAACGACAGTGACGATGGCTCCGAAGTATTAGACCTAACTTCAAAAGGACCCGCGTAAGTTACCTTTATGTATGTTTTTTTATATAGCTAGCTAACAACATATCTATTTTACAGAATCAAAACTGATCCATATTTGAAACAAGAATTCGAAAAGATAAAGACCGAAGATCAAGGCTTTAACTTTGGAGGCTTCGGACTTCGTGATGATATGAAACAAGAGTTCAAGACGGAAGAACAGGGCTTTAATTCTAAAGAATCTGGACTTCATGACGACCCGAAAGATGATGCGTCTGGTAACATTAACATTGATCCGATTGCCGAGTTCTTGGAATATTGTGCTCTTTGTTCTAGTCAAAAGGAATTAGATGAAGCTGAAGATGGAGTAAGCAATAATAATAAAAAATATAACAAAAAATGGTTTACTAATATGTAATGATAGAAAGTAACAATCGCTACTATTCATGCAGCTAAAGGTAATTTTTATTATTATTATAAATTATACGTTTATAGTACTCCCACTAACATTTGTACGCTACATATAGGTTTAGAATGGCCTTGCGTCTTTATTGTTACCTGCACTGACGGAGTAATTCCTCATTCTCGAAGTGAAGATATGGATGAAGAGGGGTAAAAAAAAACTACTATTTTATTCTGTCCCGCAATTTCTCACCCGCTTTTTATTTCTCTAGTCGTTTGTTATATGTCGCCATGACAAGATCGAAATGTAAGATAAATATAATACACACACTGTTATCATATATGCTAACGATACTTTTTATTCGAACAAGTCATGTTATATTGCACGGCTCCCAAGCAAAGAGATGTATGGGGAAAAAGAAATTTCCAAAACGTTTCGAGCTTCCTCAGGGGTATGAATCCCGAGGTCCGTACTGATAAACCTATCACATGGGACGCGAAAACAAGAGCGTTGCTAGCGGAAACGCTCGGTAAACCTGTTCCGGATGAAAGTGAATGCAAAACTCAGGCTAAAAATGTGGATATTCGATTTGGTGCTGCAGGCACAGACACCGATTATACGAGTATGGGTGGGTTCTCTTCTGCCGCTAGTTTGAAAAGGAAACCTAATAAATCAAGTAAGAAAAATGTAAAGACCGAATCAAATAAGAGAACTGTCAAGAAGGAAGAGGTGAAGGTCGAACCGGGACAAAAAAAATTAAAGATGTGAATGTTTCTTTTTTAGTTTTAATAAAAGTGTAGCTACTGCTATTTTTCTCTGTTTGTAAAATATACGATTTTATTATTATTAAGTTAAGGAAAATATCTATTTTTTTTCTTCTTGCACAGACTATTATGAGCTCCACTTTGCAAAATCTTCACGGAAAGCATTTAAACGTTGTGTAGAGTATAAAAAGTAATCAAAATCGATTTCACTTTGATTAGCTTGAATTAAACCCCATAAACCCCAAGCTAAATGACCTGCCATCAGCCACATGGCGGATTCCTTTTGTAAAGATTCAGGAGTAACTGAATCATTGATATCAGGATTATCAAACTTAGAAGGAGTCTCGAGATATGCCTTTAAGAATCGAATTTGTTCGTCGTGTGTAGGGTACTTTTTCATATCCATCGATGCAGGTTGATCAGAATGGTAATCGTATGCCCACTCACAAAAGTGGTTTGATAAATCATACCCGCGAGGATTATAACCTGCATACTCGAAATCAACTACAACCAATTCATTTGTATTTTCCAATTGAAGCACATTACCATATTGGGTCTATAAAAAAAACTTGTTTTGCTTAGTATATTAAAGCGCATACACACACAAAAAAAAAAGATGTAAAACTTACATCGTTATGAGCAAACACAACAGGTGAATGAATCTTTTCTAAAATGTTTTTACATTCTTCGATTTCAAAAGGTAATCTTTCCAAGTTATAAACCTGTAATACTTGAGACCATCCTTCACTTTTGTTCATCAGGTTGGGTAAAAGATTCATGACTACTTTATACCATTTGTCAATATTGGTCCAGATTTCCAAGTGGTCTTTGGTAGGGTCGAATGGGTAGACAGCAATGATATCGTGGATTTCACGAAGACTGGATGCGATGCGTGGAGAGGTTTCGGGTGAACACATATCGTCGTGTGTCAAAGTTGTAGAAGGTAAGTATTCTTCAAATCGGCCGTTGCCAAATACGCCTAATAAGCTAGGTCCGATATTCAAACTGGAGAGACGAGCAAGCCAAGCCAACTCGTTTTCTCGGTCAATAATTTGTTCGACACCATTACCGTATACTCTTAATAATAATCGACGCTTGTTGACAGCATTAATAAAGAATACAGCACTGTCATAATAATAAAAAAAGAGAGGGGAATTAAGACATGATAATGGTTAACATTAGAAAAAGGGTCTTACTTTGTTAAGGCTCCACTAACACGTTCAATAGTAATCTTTTCAACACCTTCTGCCCAATCGGGAAAAAGGACTTGAACTAATTTCAAGACTTTGGATTCCAAGGCATCACCTTTAAGGACACTATAAGGGAAAATAACTATTTTTTTTAATAACTGTATAACAACTTGTTAAAAAAAAAAAAAAAAAAAAAACGTACGCAAGGTCAATAATAGTATCGCAACCAGGAATAGCTGGTAAGTCGTCACTAGAAGTTGGAGAAGACATGGTATTATTTATTTATTTTTTTAAAAGAAAAAGAGAAAAAGAAGAAGTGAGAATTTTTTGAGTCAGTTTTTATTTACAGATGAAAAATATGTATGTACAATCTATTAGATGGATCTTTTTATTTGTGGGGGGGGGGATGATTTATATTGCATTTGGTTTAACCTCTTCTATCACTCTTGTACTTTTATCGTTATTATACTCTACAAGTGTATCTGGATTATATCCAAAATGAACACCATCCGACACTTGCTTTGAGCTGAATGGTACTGTGTGAAATCAATATAAAATTCGGAGTTAACAACCTTTCTTTTATAAATTATAGAATTCAGAAACTTACAAAACCATTGCAACTTTCGAACTCCCATTACTTCTTGCCAGTTATTCTTTTTACCTTGATCAAATACACTCTTACCTGTTTGAGTAAACATTGTTATACGTTTATCTTGTGATTTTCCCGTCTTTCTAGCTCTGTCCCATTTTTGAAAAATACTATTTTCAAGCGTTGTGCGGTTATTCAGAATAAGCAAAACGTGAGACATTGTAAATATACTGAGAATAAATGTGAGCATTCCTCCGCTACATATAAAAAATCTGGTTAGGTAAAGAAATAGTATACGTGCGGATAAAAAAAAAAAAAAAGAACTTACACAATGAGTACACAAAGTGCGATGGCATCAAATGTTGCCTAATTTACAAAAAAAAATCTGTGATCAGCAGTAATGACATATTAGACATAATATACACTTACTAAACTATTGAATTGTATAAAAGCAGCTAATGTTGTTGTAAATATCCAAATACCCATTACTGTGGTGTAAAATAAAAACTGTATGTAATAACGTTGATTAGAAACACCCACACATCCATTTACCCTACACACGCGAAATATTAATCTTTTTTTTTTTTTTTTTTTGGTTCTTTTTCTAATTAATTACCATGGACAATGACTAAAAATAAATAACGTTAAATATGATCAACATTTATACACTTTTATAAATACTTACTGATCCATCTTTAGTACACATGTACCACACACGCGACAATGATGAGTTCGATCTGGTTTCCAAATACAGCATATGTTGCACCAAACTGGGTCACCTAAGACTGTATACAGTTTATCTTTTTCTTTAGTAAGCTCGATATCCTACCAATTACATTTTTTACTAAAATGTTACACATATCATATATACCTATAACTCACCTTGGCATGACCCGGCGTATTTGATATAATTCTACCGTACGAAACAAGATAGAATATTAAAAGAATATTAAAGGGAACCAAGTAAGCAATAGCTTGTGCTGGACGATCTAAATGCCATAGTAGTACAACTGTATATATGGTTGTCAGTCTTTACTCGCTAACAACAAAAAGACAAAGACTTACGAACAATACGGCACAAGTAACCGTAATAAAGAAAAGCAGAAATACCACATACAATAAGGGTAGGTAACCAGCCCCAGTCTCTATGCTGCCCTGGCTTACTTCCTTTTGGTAAATTCATTGGAATATCAGTCAGTGAGGAGAATAAGAAAATAATGGGCCATAATTTAGAGTAAATTAACGTATCGGACCCGCAGCGCTCTGTTATTGATTTATCTCGGTCAAATATTCGAAACGGGTTCCTGGATTCTTTTATGGCTGGCATTTTGTGAGAAAAAAAAAAAGAAAAAAAGCACCTGGTTTAAAAATGGTTCTTTTATACTAATATCATTAATCATTACGTCATGTATCTTTTTTTTTTTTGGCCTTCAAAAAAAAATACAATGTTCTTTGAGAGAGAGATGGCTGCATAAAAGTTTCTACGTTTCACAAACCAAAAAGGTAAAAGTTTGTTGCTAATACTCTCTTCTTTTTCAAACAAGCATCACTCAAGAACTTTTTTTGTTATCAGACATTTTAGATATATCAGATAACGCTATACCCGCCCCCACCTTTTTTTGTTTAATTTCAAACATGTTGTCCACTTTTTTTATTGATTTGACGCATTATGTGTTCTCTCAATTCCGTAAATAGTATCATTCGATACAGTAAACGCATGATACTGAGAAGGAAAAGTAACTATACAAATACAAAAAAAAAATACAAATTAATGCAAATCGTTTTTTTTTTTGCAGTGTAATGATTTACCTGTAATTCTTTTTAATTTGTCTTGTTGGATTTCTGGTGTTAACTTTCCAAGTAAAGTAGCATCGTTTAACAATTGATATGCAGCTAAAGCTACTTTTTCTGTACTGGCTTCATCTCCTGATGACTTTTTTTTTTTTTTTAAAAAAAAAGTGAATTAGATGACGCTCTTTTTCTTTAAAAAATAAATTAAAGAGTTATATGTATCCTACTTGAATTACTTTGCCGTCTTGTACAGAGGCTGTAAAAGAACCAATGTGGCCAGATATGTTAGCTAACGATTCAAATGTTGCGTCTGACATTAATATAAAAAAAATTGAAATAAAAACTTTTGGCCTTTGTTGTGCTTTTAAAAAGAGCAGAACCGGCCTTTCAAGTCAAGATGACGTATTTTTCACTTGGTTTATTGGTGTAACCAATCTATGTGTATATCGATACTCGTAACAAGACATGTCTTGCATGTTTTATTTACATATATTCATGTACCGATGTTTCTGAGATGTATATACGTATATCGACTGGCGTAAGTATATAAAGCTGAAGAGGGTAAAAAAAAAAAGTTTGTTTTGCAAGAGTGTAGTACGCGTTAAACATAAAAGCGATTTTATTATATATTACAACGTTTTGGTCTACAAGCGACCGAACTTCTCCCTCAAATGTATTTCCACATTTTTAGCAATTTGCTTATTAGCGGCACTAAGGGCTTGTCCGACTGTGCTCGCCAATAATCCTACATTTAATTCAGTAGATTGAAGAATATCAACTTTACCTCCACCAACAGCCAAAGTACTGTCCAGTTTTTCAACAAATTTACGAAGAAAAAAAAAATTGAAAAAAATACTTACTCACAATGTGTATAAAGCTGAGCCTACTATTTACGACAATAGACGAGGTTAAATCCGAGTCTAGTTCTCATTTGCGGGAAACTAAGAGAAGGGTAACGGTACCTGCATCACTGAATGTAGATGCACTCTATCACAATCAGACAGTATTGTTTTTTTTATAAAGGTGGTCGCCACTTGGCCAACTTGCAACTTGGTTTAATTCGATATTAATGAATTTCCCTTTTAATTATTTGAAACGAAATACGTTTATAGTAATTTCGAGTTACATTATTACTATAAACCAAGTTGCAAGTTGGCCAAGAGGCGAATCTAAACCAGTTTGATCAGTGTATTGATGATATAAACATAAGCTGAAAAAGAAAATAAACCTTTTATGGACGAGCACACTAATTATGGAGTAATCACAGCAACGTATCTCATCATTATGTCACTTTAAGACTTGAATTAGCTGTTACGCCACACTTTGTTCCTTATATATTTATCAATCGTTATAACGTAGTGGCGAGGGATCAAAGTTATGTAGATAATAATATAGCCGTATATAGTTTTATGTAAGTTGACAAGGCAGGTATCACACTCGTACATGACTCTAATATTACTTGGATACATCAAATAGGCTGAAACAAGGTAAATCGTTTTCCGTATTATACTAACCTATTGAAAAGCTTGAAATCTAGTTAAAATAAACAAAAACAAAAACAAAAAAGCGAGGCGAAGTCAGTAACAATGAGAGCGTCATTGGGGTGCTCCTCTGCAAAAAGATCGAAAAAATCGCTTAATTTTAGTCTCAATGATATCAAAAACTTTTACTTAATTTATAAAACCAATTGTGCACTTTTACACAATAAACTGAGAACGCCCATTTTTTATTTATGTTAACTAACCTTTCGCTAAATATGATGTAAGACTACTCCTTAAAGGGTAATATTCTGATTTACTGCATTTTTTTTTTTTTTTGGAAATTGGACTTTGAAATAGAAGTACAATTTTTGTTGCCTCCATACTGTTAAGCTGGTGGTGCCTCCAACACTATGTTTTGTATGTGGTGCTTCTATATTTTGTTTGATATTGTTACGTCCAGTTCAAGGCAACACAAACCTTGGATTTTTTATATAAATACCCTCTTTCTTTTTAATTTACACCAGGAACGAAAGTTTTCGGTAATAAATAAGTTTCCTAAATTCCCCCCTTATAATTCCTCTCGGACCAACGTCCATTTGTTTGACTGCATCTTTTGGAGAACAACAGACCTGGCATTAATTGCAGAAACTTCATTAACTTTGGCATATAAACTCTATTTTATTTTATTCTTTGTGAATCTATTACTTATTCCCCACTAGCTTTTAGTCGATATAAGTTCCTTTGTAATTATACCTCGCTTAACTTAGTAGTTTTTTTTTTTTTTTTTTTCTTTCCTTTTCCCTTTTTTCATCTTTATATCTTCGCTTTTATTCTTTTGCCTACCTCTCAACAACACCAGTATAATTTATATTTTGATACAAGAAGACAATACTAGTGTAAGTGTAAAAAAAAAGAGCAAGCGAAAGTATTCCCTAGTTTTTTTTTTTGGGGGGGGGGGGAGGGGGTTTGTGCAGATTTGTTTACTTGACAACCTCAATAAAATCATAAATATTTACGGAAGTAGTCAAGTGGTTATTAAGTAATTCAGAGCAGTCAAAAGAACGTCATGGGAACATTTTTCTCGCTTCTCAAAGACTATAAAAGGGGGGGGGGGATTTTTCAAGTAATTTTTGTTCTTTATTCTCTCTCAAAAAAAAATACAAAATGATGGTGCCCTTTCTGAAGCAAGACATAAAGTAAGTTTACCTCTGAAACATGGCTGTCAATCTACTTGGTATCTCCAATGCGCTAGTATAACTGGCTTATTTTCTCTACAAGACCTTGGGCGTATTCTGTCTACAAAAAAAATCACTGGTGTTGGCGCTTTCAAAACTATCGAAAGGTAAGTACTGACATTATTATTATAAGTGTATATATTCATTACAAGTACCCTTGGTTTCTCCTAGCACTTCTACAATTACAACTGCTCTTTTTCTCAAGTACTGATTCAAACTTTCTCTATTTGACTGCTACTACAAGAATAACTGGCGCTCCAACTCCATGTCTGGTTTTATTGCAAGGTTCCCGTCACCCGTGGTAAACTCTCTGCTACTTTACACTTGTATCAACGTCTGATATCTCGTTGCTACTTTACTGTTATCTACAAATATTTATCGGATGCTATCTACTCTATTCTACCGGCATCTACAAATCTTTATCGGGCGCTATCTGTTCAAGCTCTTCATTCTTTGGGCCCTCTCCTCTATCCCCCAACCGTAAGGCTGAACTTGTACATGGTTTTATTGAGAGAAAAGCTTTTCCCGCTGTTAGAGAGAAAAACATGGTCTAGGCGTCATTGCCTGATTTTAAAAATACTACCCTGGAAACGAAAAAGCCTAACCCGCTTTACCTTAGTACTGACTAGTATAGAGGAAGTCTATCTTTACCCAAATGTATAATTATCGTACCCTCTCGTCCGCATTGAGAACCGACACGAAGTGTAATCCAACTGTCCTACGGATCTGCTTCTTTCTCATTTTAGAATCTTGTTCAAGTTGTCTTAAAAACCTTGTAATAAATAATTTTTTCCTAACTTAAAAACTTGTCTTCTTTTACTTCTTAAAATACAACAAAAATAGGGCTGAGACAGTCACTTTTTTTCTTACTTTTTTTTTTTTTTTTTTTTTTTCATTCTGTATTGTTCTTCTCTTTATAACGCGATAATATGCCACCAAAGCAAAAGAAACCCAACAGCGAGAATGAAGAAGGAGAAGAGCCTTTCCAAGCTGTTATCTTGACTGACTCTTTCCAAGATCAATTCCTTCCAATTTCTTATGAATTACCTAGAGTAAGATAGCAAAAAAAAAACTTTTTTTTTCAAATGACTAACGTCAAAACAAAGTGTCTTATGCCTCTTTGTAACATTCCCTTGATTGAATACACCTTAGAATTATTAGCTACAGTAGATATTTTTGAAGTTTTAATTGTCTGTACTACTCATATCGATACCATCAAGACCTACTTTGAGTAAGTTTTTTTTTTTGTTGTAAACATGAAAAAATAACTAAACAGAAAAAAAACATTAGGAATTCAGACTGGATGAAACCCAACTCTAGACTTTCTATTAAAATTGTACCTACACCTGATTGCATGTCTGTTGGAGATGCCATTCGTGAACTTGACGCTCGTCAATTAATCTCGAGTGACTTTATTTTAACTTCTGGTGAACTTGTTTCTAATATCAAGTTGGAAAAGGTACTTGAAGAACATCGTGCTCGTAAGAAGACAGATAAGAATTCTATCATGACCATGGTATTAAAGGAAGCTTCTCGTACACATACTGCCAGGTAAGCCCTATTTTTTCTTAAAAAATAAATAATAGCGAGAGATAGTAAGTTGACACACATACGTATATAGAGCCAAGGATGCCAACAGTGTATTTGTATTGGACCCTATCACCAACCAATGTGTTTATTACGAATCCGTCGTTTCACTCCCCCGTAAACACCGTATGGAAATCTCGCCTGAAATATTCGAGAACAGGCCACAAATTGAATTCCGTAACGATTTAGTTGACCCATACCTTGACATCTGTTCAGTTGAAGTACCAGCACTCTTCACCGAGAATTTCGATTGGCAAAGATTACGTGCTGATTTTGTCCACGGTATCTTGACTTCAGATATCCTTGGTAAAACCATTTACACCGATTTAGTTTGTGAGCCTTATGTAGCACAAGTTCAAAACGAACAACTTTATAGTACTATCAGTAACCATATGTTGAATCGTTGGGCTTTCCCTATCGTCCCCGAGACCAATTTGAAGTTAGGTGACGATTATGAGTTTACCCGTGGTAATATCTATAAATCGATGAATGTCGTGTTATCAAGGTCTTGTATTATCGATGAAAACGTTCAGATTGGTTCAAATACTATTATTGGTGAGAACACACGTATTGGTAACTCCATCATTGGTGATAATTGTACTATTGGTGATAATGTTGTATTAAATGGTGTTTTCCTTTGGGATAATGTTACTATTGGTGATAACTGTACAATTGAAAAGAGTATTATTGCACATCATGCTGAGATTTTAGAAAACACAACTGTTGCGCAAGGTTCTCTTATCTCGCTTAACGTTACCGTAGGTCCTAATGCTACTATTCCAAAGTACTCTCGTTTGAGTCTTTTCCCTCAACCCAAGAATAATGCGTTTGCTGAAAGCAGTGATGAAGAAGAAGATGAAGAGGAACGTCATCAACAGCTCCATGGTGATCATGAACCTGTTTATTTCTGGACAATTCGATCTGATGACGATGAAATGGATGTTCGTAATATAAAGCTTGGATCTTTGGGTAAAGTAAAAAAAAGAATAATTACAAAAAAGTGTGTGCGTGTACTAATTAAATATGATGAATCTGTAGCTTACGATTTTGCTGATCTTGTACTCAAGGATGGTGATATTACAGATAGTGCAAGTGAAGTAGGAGAATCAGACGACGACGATGATGATATTGGATCAATTAATGGATCATGGGCACTTGAAACCAGTATGGCTAAAAAGACAGACGAATTCAAAAGGGAAATTTCACAAACAATTGAAAGATCACTTAGCGAAAACCATACAGTTTACACAGCAGCATTAGAAGTAACTGGTTTACGTATGTCTAGTAATGGATCTTATACTGATATCAGAGAAGTCATGATCCCCATTATCTTTGATCATATCGATAATAACAACTGTGTTCAAAGTACCAAGGTTGTGTTAACAAAGTGGGCTCCTTTAATTGGAAAGATGACACATTCTTCTGAGGATCAATTACACGTATTACAAATCCTTCAAAGACATTCTACTTTACATGATCATTTATCAAAGATTTTCTCGATCGCTTTACAATTCCTGTATAATGCTGATGTGCTTGAAGAAGAAGCTATTCAAAAGTGGTTCCATTCTGATTTATCTAGATCTACTCCTGGTGAAGTTAAGGTGAGAGAAAGAGCTGTCAAGTTTATCGAATGGTTAGAAGAAGCTGAAGAAGAGTCTGAAGAGGATGACGAAGAAAGTGACGACGAATAAATACTATGTATTAATAAATTTTTGAATATATTTTTGTGTGTACTATCATCATCTTTTTATGTATAAAACGTGCAACGGAGAACTGTTGTGAGTGAACTTCGACTTTATCATTAAAATAAATATGTAGTCTTTAAAGCTTTTGGTTTTTATGTGTACCTGTTGTTCCAACTTGATTCATGCAAGTTCCTTTTTATGTGGATAAACAAAGTTAATCGAGTGCATAATCAGTTGCGCACTTTCTTTTCTGAACGTGTAAAATACAACGTGCATCCAGAGTTTTCCAAAATACGTTAATCTTCTTGTTGGTATAACATCAAATACACTTGCACCTTTGTCCTAGCTCTCAGTTTTGACAGGTCGTGACTGTCCCTAATTGAAATTGAGACTCCCTTAAAGCCACATTCCTTTTTTTTCGTTTTCTTTTTTTTTGTTTTTTTTTCTTACACACTACATAAAAAAAAACATTAATAATGTCTACCAAAGGTCCCGATAACATCATTGGTTCACTTACCTTTTGCCCGGAATGTGGCAACCTTTTAGATATGGCAGGTGGTGATGACGATATTTTATTATGTAACCAATGTAGTTGCGCATTCAGAACTGCAGGTAAAGCAGAAAAACTTTTTTACGTATAAAAAATATATATACCAAACGCAACTTGTATATTTAGGCGTCGAAGCCACTGAGGTCGTTACTACTTCTTCTGAACGTTCTTTCCAATCTCCTTTAAAGGCTAAGCGTCATTTGGTTCAACAAAGCAAAGAAAATAAACAAGCAAGAGCTATTGTAAGTAGACAAAAAAAATAATTACTCGCGTCAAAATATATGCTAAATATATCATCAAATAGATTAAAGAAAAATGTCCCAACTGTGGTCACCACGAAATGGAATATCATACCATGCAATTACGTTCCGCAGATGAAGGTCAAACTGTCTTTTACAACTGTAAAAAATGCGGGTAAGTTTTTTATTTATTTTTATTGTGTATAAGCGATGGCTAATAATTTTTTTTTAATACTGTAGTTACAAATACTCTGTCAACAATTAGATTCCTTTATATTTCTACCTCATGTAAATTTTGCATTTCTTCTTTTCTTTTTTTTTTTCAACCCCATATTAGAATTAAAAACCAAAAAAATATATATATATTATGGAAGGTATATGTGATTATTGTGGAAATATATTGACGGAAGAGGATTATGTTACGGAATGCGGTCATATCATTTGCAGATCAAAGTGTTATTCAAATGAGTCAGTATGCCCTATCTGTAAAAAAAAGTGTAAATTTGTAGTGATATCTGGAAATGTACCTCAGGATGCAACTGGTTTCTTGAGACCGATAAAGAATATTTTTGAGGATACCACAAACATTTTTAATGTAACAGATATACTTTTAAAGTCATTGGATATACGTAGTTAATTCTTTTTTTTTTTGTATGCACAGTTTCGTTTATTAGCGTTAAGGCGTTTAATTCAATCTCAAAAAATTAGAATAGCAAAACAAAAGGATCTGATAAACCAAGCAAAAGAACAAGTAAGCCAATTAAAAGACTATAAATGGTATTTATTATATTTTGTTTCTGTAAGAAAAACAAATCCTCTGATTACTTCTTTTAAGGGAGATTTACTATTTGAAAAAAGAGAACAAGGAACTTCGGTCCAAACTAAACCAATCACGTGAATAATTAATAAAAACTTCGTTTTTTACCCAAAAAAAAAAAGTTTGTTCTATCTTTTCATTAAAAACATAATGTCTTCGAAATATTCAACATTACCTGATATTGTAAGCTTTTTTTTAAAGAAGAGCAAAAAAAGATATTTTCCTCATTCATGATTTGCATTTATAGGATGATCAACCAGATGTTTACGAAACACCTGATTCAAACGATAGTCCTCCCATAATATCTTATGAAAACCAGGTACCGAACCTTACATAAAAACAATTTTTTTTTTATTTATACTCATTCAATGTATTCCAGTCTAGCGATGATGACGAAGATGATGACAGTAAAGGAGTTGTAAAGTCTCGTGTTTCTATAAAAGAAGCTACACATAGATTCAAAGGCAGTATTGTTGACTCTACTGACGTTGGTATGCTTCCTCGCGAATATCATCTTGCACATGAGAAACTAAAACCATTTTATTGTAGATTTTTCTGATCGTCTCACCAGAAGAAAGAAGGCAATGTATCGTACGTTTGTCAGACGTCCTCCTGCCATGGAAACCAATGAATACGAAATTTTACCAAAGAACTTGTCTCTTGACGAAACTCCTTTACAAAAATTACGTCGTCTTATGTTTGAAGTACAGGAACTCAATGATGAAATGGAAAAGGCAAAGGTACATACAAGACAATAGGGGGGAGGGGAATATAAGTAACCTTAACAATTTTACATAGGAACCCGCTGATGCCAAGGAAACTATCTCTCAATCGGATATCCTTTCACAAATCGCTTATCTTCAATCGGATTTGGTAAGAATGAACCAACAAGTAGGAGATGTAGAAGAACCCAGTCAGAAATCAAACTATGGTAGATCTGTAGATGAAGCAAAGTCTTTGATCAAGCAATTGGAAGCTTTCAAGAATTCGCCTGCTGTTGTTCCTACTACCACTGAAGATGAACCAGAAAAGAATACAAAGAACGATGTAAAGATATTAAATACATGCAAAAAAACACACACACACTCACTCGCACTAAATAACTTGTTTAGATGGTTACTTATGAGCTTTTTTATACCCCTGAGACTGCCAAAATGCATAAAGAGAATAAATTATCAGATATTGATGAACGTATTGCTAAAATAGAGAAACTTGTCGGATCTAGTGCAGGACAAGCTTTAGATGATTTTGTAAGTGTACATATATTTTCTCTTGATAGATCTACCACTAAGATTTAATTCTATATTAGCCTTCGAATCTTGCTTCGTCTTCTCTCATCAACTCATTATCTAAACTAGAACAACAAGTGATTGTACTTGCTCAACCTAGACAACTTGAGATGGTAGCAAGAAGAGTAAAAGTATTGAATAGTGATTTGGATAGATTGAGTGAATTAAAGACGGGTCGTAAGGATACAAATCCTTTAGGGTTTAATATTTCAAACTCTTTAAATAATCAATCCAACGCCAATAATGCCGATTCTACACATACAGACGGTATCTCTAATGATACTGAAACAAAAGTCAATCAATTGTTTGCTACTTTGGAAAAGGTTGATCCTCTCTTGAACTTAACTCCCGCTTTGCTGACTCGTTTGAAGGCGTTGCAAGGATTACATACCGAGGCTGCTTCGTTTGGTCAGTCTGTCAAGGTTATTTCTGAAGAGCAAACTAGAATGACTGATGAATTAAAAAGTTTGACTACCACTTGTGATTTGGTATGCTAACAAAAAACAAAAGGACGTAGATCAAAGTAGAACATTAGATACTAACACATTTGTTTTTTTTTTTAAAAAATAGTTAAACAAGAGTTTACAAGATAACGATGACTCTATTACTAACAATATTAAGGTAATTGATGATAGAATGACTGATTTAATTCAACGCATGACTGCCTTGAGTACCCCTTCTTCCTAAATTATAAATAAAACACCAATTTTTTATTATTACGCGAGCGAGAGAGAAAAAAAAAGCGTAGCATTTTTTATTTAGTACTACAGCTGAATCACATAAAACATCAAAGCACGGGTTAGAATTTATGATTCATAAAAGAGTTGTTGTATCATGTGTTCGTATCAGGTACAGTGGCCTCCCCAACCCCTTTTTTTTTGTCAGAGCGTCGTGTCACCACTGATTATTCTCGGTTGTAGCGCCGTATTTATGTTAGATAGTAGTAGTAGTGACACACTATTCTAGACTAGATAAACTTCCGTTGAATACAAGTAACAAGGCGCATTTTATTTTACTTCAAAATAGACGAAAGTACAAGCATATTGTTTATTGAAAGCGCTGAATACTCTATGCACTTTTTCGTTGGTGAAACATTTAAATACAATTCATACAGGTTTTAGTTTTGATTAACGACATAAACCAAGCTATATCGGATGAGGTATATTACTCGGATACAGCAATAGCAAATAATACACCATATACTTATGATATAGCTTCTGATGGAATTCATATCATTAATAAAATAAAATATTTTTATATTGTAACTACGCTATCACTATATCTTATGCGTTCTTTTTACTTTTACGCCTTGTGCAATTTTCTTTTAAACAAAAGGATAACAATCAAAACGATAGAGAGAGGATTATGAAATAAATATTTCAGAGTAATTAATTATTTGTCTTTTTAGTACATAGCTTTGCGCTATCTAGTTTAATTGAGAACAACAAAAAATTTAATAGAGTTTAAAATAGTTTTAATGTTTGAGCTCTTGCAGAAAAAGATACACAGCATATTTTTTTGTACAATAACTTGGGTGAGTTCAAGAACTATTTCAAGTTTTATAATAAATTATTGCTTGTCCATTATTCTCTTAAAAACGCGTGTTTTTTAGTGAAGGTTTCGAAGTAACTTCTAAACAAGGTTATTTTTACAGTGATCGGAATAAGGAGCAAACAAAATCAACTACAAAAATAATTCCTGCACAAAGTTCACAGGAGAGAACTGCAGAAGAATATTCTCGGCGCTCTCTCCTTTTAGAAATATGAGTTGAAAATATCTCTCTTTTTGTAAAAAGTAACGATGAAGAACGTCAGTAGCCATTAAGATTTCTTTATTGAAACTCGTTGCCGAATGTGACTAGTACACTAGTAAAAACCACCAAGGAGAAGTGCTTATGTAGACATTTTTTTAATTAAGAAAAATAGCAAAACTGTTTTTTTTTCTACATGTTTTTTTTAAGATTAGACCAGTAAAGCCGAATACCCATATGTTTTGGTAAATGAATGTCAGTCCTCCCTTCCGCAGCTATACATCTGACTTTATTTATGTATGTTGAGTTCTGCGCATGTTTAATTTCTGCTTGTTTTCTAAAATAATCGCGAATGTAGTGTAAAAGCGAAAGTTCTGTGTTAAGGTTTACGGATCAGCCAATCAAATATGACGAGCAAAGGATCTTTTGGTGGTGTATTTTTGGTCACTGAATACATACACATTGTACCCAGCTCATGATTTATGTCACGCCACTATCGCCACTTATTTAATAGAGGGTTTGTTTAATGCCTTTGGAGCAAGGTCAGCCCCCATGCGTGAAACGGTAAAAGAGACGTAACACCAAAAATACAGCTAAACCGGGAATAGCTTGATAAAAAGCCATTTTTTTTTTCTTTTGTTATTGATTCCGGAAAAATACGTTTAAAAGTACTCTTTTTCCGAGGTATAGATAGACTATTGAATATATTGATTGAGTCAAAAATATACATTCATACATTGCACAAATCAATTTATATGCTTCACGTAATGGTCATGAAAATTGTAACCCGTAAGAAAAATAAAATAAAAAAGATGATCTGTCTTTTTAACGGCTATACGTTAAATAAAAAAAAACCGAGAAATTGGTAATGTAAAGTGTGGCGAGATCAAGAACTATATGCCAAGTGAAGTATGTTCTTGGCACAGACACTTGGGTGTACCACAACTTTTGAAAGCTCTTTTACAAGCTGCGTTCAAGGAACGGCTTAAATAAAATGTCGAATATATCAGGTTTATCTAAATTAAAACGTTTTATCTGCAACAACACCTTGTCAAAAAGAAAATTTGACTCATAAGTAATTTATTAAACTGGTGGACAGGTAGTTTATGATTCATACTGTAATCCAGTGTCACAAAAATCCCCCCCTTCTATTGCCTTTTTTTTTTGTGCCCTGCGAAAGAATATTCTCACACAGTACGCAACGGAATTAAAAGAAACTTGTAATTTTGTAAGTATGTCAGCAGATCAAAAATCCGAAATTATATAAAATGATTCAAAAAAAATAAAAAAATTCAGCCATTTTCTTTTTGCTTACATATTTCTTGTTTCAATGTTCAAACGAAAAAACAAACACAACAAGGAAAAGGATCCTATTACTGACGAAGAGAAAAAAGATGACGTTAAAGAAAAAAAGGCCCCAGCACCTTCCATCGCATTTTCTAAATTATTTCGATTCGCAACACGTACAGAACTCTTGCTGATCGTTATTGCCGGTATTTGTTCTGCAGGGACTGGTGTACTTTTACCTGCCTCTATTCTTATCTTTGGAGACCTCATTAACGATCTCACCGGTTCTCTCGATCATCCGTCTCAACTATTAGAATTTACACTTCCTGCTATTCATGTTATGGTGTATATCGGTGTCGCAGCATTTGCTACTGGGTATGTTTCTAACTGTCTTTGGATCGTCACAGGAGCCAAACAAACACGTCGCATTCGTTCTCTTTATTTGCATTCGGTTTTGAAACAAGATACAGGTTGGTTTGATGCCGCCGAAGATGGATCGTTAAATACTCGATTAGCTGCTGATACACAAATCATTCAAGATGGTATTTCTGAAAAGTTTGGTCAACTTATTGCTTCATTTGCGCAATTTTTTGGTGGTTTAATCGTTTCTTTTGTTAAAGGTAATATACAATATATATATATACAAAAAAAAAGGACACACAGATTAATTAAACTGTTATTGACGTATATATAGGTTGGCGTTTATCACTTATTATCTTATCCCTCGTACCTCTTCTCAGTGCTTTTATTGGAGGGATGGCATTTTTCGTTTCCAAGTTCACAAATGAAGCTCAGAAATTAAGCGCAGAAGCGGGTACAGTTGCTGAACAAGCGTTTCAATCGGTTCGCACGGTTTATTCGTTCACCCTTCAAAAGAAATTTTCTGCGCTTTACAAAGAAAAAACAGATGCTGCATGTCGATCTGGGATGAAACGCGGTATCTCTACTGCGGTCGGATCTGCATTGTTTATGTTTGTTATGTTCAGCAGTTTTGCGCTGTCTTTATGGTACGGTTCTACACTTGTCATCAAAGGAATCTCTACAGGTGGTGATGTATATGTTGTGTTTATGGCGATGATGATCGGTACAAGTTCCATTATGCGTATCTCTACCACGTTAACTGCAGTTGCAAGCGCTTTAGGCGCTGCGTTCAAAGTATTTGAAGTCATTGATCGAGTCCCTTCTATTAATACCGATGATACTACCGGCCTTTCACCAGACTCTTTACAAGGATCTATCGAGTTCAAGGACGCTACATTTAATTATCCTACTCGTCCTGATCTTGTCATCCTTGATAAACTTAATATTGAAATCAAACCTGGAATGACTGTCGCGTTTGTGGGACACTCTGGATCTGGTAAATCTACTACTGTTAATTTAGTACAGCGGTTTTATGATTTGACTTCGGGACAGGTCTTAGTAGATGGTCATGATGTCAAGGATTTAAGTGTTACATGGTTACGCCAGCAAATTGGCGTTGTGTCTCAGGAACCGGTCTTGTTTAATATGACTATTCGTAAAAATGTTATGATGGGGTCGCAAAGTGATGTGACGGAGGCAGAGGTAATTGCGGCTTGTAAAGAGTCTAACTGTCATACGTTTATTACTCAATTGCCAAATGGGTATGATACAATTGTGGGCGAACAAGGTGGGTTACTCTCTGGTGGACAAAAGCAACGTATTGCTATTGCTCGTGCTATTTTGAAAAACCCTACTATATTATTATTAGACGAGGTAAAATAGAAAATCTTCCTTTTGAAGAAAAAAAATAATTACATTGATGATTAAGTAGATTTTTTTTTTCATATGAAGGCTACATCTGCTTTAGATACTCAATCGGAGCGTCTTGTTCAAAATGCACTGGATAAAGCTTCTGTCAATCGAACGACCATTGTTATTGCTCATCGTTTATCTACGGTTATGAAATCCGATTTAATTGTAGTCCTTGACCACGGTAAAATTTTAGAGCAGGGTACACATGAAACACTTATTCGTCAAAAGGGCGCCTACCATAACTTGGTAGAAAAGCAAATGATTGAATTAACCCAAGATAATCAAGTTGAATCTAAAGACGTCGATACTGGCCCACTTGATGCAGAAGCTCTACTGTTACAAGAGCAAATTGAAGTCCGGCAAAAGATTGCAACACAAGAACAAGACGCAGCACAAATAGCAATCGATATGGACGAAAAGAAAGACAAAGTAGAAGAGGTTGATGCGTACGATTTAAAGCTTCGACGAGAGCAAGAGCTTCAACATAAAATGGATCAGCAAAGAGCACCTATTATCAAAGTACTTCGAGGTATGAACCCAGAACGAAAGTATGTTATTGGAGGGCTACTTGGCGCTGCAGTTTCCGGTTGTATCTTTCCACTGTACTCTTTTACGTTTGCAAAAATTATTGGTATCCTTTCTTTAGAGCCAGAGTTTATTCAGCCTTCTCCATTAGGCGGTACTAACCTATACGCTTTTATTTTTGTAATCATCGGTATTGTTTCGTTCTTTAGTATGGGCGCTCAATTGTTTTTCTTTGAAGTGACTGGTGAAAAATACACGCAGCGGTTACGTGTTCAAGTGTTTGACGCTTATATGAGACAAGAGGTCGGGTTCTTTGATCGCGAAGAAAACAATACGGGTGCACTTACGGCTAAATTAGCTGTTGACGCTAAAAATGTGAATGATCTTATTACAAGAGTTTGTGGTGATATCTCGAGTTTTATTGCTACAGTGATTTCGGGGTTTATTATTTCGTTTATACATAGTTGGGCTCTCAGTTTGATTGTGCTATGTATGTCTCCGTTTATGATTGCGGCTACGGCCTATGAATACAGAATTGAACTTAATTATACAGACAGCACGCAAGAAGCTAACGCCAAGAGCAATCAAGTAGCGGGTGAAGCTATTCGAGAAGCAAGAACTGTAGCATCGTTAAACAAGCAATCGTATTTTGAAGACCGGTATGTTTCTGCTCGTCTTCGTCCGCATCAAATGGCGCTTCGTAAAGCTTACTTCTCTTCGATTGCGTCTGCACTCAGTAAATCCATGAACATCTTTACGAGTGCTGTTGCTTTTTACGCTGGTGTTAATCTTATTATGAAGGGACAAATTAATTTCACGCAGATGTTGGTTTCGATGACAGTCATTATGGTCACAGCTGAATCTGTTGGCGTATTTTCTACTTCTACTTCGGCCTTTACAAAAGCTAAATACGCTGCCATTGCTTCTTTCCAAATCATTGAACGAAAAACAGAAATTGATCCTGAATTGGAAGGTTTAGAGCCCGCGTTAGGAACAGTTCGTGGTGATGTCGATTTTAAAGACATTAAATTTTCGTATCCATCTCGCCCTGATATCTCAATTTTTAAAGGAGAGTTTAATTTACAAGGTATGGCAGGAAAAACAATTGCGTTGGTAGGACCTTCTGGATGCGGTAAATCAACTACTATTGGTCTTCTTCAACGTTGGTATGATCCTATGCAGGGTACGGTCTCTCTTGATCATAAAGATGTCAAATCATATTCTTTAAATAATCTTCGTAGTCATATGGCTGTTGTGGCACAAGAACCTGTTCTTTTCGATATGACAATTGGAGAAAATATTCTGTTTGGTGCTGATGATCAAATGAAAATCTCGCAAGAAGAAATCGAATCTGCTTGTAAAGCGTCTAATATACATGAATTCATCACTAGTCTTCCCAAGGGATATGATACACGTGTAGGTGATAAGGGGTCTCAACTCTCTGGAGGCCAAAAACAACGTATTGCTATTGCACGTGCAGTGATTCGCAAGCCCAGAGTTTTGTTATTGGATGAAGCTACTTCTGCTCTTGATAGTGACTCTGAACGATTAGTACAAGACGCATTAGATAATATCATCCAAGAAGGCGGAAGAACAACTATTACGATCGCACATCGCCTTTCAACAATTCAAAACTCGGACTTAATTTGTGTTATCAAGGATGGTCTTGTTATTGAACAAGGTACGCATTGGGAACTTTTGGCGTTGAATGGTGTCTATTCTCAATTAGTCCATGAACAATCTTTATCAGTATTATAAACCTCCTCCACACATACATACATATATATATTCAATCATTAATTTTTTTATAAATAAATTAAAACTAATTCATGCTTTTTCATAAGCTCTTTAAATAAAACACAACATATAGATGAAGTTTTATATTTCTTGGCACACGAGAAAATGTTAAGTCGAAAAATTATGGCTTAATACTAGTTCATTTCGCGTTTGTGCTGTTACTTGATAAAATTCTCGCTGCATGATTTAGTTATTCACACGTTCAACTTGGTTTCATCTGCATAAAAAGGAATCAAGTTGAGACAGCAAGTACACATTTGTACAATGTAAATACGAGTATGGTAGTGTAATTACGCCATAATTAGTAAACAGATCACATGAGTAAATAAAAGTGAATCCCTATTTTATCATTACTTTCTTTTTTTTTCGTCCCTTTTTTTCGTCCTTTTTTTCTTCTTTACTTTTCTTTTTAAATATGTACTCCTCAAGACAGAAAAAAAAAAATCCGCCACTTGATATTCTAAAGGTTTATACTTCCTGGTATATGAACAATGTTTAGCTGAAAAGATAACTTTTAGTCTAGCTGCTTTTCATTTACCTTTACGGTTGGTCAGTGCTCTAAGAAGAACCGTATCGGCTAGAATAGACAACTTCATTGTAAGACATCTTGAAATAGCTCCTATGTGAGGCTTTAAAAAAAGACAGGTGTTGATTATTATCACGGCGTAACAGTCAGCCCAATGGAATTTGGCGTTTTCTCAAAAATAAATGACGGAAAGGCCTCTATTCAAGAATTGTGGATAATACAAAAAAAAAGAAAAAAAAAACGCGTCCATTTTTTTAATAACAACGGAGGAGTCAAATATGGGTATATATATTTAGCTACCAAAAACTAAATCCTTTACAGTGTATTAACTAATTTTACAAAGCTGACCTTGACGTTGAGAGATGTGTCTTTCTGGGTGGGTCTTCCCCTACAGGGAAGAACTGCAAAGGTCATTTCTGACCTGATAATGACGAGTTCTTTTATCAAGCCTAAAAGCATTTCGAAAAGCCAAAGAGTGGCCGGGTAAGTGCTGTCTCAATATTTGTAATGTAAAATAACTTTCACTCATATTTGTTTTTTTTTAGCTTCTGCCTACTAAAGTTTAAAGGGTGGAAAAGACGTGACAACAGCAACAAAAAACTGTACGTTGTGTTGGTTTCTTTCTCCTTTGTTTGTTAAACCAGACACTTCAAATGAAACTGTTGGTTTAAAGAACCATGCCAATATCTACGAATTGGACGTGGCTATCTCGAACAAGCGCGCTTACAAAGATTCCTTTGAAGAACCTTAAATGTCGGATATGCTGATTACACACGTACCTCCTTCTGGCTTTAAGCCTGGATGATTGTACCAATATATTAATGAAGAAGGTCAAATGAACTCACTCTTTGAGACCATTTTGGGAGAAACAAACGGTAATAGCTTGATTGAGCAAGTTAAATCGACCAAGGTAATATTTATTGTTTAAAAATCGCTTTTTTTTACAGTATTTTTTTTCATTGTGTTTGATTAATAATAAAAAATTAATAACCTTATAGTGATGATATATATTGGTAAACAATCATTTTTTTTTTCATTGTGAAGAATGTTGTATTGTTTATATTTTAAACTTATAACGGGACTTTTTTATTTAAAAAAACAAGTAAATATGAGATAGAATAGAGGTTATATGGGTGGCATCAGAGATATGACGGGTTTAATGTGTGTTATACATATAAGCGGTAAGGCAAAGTGGTAGCTTCAAACATTTTGTAGCAAAAAAAAACTAAGTCTCACGTCGCACATACAAATGTCCCGAAGAGAAAAAAAAGCGGAGTTTTTGAAACATTCGGGATAAATTGAAGCCAAAAAGTCAAAACCCTTTCTTTTCTCTTTATCTTTCTAAAAATACCAAATGTCACAGGATCAGTTAAAAATACAGCATGCTTTATCACGATTGGAGTTAGCTAAGGCTATTAAAACGCCTGAGCCTGGTGCAATTGATGCAGAGCCTTGGTCTAAGAGTATCATCTTTAACCAACCTTTTATTAAGCAACTGCTACAACAAAAGGAACAATTAATGAATCGTCGTGATGTACGTACAAGACAACCACAACCACCTAAATTACAAAACCGACGTCGTAAAAGCCATTCCAACTTAAACTTGGGTAAGAAATTTACATGCCACTATAGAAAATAAGATATACTAATTTTTTAACTTAGAACCTAAAATGTCTAAATTATCTATGAAACGAAGCATGACTGAAAATGTAATCGCATCACCTGCATGTTTACCAAGTGACTCTGAAGGGGAAGAAGAAGAAGAAGAAGAAGACGAAGATGAAGAAGAAGAAGATAGTGATAGTGATAGCGATGATGAAAATGATGATTCCGAACCATTTCAAGGTAAAACAAAAATAAAAAAAAATCATATGATTCTTAGTCGAGAGAGATATTTTAGTACATACTAAAATTATTTTATCATTTTTTTAGTTGCTCCACAACAAAGACCAGTTTCTATTGAATCAGTACAAGACGATATTAGTAGTGCTTCCAGAACCAGTAGCATTAATCATCCACTCACGGATGAAGAAGAACCAATGTCTCCGACGCATCATCATCGTCGTATGACAAACGAACAATCAACAAACGAACAATATACCAATAACAACAATAAACCTACCATGGAAATGATGGACCCCATGTACTATCAAAGAATGCAACAGTATCAATTGCAATTGCAATATCAAACACAGTTACAATACCAACAAGCCATGATGCACCAGCAACAGTTATATTTACGCGCTCAATCGCCCATGGTTTATTTACCTACTACCACTACTAGTCCTTCACCGACCCGTGATACCAGCAGCAAAAAGCGGCATATGGGTGGGCGTAACACAGATATGCGAAGAAGAGCGGAAATGATGAGAAACGTTGCAGAGTTCTCTACTGTTAAACAATCCAATTTGTATTATACATTGCCTCTGCAAGCTCCCGTTATGAGAACAAACATAAATTATAGACCTAATTATCATCCCTTTTAAAGAAAAAATATCTCACTTTTTACATACAACAGCAATTAAATTTCTTTATTTTCACATTGAATAATAAAAAAAAAGCTTTTTTTTAATAGAATCCTTTAAACCTTGACACTTTACAGCCCCTAAATTTCATTCTATTTATAAAAACGTGTTGTTTGCTTAATTGACAACTTATTTTTATCACACAACTGACATCTTTTTTTTTTAATATTAAAAAAATAACGTGTACTGTTTGTAATTCGTCCGGCAACAATAAAATGTATTCATTACCCATTAACGCGTTTATTAAAAGTGATCAGACAACAAAATGCCCCCTCTGAAGTGGTACCTTAGTCCGCTTTTGGAAACAACAAAATTTATAATTAGCCTTTTTTTTTTTTTTAATTTCTTTCTTTCTTTCTTTATATTAAAAAAGCCAACATGGTAGATGAACCATCATCAACTACCTTGAAAAAAGAGAATAAAATATTAATAAAACCCTCTCGTTGGCATACAAAAGGTAGTATACTAAAACTAAACTAATTTTGTCTGCTTGCTAAAACACACACTTTTGGGAAGTATAGAGTTTTACTTTTATTATGTTTGCTTTTGTATTGTAGTTCCCTATATGTTTTATGTACCTTATAAACTCAGTACAAGTAAAGTATATTTATATCTTTCTTTATTTTCGCACTGACACGTTTGAACTGTTTTAGAAAGTCACCCCAATTATCCAGAATACGCCGAGTTATTAGAAGAAGGTTGGATATTTGGTCGTCAAGTAGTAAGTTAGTAACACGCGCGTGTTTAGCATTCATCATCTCACACAACCCTATAGGATAACAGCGATGCTCAATACAGTCAATTCCGTGAACATATACCCAAAATCTTACCACTCGTTGTACTCCATCTACTTTTAAACGCTGCCAATCGTCGCTTCCACTTCATTCAATCGCACATTCGATTCTCACTCCTCACCTCACTCTCCGTCCTTGTTATCTTTCACGGATCCAGCAGTTTAAAGTACCTTGCCATTATTTCTACCAGTTACGCTATCGGCCGGTACGCTGCAGGCACGAAATGGAACCCGATACTGACTTGGTCGTTTAATTTAGCAATTTTGTTTCTAAATGAAAATTATAGTGGGTACAGGTTTGCAGATATGTTTGGGGAGTGGGCAGAGCCATTGGATGCGTTTGAGGGTGTGCAGGCGAGATGGCATGTGCTGTTTAATTTCGCCATGCTGAGGCTTGTGTCGTTCAACATGGATTATTATTGGGCGTGTAATAGCAAGAAGCAGGTGGAAAATGTGAAGGAGCATGGCGAGGAAAATACACCACCGCCGTTGACGGATAAAGAAAGGATTACGGTACCGTTGAAGAATTTGGAAAAGGATTATGGGTACTTGAATTTCTTGGCGTATGTCTTGTACACACCTCTTTTATTATGCGGTCCAATTATTACATACAACAACTTTATATCTCAGGTAAGAAATTTGGCATATTTTTTTTTTTTTTTTTTGATTTCATCTAACAAAAGCTTTTTTTTTTTTCGTGTGTGTAGTTTAGATACCCTTCGAAAAACATTACGAAACGATACGTGGTACTTTACGCTATTCGTCTTGCGATTGTGATTTTAATTATGGAACTCACGCTTCACTTCTTATACGTTGTGGCGATCAGTAAATCCAAAGCATGGGACGGGGCGTCGCCACTGGAGATGAGCATGATCGGGTACTTCAACCTTGTGATTATCTGGATGAAACTGCTTATCCCGTGGCGCTTCTTCCGGTTCTGGTCATTAGCCGACGGTATCTGGGTAGAGGAGAACATGATCCGATGCATGAGCAACAACTTTTCGGCACAGAGATTTTGGAAGAGCTGGCACAGCACGTTTAACCGGTGGATCACACGGTACATTTATATCCCGTTGGGAGGCACGCAGTACATGGCATACAATATGTGGATCGTGTTTACGTTTGTTGCACTGTGGCATGATATTGAGTTACGGTTATTGGCGTGGGGGTGGCTAATTTGTTTGTTCTTGTTGCCAGAGATTGTGGCGTCGAGTTTGTTTAGTGAACGCAAGTTTGGAGATAAGAGGTATTATCGCGTGGTGTGTGGGCTTGGCGCGGTGGCGAATATACTGATGATGATGGTGGCGAACTTGGTTGGGTTTGCAGTGGGCCTGGATGGGGTCAAGGAAATGCTGACAAAGATATTTGGAACAGCCGATGGGTTGTCGTTCTTGGGGACGGTGACGGTCTGTTTGTTTATTGCGGTGCAGATCATGTTTGAAATTCGTGAGTCGGAAAAAAGAAGAGGTGATCCTAAATGGAAAATGTAAAAGCAAATCCCTTTCTTGATAAAAAATAAAAAATAATAAACGAGAAATAGAATATTTTTGTCTTTTTATATTTTACCACAGAGAGACTTTTTAAAAAGGTCTTTTGGTAAGTTTATAACAGAACGATCCTTCGGTTTTTATGCAGAAGCAGTTGTGATTTTGTGAAACACAGTCATTTTTTTTTTTTAAAAAAAAATAGGGGCTACGCCTTTTTTTATTTTTTGTTCTCTTTCTTTATTGAGCGCGTTTTTTTCTTTCTTTCTTTCTTTCTTTACTGTTATCGAACGCGCTTTTATTTTTTTTCGTACTTTTTTTTTATTTCTTACAGCAACACGAAGACTAGAAACACACAATCCCAAGTGAAGCAGAACTGCGTAGCACAGAGTGTAACAAACCTGTCAATAAAACACAAACGAGTTTTGACTACTGTCAGTACAATAAAAATACCACAGGTTCGCGCCAAAAAAGACCTACCAACTTTACCCCATTGACCAACTATGATAACCAACCAAATCTACCTTACTCGCTCCTAGAAAAAAAATGATAGAGCAACAGATCTTAATACCAGTATACTCTCTGATCAAGTTGATTAACTAGCTGTATCTGTAAGTGATAGTACTAATAATGAAACCAAAATCAAGATGAGGAATTAATCAGTATTGGCTCTAATGGAACTTCGTTAAAAGTAAACTCGCAATAGCCTATACAGTATAAACCAAATAAAGCGAACAAGAAGCTACTTTTTAGTCCTATATATTATAGCTAGTAGTTTTATAAAGCATTGTTATGTGACATTTTGACACAATAAAAAATTTAATAAAATTTAAAATGATTCTAATGTTTGAGCTCTTGCAGAAAACGATACACAGCATATTTTTTTGTACAATAACTTGAGTGAGTTCAAGAACCATTTCAAGTGTTATAGTAAATTATTTTTCACCTATTATCATGTTAAAAACGCGTCTTTTGAAGTGAAGGTTTCGAAGTAACTTCTAAAAAAGGTCATTTTTCGGTGACCGAAATACGGTGATTTCTTTGTATAATTAAACATCAGGACATTGTTCGTTTTTCCAAGTTACTTAGTGAAGTTACTCCTTAGGATGTTGTCTATAATATCAAAACTAAAAACTGCCTGTTGTTTTACGTTTTTCTCGATTTTTTATTTTATTCTTCAGTCGATCATTTTTGATCATTTTTGGTCATTTTGGAGGGTCAACCCCTTTTGTGTTTTTGTGGTTATTTTAAAATTACTCTGGATCCAATTTGACTTTCTTTGTGAAAAAAACAATAATAATAAAGTTCTCTTTTAGGCGCATTTAATTCATTTAAACTTATATTTTTAATAAAAATAGTGACCGAGTAATCACTGTTTTAGACGTTTTTTTTTCCGCTAAAATTTGAGTTAAGCGGTCATTAAAATAGCGATTTCTTTAAAGCACGTTTTCTCGCCCAGTTTTAGATATAACACTTTTATTTATAAACATTCGATATGTAGTTTTTCATTATCGTGTTTGGTTATAGGACCGAATGTAGATATTCAAAAACTATATTTTATGTAATCGCGAAGCTCAGAAAATGGTTACACGATGTTACACTAAAAAAGCCTATTTTTTTACCCAAAAAAGAAAACGTCTAAAACGGCGATTACTCTTTCAGTTTTTGCAGTAAAAGTATGATTTAAAATATATTAGAAGAGCCTAAACGAGTTTAATACCAAGCATGGGTTTTACGCAAAGATAGGCAAATTGGATCTAGAGTAATTACAAAGTAACTACAAAAACACAAAAGGGGTTGACCCCCAAAAATGAAAATCGAAAAAAAACAAAAGAGTACGTTTTTAATTTTTTTTATCAAAGATATAGTTAAAACAACTAGTTTGTATTAAAAAACCTGGGTCCAAAAAGCGTTTCCTGTTTCTTTGAAAAATAAAAACCAATATTTATTATAACTGCTAATTTTAGCAGTGATTTCTTATGTGAGCGATTTTATAAACTCAGATATTTCAGTGAGCCTTTTTTTTTTTTGGCAGTGCTGGACCCACTTTGGTAAACTCGCTTAATTCTTGTAATAAGCCCGTTTTATGAACGTAGATAAACGAAACTGAAAAGTAATGCATACCGCTTTATGCTTTTTTTTTTAGTGAACTTTGTAAATAGAACGTTTACATCGAGCTTAATAATACTTTAAATTAAAAAAGAAAACAACCCGCATGAAATATCAAGAAAACGTAAAGCAAAAAAAAAAAGAGAGATATTTTATAAAGATGTAATTATATGCAATATTTTTTTTCTCGTGTATATATTTATATGTATAATTTATGATATGAAAAAAAAAAGAGAGAGAAGGAAAGGGGAGGGGAAAAAAAACGCTATATATTTTTTTTTAATCGACATTATCTGTACCAACATACTTTGCAACTGAACTCATACTTAAAATCTTGTACCCAGTACCATCGCCACGAAGTCTTACAATACCATCGTGACTATCTACACCTACAAGCGACCCCAACTCACCACGATGTTCACCCAAGATGATTCGCACATTGTCTTTTTTACTAGGTCGAACGGGTTCCAAATACTCAAACGACATGTCTACATTTTGCTGACCGTCCTCTAAATCCACAAGACACTTGCGACTATTTCGGTTGACCGTTACAATTCTACCTATTTGCCCTTGTTGTGCGTCTCCTTGGCTTCGTTTCAACTTGACCTCGATTTCTTCAATAGGCCAGTTATCTTCTCCTTGGTCTCCTTGGTCCTCAATGTGTCCGTAGTCTCCACCAGTAGGCATAAAAGGTGTTTGAGGTAACCCAGTAGCTGGTGTCGTAGGCATAAAGTTACCTGGTGTAGTCGGTAAATAACTTCCGGGTGTAGGTGCGGACATCATGGCCGCTGGTGTAGGAGGAATAAGTCCGGCGCCAGGTGTAGGTGCTGCTTCGTAAGGAGTAGGCGCATCATAAGGTGTTTGAGAAAAATTAACTGCGGGAGTAGGTGCTCTAGCTTCATAACTAGCCGCTGGTGTAGGTGCTGCCCACGATGCTCCGGGTGTAGGCGCGGTATCGGGATCAGCGAATCGATTACTACTACTAGAATAACTGCTGGATGGTTTAGGTGCCTGCGATGAAGAAGAACGAGGATGATGACTTTGGCTGGATCGACTTTCTCTACTACTGCTGCTGCTGCTTTCATGATGACTATGATGATGATTATTACTGCTGCTGTTGTTGTTGTTGTTGTTACTGCTACTACTGTTCCAAGCAGGTGTTTCATGACCCCACATAGGTGTCTTTGATCCGGAATCCCAAGCAGGTGTACGACCACCATCATTATAAGGGTTAGGTGTTCTAGCTCCAGAGTTCCAAGCAGGTGTCTTTGATCCAGAGTTCCAAGCAGGGGTTCTTGAACCAGATGCAGCGCCGTGCATAGGAGTCATGGCACCATCGCCATATCGACTAGGTGTAGCCATAGGTCTAGCAAAGCCACCGTTATTATTAGAGGGGGAATCGAAACGATCAGGTGCGGCTTGACCAATAGAGTTACCTTGAGCATCCAAAATCATCAAATGATTCTTTTCAACACTGATTACTTTACTACTGGTATGAAGTTCAACACGAGCTTGAGTATCTGTAGCATCCTTGACAATACCAATATAACCCTTGTGTGGACCTTGGGAGATACGAACTGTCTTGGCAATTAAATTATCTCTACCGCCACGACCTCTGCCGTAGAATCCACCACGTGTAGGAGGTCCTCCACGACCACCTCTGTCTCCTCCACGACCATTGTCTCTACCGAATCCACCATTAGCAGGAGAATTACCAAATTGAGGATTTTGTCTTTCGGGGTTAGGTATGATACGTCCACGGGTAGCAGCACTGACGATGGATCTTGTATTTGTAACCCAAACACCGAAATTATCAGCGTGTTCACGAGAATGCAAGAACACCAAGTTACGGTAAAGGTGGAGTACAGAACAGTTACGCTTATCACCAACTTCAAGCACGGTATCACCAGATCGGATACTGTTTCCGTTGGCATCGGTAGCTACGGCCTTATTACTGTCACGCTTATTTGTAATTTGATGAGGTTCGACAGTACGCATTTCACCGTTTTGGGTCAAGACCTTGAAGGAATCACGATCGACTTTAACAATGACACCCACGGTATAGAAATCAAGTTGAACTAAATCGTGTAATTCGTAATTACCAATGACGGTTTTACCAAACATGACTTCAGCAGCTTCACGTAAATCCTTTGCAAAGACACGCACTTCCTTGAGAGATGCGTCGGATAACAAGGTAACGATATTATCCTCGATATTTAAAACCATACCACTTTCATCCTTGAAACGACCGTTGATGACTTTGACATGGTCACCTGCCTTGAACTTCTTTCGCAATTGTTTGGCGGGTAATGTAACACGTTTCTTGATACCGTCCATATCTAATGAAACAACTACGGAAGAATCGTGTACGTTTTCAACAGTACCCCAACTATGGATCATGTCACCTTCAATCACACTAACGACATCTCCGTTTTGGAACATGGTTTGTGCTTGTGCGTTGTTTAATGCCATACTAGATAACGATGTTAAATCAATGGATCGTTCACCATCCTCGCCGTTTAATTCACCGGATCCAGCAAATCGAGCGATTTCATCTAAAGTAGGGTTAACTTCTTCGATTTGTAAAGTGGTGACCTTCATGTACTTTTCAAGGTAACCGTCGCGGTAATGATCACCGTTGTAAACCCAATAGGGACCCTTCTTTTGTAAACTGGAAATGGAACGGTTTGCTAATCGTTCAGGGTTGAATAATTTAGGTGGTGCGCGTACACCCTTTTTACGTTTCTTGTTTAATCCATTGTTGAGTTCTTCGTCGTTGGCTGTATCGAGATCTAAACGAGGTACGACCTTGACACGAGCTTGGTCTTGGGAATCAGAGACTTCCATGACTTGAGCTAAATCACCGGCATAGGTACCACGTTTAATACGTACCCAACCACCAAGTGGAATCTCTACTTCCTTCTTTTGCACAGAGATGGAATCGACCATATCCTTGATAGGTACCAACATTAAGGTAGACATGTAGACGTTGGGGATATTAGCTAAAGCCTCTTGTACATGAGCCTGACGACGTGCTTCAACATAGATGTATCCCTTTAAAGTCTCTCTGGCAAAAGCAGAAAAGGTATCTAAGGAATTGACAGTCTCTTGACGATCGAAGCAACGTTTCATCAAACCGAAAATGACATCCTTCTCTTTACCAGGTTTACATTTGACCATCCATAAATTAGGATCGTTGACACTGGGAAGTAATAGTTGCTGAGGTACTTCCTCGGTATCTTTAAAACTTTGAGGTTTACTACGTCCACCGTATTTCTCTGCATAAAAGGCAGCGACTTGTTCATCGTCCATGCCTTCCATTTCTCTTCTACGACGATCTAAATCAAGATGGCGACGAGCTGTGGTCTTTGTGCTGGTGACTTCCTCATTCTCTTCCTCAATAAATCCATCTATATATATTTAAATGTAAGTTATCGCGTCTCTTTTTTTTTTTTTTTTTGCTATTGAGTATGTTGGGAGTATTACCTTCTCGACCATACTCTTCGTCTTCATCATCGTCGTCTTCATCGTCATCGACAATAGCCATTTCATCAATAAAAGGATTATACTTTCTCTTGGTAGGTCTCTACATGTAAAATGAAAAGATAAATATAGATAAAGAAAAAAAGAAAAAAAAAGTTTTGATTGAGTATTTACAGTATCTTCGTCGTCTTCCTCTTCCTCCTCTTCATCTTCTTCGTCATGACGAGGGACATTGTCTTCTTTGTCTGCGTCTCTTTTATCTGATCTCTTGAGAGCCATGCTTAAATTAAAAACTGTAAAATGTGTTAAAAAAGATAGAGAAATAAAAAAAAATAAGGCCCTTTTTTATTTGTGTGGAAAAAAAATAAATAAAAAAAATGTGACTCCATTTTATAAAGGGCACTAATGGCATTTAGTCCACTTCTTCATTTCTTTTGACTTTTGCACTTTTTTAAAAGAAGTAAGCTGTATATATCCCATATTTAAAACAAGATATTGTTTAATGTTACGTAATGAGAAGGGGGTCTTTTTTTTAAAAAAAAAAAAAATAACCTAGTTCTATGGTTTTGCAAAAGAGTTAGTTTCAGTTTTTCCAAAAAAAAAAAAAAAAAAAAAAAAAAGCCTATAAATTCAAACTGTGTATTTTTTTTCTCAGGTGTACTAAAACCCCTTACCCAGTCTGCTTACTAAAACTAAAACTACGATTCAAGCCGCAGTAAATATCTTGTTTATTTCATCTGCTCGCTAATCTTAAATCCTACGTATAGTTAGCCCAAAATAACTGTTACTTTTTTTTAACTGCTCGGAAAAGCTTACGCCGCTACAAATCTATCACAAAGTTTTGAAGTTTATAAAATAATGCTCTTCAAAATAATAAACACGTTTTCTTTGTGCTGTAAATATTATGTGCATAAATAAACAATACGTAAATAGTACTGAAAAGTATATATGCGTATACACCTTAGCCTGAGTAGTATTTTTTTTTTTTTTTTTGCATGAAAAATAGTTATCCTTTATTGAATAATGAACCACAGGCCTTACAGTCAAAAAAAGGCTAATGTAAGCGTAGTTTCTCATCAGACTTACACACATGATAATTGGCGTATGGATGGCCACTGATACAGTGTGACCTGTAAATTTCGTCCGTTTTGAAAAATCAAATGTCGTTAACTAGTAAAAAAAAAAATGTCTCTAACCTGAAATCAACATATCGGTTAGTTCACCAACTATTGTCGTTTTGGGTTTATAAAATAGGGTATTTTAGTACTTTACCAGCATAAATTGGCCAGAGTGATAACTCTGGCGGAAAGGTTATTTTTTTGATGTTTGCTTTCTTGTAAAAATCTCGGGTCGTCTACTCGTCTCCCTCAAGCTGACCAGAATCTTTCTGAAGTTTAATACTGCAACGAGGTCCCTATTCCATAGCTTTCTTCTGGACTCCTCGACAAGACATTGGGGGTTTTTGTAACTAAAAAGTCATTGTTATTATCATTAAAGTTCTAGTGCTACATTACTGTCATATTCTTACCGCAATAGCCCATGACACTTCACTGTTGGCATTGTAATTCTTCTATAAGGACGAGGATTGATTACTGTTTTGAAATTTTCCAAATCGTCTTCACAATTAGGGTACTTACATCATAAAAAATAGAATCTTTTTGAAAGTTATAGTTAGCTGTCAGGGTATGCAAAGAAAAAATTTCTTATACGCGATCTAGACGTTTCATCCAAGATGTTGGCAGGAGGTATTTTTTTACTTGCGACGGCAAGCTTTACTTGAGTACATGGATTAAAAACCTCTTTATGATGAGCTTCTTTTATATCTTTTTCAGTAAACCCTTCAGCTTTCATTCTTTTGCGGAGATTGTTCAACTTTTCGTCTTTTCCGAACAGTTTATTCAACATAGTACGTGATCTAGTACCAATATGCGCTTTGACGCTGTTTTGATAGGCGGTTTGAATTTTCGTGCATTCATACAAGGCAATTTGCTGAGAATGGACTTGCTCGATTACCCTAAATAAAAATTTTTGACAGTTGGTTTATCAAAGTCGTCACTGGAGTCCGCAAGCGTTATAACGCTGGTGCGTGTTGTAGAGGAGCTACCCGTGTTTGTGCTTCCAACTTCGTTTCGGATACACACAGTATATAAAGCCTTTTCCTTCCCCTTGCCCTTGTACTTCTTATCTTGAGACTGAGTCAGTTGGGTGTTCGCTTTGACTTTTGTTTTTACGTTAAATTTTTTACGTATTGAAAGTTTATTATAATAATAGATACCTTTTCTTTTTCAAGTAATAATTGGAGGCTGAAAATCATCATCATTTAAATCATCTTTGACGGTTTTATTTACTTCTTCCAAGTCTGCTGCTCTTCCACGAGACCCACCTATTCTATCACCAGTTATGCTGTCAGCATCATTACATAAGTCACTGAAATAACTATATACTCTACCCTCTGTCCCTTTCCTTTCCACTTATTTTCCTTTTTTTCAAAACACTGTACCTGTGATATTGACAACAGTTATCGAAAATAACTGTTAATATCGAAAAATAAAAATAACGTAAAGTAAATGTGATATCGACAGTTATAAAATATAAAATTAATATCAAAAATAAATTATCAGTGTTATATACATGCTATATATCTACACCTTTTGATTACTATTTTATGTTGGTTTTGTTTTGACAAGTACAGATTTATTACAGATAAATCTATACCGCGTGTATTTTCCTTATAAAAAGACGCAATATAGAGGCTTGTAACTTGTAGCTTACTTATAGATAATGTGACATTGGTTTATGTAAACCAGTTACATGATCTTGTAAAGAGTTTAAACAGTCTTTATAATTATATTATCAAATCGATAGAAAATAGAACATATATGTCGAAGATACTTTATTTTATATAGTTTACGTAACTTCATATGAGAATATGTAATACGTAGATACATCAATAACAAGAACGTATCCGACTTAAAAAGTTTTAAAAGTGAAAAGAAAGAATTAAAGCCTTCATTCGGTAACGCCAATTTGGCCTATCCCAAACAGACAAACTAAAGTTTTAAAAACGATAATCATTGGCCAACAGACTGCAAATCATTTTCTAATTGGCGCCATTCATTTTCTTAAAATGGACAATATTTACCAGCTGCACGGATATATTGTTCTTACTCTTGGTTAACTGTGTCAGCTTAAATTAACTTTGCTCTCTTTTATAACAAAGTATGTACAAGACTATATTTTCTATGTTGAGTTTTCTTGATATTTTATGCAGGCCATGTACCTTTGTGTCAATGCTAACATATCTAACTTATTCTAATAATATTTACACGTAGAGCCTTATTCTGAGGCGAAACAAGGAAATTGCTTTTTTAACAAAGTTTCTCCAAGCACCCAAATTTATCCATTCGACATTTACAGACAATTGCACGCAACTCTTAACAGCAGCGATATAATGTCGATAGACATTGGACATTTTAGTTTGACAGAATTAGTAATATGCAATTGGCTTAGTATTTTTTTTCTGTGGTAACGAGACGATTCACACTGTACATTAGTCAAAATGTCGCACGGTTTATTCTTGTAGGAGGCCTGATGATACAAGTTTTGGCATCACCTGAGGTTAAAAATCATCATTTCCCCCCTTCTTTTTCTTTCCTTCTTTCTTTCTTTCAGTTACATTTTCTTTCTTCTTTACATACACAAAAAGTCTTTTATTATGTCTGAAATATTATTTGATAATACGTTTAGGTTAAACAACAATATTCCTCGAATGACGCTTTGGTAAACTTTTTATAAAACACTTTTTTTTTTTTTTGTTACTCATTTACTTTTTTGTTACTTAAAAAAACAGGATGGGTGATCTTGATCCTTGGATGGACGAAAACTTTATACGTCAAGTTTGGTTCTTACTTGGAGAAACAGTCGTAGTAAAATTAATTCGAGACAAAAGAACAGGGTAAACAAATATATATAATACAGTAACAAGTAATAAGTAATAACTAAAAAAAAAAAAACTGATAAAATATTAGTATCAGTTCTGGTTATGCATTTATTGGATTTCCTACCTATCAATCCGCCCAAAGAGCATTAAATACAATTCATGGTTCTAAAATTCCAAATTCACAACGTACCTTTAGACTTAATTGGGCTTCTGGTGGTGGAATTTGCGATAGAAAGTAAGTTACAAAAGATTGCATTTGTCTCACCATTATTAATTATTTTTTTCTTTTTTGTAAAAGAGAGGATCGTGCACCCGAGTACAGCTTATTTGTTGGTGATTTGAGTAATGATGTGGATGAAACATTTCTCTTGGTAAGTGCTTACTTGTTATATATTTAGCGCAAACAAACAGACTCAATTTTTATTGTGTAGTCTGTATTTAGATCAAGATATACTTCTTGTCATTCAGCAAAAATAATGACTGACCCATTATCAGGTCTTTCACGCGGATACGGATTTGTCAGATTCTTGAATCAAGTGGAACAACAAGATGCATTAATGGAAATGAACGGTATGGTTTGTAATGGTAGACCTATGCGTGTATCAATTGCTACTCCAAAGAATAACCACAGTCAAACAAGATACGTTCAATTAGCTTTACAAGCACCTGCTTTGGTTCAACAGCCTACAGATCCTAATAATACAACAGTATTTGTAGGTGGTTTATCCTCTCCTGTAACCGAAGAAGAATTGGGCCATCATTTTTCTCCGTTTGGTGAAGTAAGCTATGTAAAGATTCCCCCTGGAAAGGGCTGTGGGTTTGTACAGTATGTCACACGACAATCTGCAGAAGAAGCCATTGAAAAAATGAATGGATTTGTCATAGGTACCTCTCGAATTCGATTGTCTTGGGGTAGATCCCACGCTGATAAAGTACCCACTTCACCTGTTTCTTTCTTATTTGATCATCCTATCATGAGTCCTACTACTACTACTACCACTTTATCTACTATTCACAACAATAACAACAACAACAACAATACACCTACTCATTTGCTCGGTTCTTTTAAGCCATTATCTCCTCCTCAACAATATTATAGTCACCAAGATAATTTATTGTTTAAAGCTGAAGACGATTGGTTAAATACTATTCCAAAGCTTAATGACGAGGAAAATGACTGGCATTTGAATGGCATTTACGCTTAAAAAAAACAAAACCTTCTTCTATATATAACTTCTATTATCTACTAATTTATTACTATTCCTTTCTTATTTCCCCCCCCCCCATCTTTTTTATGCACTGTACTCTATATTATCTCTCTTTCTAACTAGTATTTCATTCTTTTTTTTTTTCATATATATTTTTTTTGTTGCTCTATATCTCTCCTTTTTATTTCTTACAATAAATATATTTCATTTTTCATGCATAGTTTATTGTTTTTCTAAATAAGTAACTAGAATTGACTTTTTTTTAGCAGGTTATGTATGTACATAATAAATTCTAATTGCCATGACTGCGTACCACTGAATATAGGTGATATTTACTTTTAACCAGAATGTACCAGTGAGACATCACTTCTATTTATTACCTTACTACTTAGAAAAAGAAAACAAAAAGAAAAAAATAATACTAACTCGAAAGTTTTTGGAAGGTACTAGATACACTACGAAGTTCGGTAGTTTAAAAAGTGTTTCGCACCGGACTAGTAAAAAAAAATTATAATTACAAAAGAACATCAGTGCGAGGAACCGAATAATTCTTCCCTTTTCACAAGCCTTCGACACAGCAATATGACCGTAAGTATCATGATCAACATGATGTGTATATACAAGGGAAAAAAAAAAGTGAGAAATCAAGCTATCAACTTACACAACAACAACAAAAAAGAGGATGGATGGATTATATATAACAACATATGACACGCTTCATGGGATGGATGGATTCACTGTAGTTTGACTTTCAACTTTTTACACCAAAAAAAAAAAAAATTTAGAATCAATTGACAATATTGTTCACTATTACTACTACGAAATGAAAGTGGAAAAAGAAACACGATTCAACTCAAACTACCAGGATAACAACAAGCTGTCTTTTCACTTTTTTTTTTCTCTAAACCGTATATACACATGTCAATAATGGTAAATCCTTTGACAAAAGTATATTAATTTCTATTTTTTATCTTCTCTTAGTTGGCCATCGATCTCCTTAACCCCTCTGTTGAGCATGAGAAGCGCTCTCACAAGCTTAAGAGACTCGTGCAATCTCCCAACTCCTACTTCATGGATGTCAAGTGCCCTGGTAAGATACAAACAAGAGAATAGTGTATAATTTTGTTTTGGTACTAAAATACGGGTTATTTTTTGTAGGTTGTTTAAACATCAGCACTGTCTTCAGTCACGCTCAAACTGTTGTTTTGTGTACTTCTTGTGGTACCGTTTTGTGTCAACCTACTGGTGGCCGTGCTCGTTTGACCGAGGGTAAGTTATAAATATATGCAAAAGAGAGGTGGAATATTAACCGTTTTTTTTTTCTGATCTTTGTAGGCTGCTCTTTCCGTAGAAAGGCCAACTAAATCTTTTACATTTTTATGTATGGCTCTTTAATTTCTCTGTAACTACTCTTTTTTTATAGTGTACATTATTCTTGATATCTTTTTTTAAGAATAAACAATATATATATCTAAACAGTCTATAATACTTTTTTTTAAAAAAAAATAGCTCATACAAATGAGCAGATTTGATTTCATTACTTGACCCAATTTATCAATTTTATTTTTCCTTTTCCACTTATTAAAGGGGGGTCTTGAAGAATTTAAACTGTTCATTTCACGAAATATAGTTTTTATTTAATCATATATATACATTGGTAGCTTAAGAGGGAGCGGTGGAAGGAACGTGAAGCAGTGTAGAACTCTTTAATACAGTCAGCAATCTTCTTTTTTCGTTTTCTTTCTTGTTATTTATGATGTTGGCTAAATCTATCAAGTGGTTATTCAATTTCTCGCTGCCAATAATACTTATATTTTGTTGATCTTCTTCGAATAAGCCTTGTATATTTTGAATAATTTTTACAGCCGAAGTTACTTTTTTATCGATGCCGATAACGTTCTTCACTGCTGCTATATTCAATCGAGCATCGTTTCCTTTGATTATTACTTGATTAGCTACTTCTCGGAATAATAACGACGACATCTTTTCTTGAGACATATGCGACCGGTTTGTTTCTTGATCGCATAGCGTCCAAATGGTGACAGGCTGGTACTCCAGGCGGGAAGCAATACTTGATGAGGCACGACATTGTGTGTACGTTGAAATGCCATCGAATTTAATACGTACTCGCTTGAGTACGTATAAAGATGGCATAGCCTGGGGGCTAGTCGATGGTAGAACCAGACGATATACTTTCGTATTATTTGATGGGCTGAAGTGAGAAGTTGTCGATCCCATATTCACTGAAACAGTATCCAGCCAGAAGCTGGATGTTACTAGCAGGTTACAAGGGTGTGTACCAATAATGAGCTTGTGTTCATCTCGAATGGTGATGTTGTAGACGATTAAGTAGCCATATCGGTCAGGCAAACAAGGGAGTGATGAAACCAGGCAATTTTTTTTTTTTTTTCATGGTGCGCGTCCAGGAGAGAATCTCTCGAGTACGGCTTAATGGTATTAATAATCATTGTCGTCCTCCTTTCCACCAGAATTGCCCCGGCCAGAAGTTGAGAAGTGCAGTACCCTAATTGCGGGTACTGATTCCAGTCGAGGTTTAACAGTCTATTCATTTCTTCAGACAATTCCTCGTGATTTGTATTTGATATGATATTTGCAGCTTTACTGAAATAAAGAGGTCAGCTTCGATTAATTTAAAGGCATATATCTACTTATTACCTTGTTTTGATGGGTATAAATAATGGGGACCCATCAACCAAGTTTGCAAAGCACTATAGTTTCTTCTTGTGCCTTTAAATCGATAGCCGCAGGCTTTTTGTCGATCAAAGGCATTGACGTCGACGGGAAATGACCGACGTCTTTTTTATAGATGTGGTAGTATCTTCACACTAACCGCTTGACACTCGCTATGCTCGCGGCGAACAGCCTTTTGGAGTAAGAAGGGGGACCTCCATCCTGATCAAATGTTTTGGATCTTCGCGTACTTTTTTTCAGGCGTACTTTTTTTCAGACGCACTTTCTTGCGATCTCTTGCAGCAACCAACGCGTTTTTTTTAATATGGTAAAGTTTAAAATATATACATACAACCCTGATAAGTCTTTAATCAGTAATTTGATTAAATTTTTTACATTTCAATAGAGGAAAAAAAATGAATTCTATGACCAACTCACCTTAAGAGGTATTACTTGCAAAACAGAAAAAGGACAAAAAGAATTAAAGAGAGATAAAATAGGACGAGTCAATAAGATTTTTTATTTATAGTTTTTTTAATAAATTGGAGTTAGCTTATTACGCGATTGTTACAAGAGTTTGGCCCAAAACAAACTTTGGCTTGTTAATTCGTGACTGGGTAAAAAAAAGAGGACACACCTTTTAAAAAAGAGACCTGAAAACCTATGTACACCTCGTTTCCATTTTACAGCAGCATATGACTACACTGTTTAAAAAGTCCAAGCTAATATATGCTACAGCTTTCGTTCTTCGATTGGCTATATTTAGCTTCCCGTCAGTTACAAATACATTAGCACAACGTGTAGAACTTTCTACACCTGTTACTAGTTTTAAGAGATGTAAATAAGTGTGTTTTTTTATTGTGGGGGGGGGGGAATCTTTCATCTAATATTGTATTTTATATAGTAACGGAAGGTGTATTTTTATATAACAACAATGTACCTCCATACGACGGTGGTGTATTCCATCAGGTACATATTACGAAAAAACGAATATCGTTAATACGAATTAAAAACAAAAAGAAACTCTTTTTTTTAGTCACCATTGTTATTGTGTTTATTTTCGTTCGTCATGACCTTACCATCATTTACTATTCCCCTTTTATTCAGTACGGTTGACTTGCTGATCGCATACGCTTTATCGACTATTACTCAGCTTAAACAACAACGTGATAAGTCCGTCAAGAAATTACAAGTCGAGCACGATACCACACCTATTTTACCTAGTACTGTAGCGGCATTATATCTTTTCAACCCACTTACCATTCTATCTTGTGTGTCAAGATCCACTCTTTTATTTACCAACCTCAGTATTGTCTTGGCTTTGTTAAGTGGATTGAAAGGTTTGCGAAATAGATTTTTTTGTAAAGAAAAAAATAAGGGATAGATTGTTAATATGAGGATTATTTTTTTGTTAGGTAGATCAAAGCCTGCGATGTTTTGGATCGCGCTTGCTTCGTATCTTAGTTTTTATCCTACGATGCTTTTACCTGCACTGTTGCTGGTACTAGATGATAAAAAGGTACTATACATCGCGAAAAAGATTACAGTTCTCTTTTTTTAAAAAAAAAGTATGTTGTGTAGAACGTTTATTCGGTTGGATCATTCGCTGGTTGGATTTCCATCTTGTTTGGGTTCTCTAGATTATTCACAGGTTCTTGGGACTTTATCAATTCTACTTATGGTACCATGTAAAGTATACACATGTAAAAAAAAACTAGAAAGGAAAAAAAAAAACTAACACACCAAATAGTATATTCGTAACTGATTTAACTCCCAATGTTGGTATGTTTTGGTACTTTTTCATCGAAATCTTTGATCAGTTTAGATCATTTTTCATGGTTGTTTTTCAATTTCATACATTTATCTTTACTGCACCCATTTGTATCAAATTACGGTAAGTTTTTTTTTAAAAAGTTGTTTTGTGAATCAATTACTAATCTCGATTTCCCCAGTAACCAACCTATCTTTGCCATCACCGTACTTTGTGGTGTCATGGCTATTTTCAAAAGCTATCCTTCTGCCAGTGATGCATCGCTTTACTTGGCACTTGTTCCTATTCACGACGAACTATTTAAATGTAAAAGAAACACTTGATTTTTCTCTTGTTTGCATACTAAATACCCTTTTTTTTTTTTTGGCGTAGACTGCCGTTATGGATTCTTAATCTCTAATTTATTCTTGTACGCTTCTGGATTAGCACCTATTTTCTGGCACTTGTGGATTTATGCAGGAAGTGGAAACGCTAATTTCTTTTACGCTATTACACTTGTATATAACTTGGGTCAAATCTTGCTATTAACTGATATCGTCTACGCTTGTTTAAGGCGTCAATTTGATGTGGAGAATCCAAACGCTATTGGTAAACCAGTACTTCATAAATAAAAAAATCCTCCCGCCCCTTGTTTTTTTAAAGTGCAGATAACGCGCGCAAAAGAGAGGAAAAAAAAGAAAACATTTTTTCTTTCTTTGTAAACCGTGCTTGTTTCGTGTATAATAATAAAATGAAGATTGTAGCTTTTACTTGTAAAGAAGATCAAGGTGAGAGATCTTTGCGTTAGATTCTTTTTTCTTTAATTTTTTTTTTATTAAACCCTGTTTGTAGAGCTTAATAACTTGACTGAACTTTACTTACCTTGTCCACGATCAAGTAAGGATCGAGTTTCTAATTCAATGAACCAATAGACCTACACCTAACCAACCCCCTTTTTTTTTGACTAGGTAGACGATCAGTTTATTATCATGATAAGCAGGGAAAATTATACGAACTTCAAAAAGTGACAGGACCTGGACGTAAAAGCGCTTGGTTAATAGATACTACAATCCACAAAGGCAAGTTGGACATCTAAGGGGGGGGGGGATGCTATAGGGATATATTACTAACAGCGGAAAACAATAGATGGTGCAATACGATTTATTACACCTATGGATCCTTTATTTATGGCTTTACCTATTATTGAACAAGCCAGTAAAGAAAACAAATTTAGATCATTAGACGATATATTTAGTCGAGAAAATGTCAATATAGAAGTGGTAGTGAACGACTTTATGGACGAAGAGGCTTTGGCAGAAGAATATTCTAAGCCGATCGATGTACACCGTTTAACCAATATTTCAGGATTTAAAGAACAGCTTGGACACTTATGCGACATGAAAGGTACCCAAAAAAAAAAGAATTATTTGTCTTACAGTTTTGCTTAAAAAAGGAACGTAGAAATTACATCAAATTTGTTTGTGTACAAATTAAATGAGGAAAATACGTTAAATTGGTTGGTTAAAAAAGTAGATGCAATCATGTCAAATGAACATTTTAAAGAACTATTTGAACAAGTAACAAAGGAACAAGACTTGATGAAGATAGAAGCTGTGTATACATTATCTAGTTATATAAACCAAGGTTGGTTTAATAAGCTTTTAACAAAGTTAGAGTAAGTCTCTTTTTTTTTTGTAATGTTGATATTATTGTAAATTAACTGTGTATAAATATAGTCTAGATGAAAAAAAAGAGGAACTCGGCGATATTACCAATTACGTAACTGACGTATCTCCCTCCACCTATTTTAAACGTGTACACCCAGATGAAAGAATGCTGGATGCGCCAGCCAAGGTAAGGCTGCGATTACACAAACAAACACTAAATGCGTTTAAACTAACGCACTCTCCCCCATCTTATTTTTAGAAAAAGAAGCTTGAAGTACCTAGAAGTTTATCAAAGGTAAACACACGCGGAATGAAACCACTCACTAGTTTCTTTACAAAGAAGTAAAAAAATAAATAAGAAATGTGCATACTACATGATAAAATTCTGTGGGAAATGTGTACGCGTAACTATTTTTTTTAAAAAAAGTATTTTTTTTTATTCAACAAAAAAAGTTCAAGCTTCTTTTTTTTGATAGTTTGGAGTGGGGGAAAAGGGTTTATTTACAATTGTCCACAATCTTCAATGATAATCTTGGACTTGGTCTTACCAGATTCAGAACCTAAAGATTCAATCTTCTTGACAAGATCCATACTATATATCAACGCGATTAATAAAAAGGATATATTGTTTTTTTAAAGAAAATACTTTACCCTTCAGAAACTTCACCAAAGACGACGTGCTTACCGTCTAACCAAGAACAAGGAACGGTAGTGATAAAGAATTGAGAACCGTTGGTACCAGGTCCAGCGTTAGCCATAGACAACAATCCAGGCTTGGTGTGCTTGATGTTGAAGTTTTCATCACTAAACTTCTCACCTAACCAAATAAGAAATAACAATCAGTACATCATAATTTTTTTTTTTAAAAAAAAATGTCTTGAACCTTACCATAAATAGATTTACCACCAGTACCGTTATGCTTGGTGAAATCACCACCTTGAAGCATAAAGTTAGGAATGACACGATGGAAACCAGAGCTCTTATAACCAAAGCCCTTTTCACCAGTACAGAGAGCACGGAAGTTTTCAGCAGTCTTGGGGACTACATCATCATATAAAGTGAAGACGATACGCTATATAAAAAGGATTAGATATCAAAGTACTGATAACACGTCTAAAAGTGAGCGCGTTTTTTTTTAATAGTACTTACACCAAGAGGTTTACCATCAACGGAGACATCAAAGAAAGTCTATTGTAAAAAAACAGGTACCAGTTAAAAAAACACTATCTTTACATAAAATAAAATAAAAACTTACTTTAGTGTTAGGCATTTTTAAATTTATATAATTGTTTTAAAAAGTAAAGAGAAAAAAACTTGAATTTACGTATGCTTTATATAAGCGCACGCAATCGGGTATTGAAAGTCGGAAAAGTAAAAAGAGAAAGTGCCCATGAATTACGTGTGAAACTTGAAAGCAGCAAATATTACCTCATTTATGGCATGAACACTTTTGGGGGATTCAAAAAAAATTGTACGCTCCCCCCAAAAAAAAAAGGCTTTTTTTTTTTTAATCAATCTGTTTTAAACTAATTTTTTTAACTGCTTTTTTTTCACACACACGCGCGCGTAGACAACTTTTTTTTTTAGTAAGATGAGAGAATATACAGAAGATGAGATGCAAAGAATGAGAATGACTTTAAACGGTGAAACAGGGCTTGATAAAATAAAAAGAAAAGCAAGAGAAGAACCTTTTGTTCCAGCAGGTAATAAAAAGAAACTCCTCTTGTAAAAAAAAAAAATCTAACGCATAAATGTAAGGTGTTGCTTTGACTTGTTTTGCATTATTAGCGGCTACAGTAGGTATTCGAACAGGAAATAAAGTATATACAAATAACATGTTTCGTTTAAGAGGTAACTTAAAAAAATAAGGGGGTGAACGCGATCCAATATTTGTTACTAAACTAAACTAAACTATTCAAAAAAAAAAAAAGTGGCAGCACAAGGGTTTACAGTCATGGCAATGGTTGGAGGGTCTATTTATTATCAGCAAATGAAAAAGTTTTAATATGGAAGGGGTATTCTCCATTCGTTCAAACAATGTCTTTTAATTTGTTCTTGATCATACAAAGGAGCCAATTCACTATATAACAAGTTTTTAGTTTTATATGTATACACCAACAATTTAAAAAATAAAAGTACTACTTACGGGTTTTGTATAAATTGATCTAATTGTTCAAGTGCTTCTGTTTGCTTCATCACAAACTTCATATTACGCATCTTTACATAATCAATAAAATCTTCGTCTTTTTCTAATACCTCTTTTGGTATAAATCTCTTTCCTTCTTCAACTGTTTCTGACATACTTGACAATTTTTGAATTAATTCAGTTGGACGCGCTTCTTTTAACCCTTTGCAAACAATGTATCTTTCGGAATTAGCAGGTCTACTACTCAACGGTTTGGTAATACAGATCTCGTCAAACAACTGGTACAACAACCAAACCAGATCAGCAGTAAATTCATCTAGAACATCAAAGAACTTGCAAACAAAATGACCATCTTCTTTTAAACAGGTCAACATGGAAATGATTTCACACAACAATAATCTTTGGGCCAAGACCTCTTGCTGCTCTTCGTTTCCGGAGAAATCAAATCCACCGTCGGCAACGACTAAATCAACACCACGTTGCTTGGTTTCCTTTTGAATTAAGGCTTCAAATTGGTCAATGGTTTCTTGCTTGTATATATCGCCGTCTCCTTCTAATTGAGTTAAGCTGTGGCGCGGGATGTCTGGTCGAAACTTTTCGGTGTGCCAGTTCATTTCGTCGTGGGCGGTGGATTTCAATGTGACACCGTAACCGTGAGCATAACCTCCCCAACTATGTACTCTCCATAACAAATACTCTATAACACTTTTATATGAATACTTTTACCTCTAGAAAAAGCCTAAATTATATATATTTACCTGAAAATCCACCAGGACCTCCACAAATATCAGCAAAGGTAAACTCTTTATCAGTCGCAGCAGTTAATCCAAAGGTAGCATCCAATGCTGCTAATTTAGTAGCTGCTCTATTCATGAAAATTCCATTTCCAATTCTTTCGAAAGGATTACTCTTTGATCTAGCCTCTGATCTTTGTTCGTTTGGAACATGACGAATCTTTTCCTAACAAGGGAATGATCAGTTTCACTTTTTTTTTCTTGGTCTGTATTTTAAAAATACTTACTCTTAATGAATTGACTCTTTCGACTAAACCCTTGGAACTGAGAAAATCAAGATCGGTAGGTGAGTCGGATATTTGGATGGTTTCAATTATCTCTTTGACGCTTAATCTCTTTTCACATTTTAAAAAGTCGGTACTGGTACGTACGTCAAGTGGTTTGGGTGCAGGACGTGGGCGTTGTTCGGGTTGACGTTGCTCCGGTTGACGTTGTTGCTCTGGTTGACGTTGCTGCTCAGGTCGACGTTGTTCAGGTTGACGCTGTTGCTCGGGATAGCGATGCTCAGATTGACGTTGCTCTGGCTGACGTTGATCATTGTAACGCTGATCAGGTTGACGTTGGTCGGGATATCTTTGATCTGCATATCTAGAATCGTGACGTTGGTCGGGTTGACGTTGTTCAGGATACCTTTGGTCGCGATATTCAGGACGTTGATTGTATCTATCATCGGGCCTTTGATGCTCGCGTTGCCTTTGGTCGTAGGGTGCATGACGTTGAGGTGGCCCGCGTTGCATAGCAGGGTTAAAACGAGAGAGATCTCCACGGGGTTGACGACGTTGATCGCGAGAAGAAGGTGGAGGAATACCAGACTTTACACGTGCTGTACGGTACTCTGGTTCATTTTCTAATTCAAATCGTTTAATTAATACATTGTAACAACGTTATTTCAGACATTATTACCTGAATAAAGGTCGTCCATATTTTTTTTTTATGTGCACAAAAAGGAGAAAAGGTGTGTAATTAATTTTTTTATTATTATTTTAGCTGAAAAAAAAACAGGAAGTCACTTTTTTTTATGATTTTTTTTTTAATGTACAGTTGAATAGACACGTTTGTTATTCTCATTTGATGAATCAATCACCATTGGCTCAGCTTTTTGTTGAACAACAGGAGGCCAGACCAAGTCAACATCCATCACATCCAACTCCAACAAGTCAGCTGAATGAATTCCTCCCACAGAAGCTAAATTGGGTAAAGTACGACCGAGATCACCATGCACGTATTCCTTAATATATGTACCTGCTTGTGTGTGTAACTTTAAAACGCCATAACAAGCTTCTGGGCTACTCAAGTCGACATTGTCATTTAAGCGTTGAATGGTAGATGTATGGATTACTTTAGGTCGAATAGCGGCAGAACGACGTTGGAAGACACGTACGGGTGTCTTTTGATGAATGGTGAATTCTTTGGATCCAGTTTGATTAATACGATCAATTAATTCATCTGTCAAAGGCTCAGAAAGCCAAACAAGTGCTCTATATCTCTTTGTCTTTGTCTCCTCTCCTTCCTTAATAATACTTGTATCTTCAGTACGAATAAATGACAAGTGTGTGACTTGAACATTATCTTTATGCAAAGGTTGAGAATTAATTTCTTCTTCGATTTGCTTATATTGTTCTTCGGATAAACGAGGTGTACGAGGATTGATAACTTCTAAATAAAAGGGTCGTCCTGTACCCAACATACGTACGTTAGCATCTTCACGACCGGCCGTGACAAATTTAGTACTGTCGGCACGATGGTATTTACGGATCAGCTCTTCAAAACAATCTGAGACAGAGTGCTCGGCTAACATTTGGCCCTTGACTGACCATGGTGTTTGACTGTATTCTCTAGAGTATTTAAGGTATCTGCCACCAACGTGAGAGGAAGCGTGAAGTAAATCTACTTGATGGAATTTAGCTCTTTCGGTAGGTGGGACAGGAGGAATAGCTGTGACTCTAAGAAATAAAAAATATTTGTCAGTACCGGACAAAAAAATGAAGTGTGTGTGCGTCGTAATACTGTACTCTTTTGCTTCTTCATTATCTAATCGCTTTAAAGCTTCTACAATACATGATCTGGAATCTCCTACTGTAACACGTACTTTCTAGACTCCAAAAAAAAAAAAAAAAAAAAAAAATCAGATAAATATTTACACTTTTTCTTCTTCTTTTCTGTACCTTTTGACGAATTGATCTAATATTTAACAATGGTTCTTTCAAGGCAGTTAAAAACATATGTTCCTTAGAACTAGGTTCATGCCCAACCACAACATTCATACGAAACAAGGCATCTGTATCCAACGACAAGCCAGTCTTTTGACGTAAGCCCAATCCAAACAAGTACTTGAAGAAATCCTTTGGATCTCTTACGTCTTTATCTGCTTCCCAAACTCGAACCAAATCGGTATGGTTTTCCTTGATCAAGGTGTTGGTCACATGTACCTTTAACAAATGATCACGAGATAAAATACTGACGGGTAATGTGCAAGTGATACAGACACTGTCTGTCTTGTAATCTTGTTGAGCGAGTTGCTGACATACGTCTTCTACAAAGGTATCGGCGTATTGGATGGATCCAAGACAAGCGGTACAGATATCGGTGCTGGGTGGTAAAGGCTCAGTAGATCCGAGTTCGGTGTATATGGTGTTGTAGGCTTCAAAAAGAACAGGTTCGTCAAGTGCGTATAAGCGAAAGTCGGTGCAGCCCAAGTATCGAAGACAACAACGGGCACAGCATTTACTTTCCAGTAAAATACGAATAATTATAAGACAGTTCTTTAAGGACTCGCTAGTATGTCGACTTAACCGAGATTCAGATAAAACTGTTCGAACTTGATCTGTTGCTAAAGTCATGTTTATAAGTTAACAAAAAAAAAAAAAAGGGTAATACCAGAAAATTTTTCTTTATTTTTTAAACAAGACTGTTTTGTTTTATTATGACTTGAGATTTTTATTGGATAGATTTAAAAAAGTAGAACGGTTTATGTAACAGAGTGGTTTGGCCTTGATAAACCAGCGTTTACGCTATAAAGACATACAGTCTTAAAAAAGCCTATTTAACAAAGGCTCTTTTATGTACTTTGAGGTAAATAGGGAGTTTTCATGTCATAGTATCCAAACTGATCGCTCGTACCTAAAAATCGTTAATCTAATACTGATAAACTACATATAATAGCATTTTATATTTGTTTGATACACATATTTTACATTTGGCCTTGTAGAACCAACTAATTTCAATAAAAAAATAATTTCAACGCAGCGAAATATACAAATATTTATAAACCTGATTTCAATCACTGTTTTTATTTAGCTAGCATAAATAACAAACGAGAGTTTGCAATCTCTTTTACAACTAAGAATAATAAAATAGGGCGTCTATTTGGTGATGTAATATATTTACTATTTAATCGTTTTTATTATACAGATAACACGAATTCTAAATTTTATTCCATTTCTGCTCTAACAGCTTCATTAAACACTTTGGGGTTTTCTAAGTACATGTGATGTCCACCTTCGGGAACACGAATGACTTTGACAGGAACTTTCATAAACTTTTTAGCCTTTTCGGCGGCCCTGTAATCCATCCAATCCTGTTCGCCATAAATAAACACAGTGGGCATTTTTAATTCAGCTAATTTATGAAATAATGGTTTTCTTGCATAAGCGCCAGGTGCCAAGATGGCGGCTAAAGCGTATTCGCCAGATCCGGTAGATGAACTAATTTGATATCTACGAAAACAAACAAATAAGTACAAAGTAAGAAAAAAAAAATACATATATAAAAACTTACGTATAATCGTAAAGATCGTGTTGTTCCGCTTCGTTCAAGTGTGCAAATCGTCTAGAGGTATATGTATGCACTAATCCAGGTCCAAAGGGTCCAGCCATTCTAACGATACTCATAGGAGTTACGTTACGATCCCAAAGGTATGTTGCCCAAGAAGGCATCTTTCTTCGAGCATTTTGAGGGATTTCGTTGACTTTTTGTTGTGGAGGTTCTTGTTCTAGTTGTTTTTTAGCAATATTATCTACTGCGGCAGCATCAGCTTGGTAAGAAGCATTAATTGCAGAGGCTTCCTTTTGTAAAGTTTCTTGTGGAGATTGTTCTACGACTGGGGTTGGACGTTGTGCATCTTCTGGAATACCAGCAGGGGAAACCAAGATGAGTTTTTCAACATGTTGAGGATACCTCAAAGCATAACAAGCAGCAAAATAACCACCCAAAGAATGTCCAAATAAAGTCATCTTTTCTAAACCAACCTTTGCTCTCCAATCCTCTAATGATTCTACAAAGTGTTCCTCTACATTATCTACAATTTCATCCCAGGTTTGATTGGATTTCCTATTCAAGGTCCATTTAGGTCTTGAACTATTACCCATACCTAACCAATCGATCGAAAATATTCTCCAACCAGGTTGTTGCGATAAAGTTTGATAATTTCTATAGAAAAAGCCAAGGCCTGCACCGTAGCCGTGACACATGACTAGGTTCTTATCGTTTGGGTTTTGTGAAAGGTCGTTTTGGATAATCGATTCTAGTTGATTGGGTTCTGACTCAAATTGAAAAGCGGTATCTTGCTTTGGTTGTTGAGAGATATAAAGTGTGTTGACAAGTCGAGCGGATTTACTGGTGGTAGTGATCTCTTTATCAAGTGAAATCTTACCGACTCGGGCAAATGTAGGAATACCAATGGTAGTTTCGGGTGAGGCGCCGTAGATACGTTGAACGATACGTGCTTCAGCTATACTTGATGATTTCTCTGACCTGTGCCACCAGTTCTTTATAAAATTAAAACGGGTTGTTGGTGGAATCACTGCGGGTAATGCATTAATAACAGAAAGATTGCTTCTTTGGTCTAATATTTCAGACATATTTACTTTTTAGAAAATAAGAAGAAAAAAATAAGATGATGGAAAAAAAAAGGAAAAAAAAATAATTTATACCCAAAAAAAAAAAAGAGACTAGGTTCCTTATTTGGTAAACCGCGTAATTTCTTTTTTCCACAGTACCAAATTAGGGTAGTTGATTGCGTCTCCCCTTTTACTTCGCTCATTTTTCAGTAACCGCTTAATCCTGCTTGAAGCCGACAACATGGATCACCCTTTTTATATTTTGAACTTTGGAGTCACTCAAAGAAGACACTCGTTTACCATCAAAGAGATACTTTGAAGCGAAACCTCCCTCCCTAGGTAGCTTTCGGAATGTTCCTGCCTACCAAGATAGGTTGATAGACCCACCCTCTATTTCCAGGCAGACGGAAGAAAAAAAAGTCTGGTAAATTCATCTACACTTATACCAACTTATACTACCTTACCAAGGGAGATATTATAAGTCATGTATCGTTTATTCCGTCTAAAAGTAAAATAAAAAATATGCTTACAGATTTACTACAGGTAAATCTATACCGCGTGTATTTTCCTTATATGCAAACTACCTATTCAAAATAACACTGTTTGTTATTCTTTATCGTGATCTGCTCACTCAAGTAATACTACAAATAACTCGGTCCGTTTGTTATTCACAACTCCCTATTTTACTATCTTCTGATTCGACTGCCATTGAAATCTTCTCTTTTATATAAATAGCCACTCTTTTTTCCATTCAATAATAAAATCACTTTGCTTACTTTTATCAAGTTTTATTGCCTTAATAATATATTAGCAAATATATCAAACAAAACTTTTTTATCATTAATGGTGTTTTAATTGAACTTTCAGTCAACTCTTTTGTATTATTTGGGCCATAATCCTTGAGGTCAATCTCAAGGCAAAAAAGTTCGTGAGAAATATATCTAAAGCTTAAATCGGCATTTTCAGCCGACTGCTTTCGTTGAACGTTTGATAAGGGACCTATTGATCTTGTTGAGTTTTTACACTCACTTGATGATTGACTTTGTTTAGCGCTATTAGAGCATATAAGTCAAATTAATTAAAAACAAACAAACGAAGTACAAACAATATGATGTTCTTACCCATATGCTTTAGGCGTTTCTCAAGCAAACGGGGGTGACAAAATCCCCCGTTCGCCTAACTAAAAAAGGTACAAAACGGCGGATCTTTGACCTTGACTTTTTCTCTCGACAAACATTCCCCGTTGGCCCAGCTAAAAAAAAGGCAATTAACACCCATTTACGGTTACAAAAAGGGGGGATTTTTGTCGCCCCCGTCAAGTAAGACTTGTTCCGTCTCTGATGGTAATAAAACTTCATTATCTATAAACAGCATTGCATAGTTTAAAATGCTTTGCTTTAAACAGAGTTTGTCTGGATTATCAATTGGGTGAGCTTCAACAGTAGCAACTGTATCATAGATGTCCCTAAAGTTAGACTTTTAAAACATAAGGTAAGTACTACGTGTAATACAACTCATGCTTTGAGTTTACCTTTTTATTCAATTTGAGTATTATATTCTGTAAGTCAGGAGGGAACGGCTTGTTGAATTGGAAAATATTTCCTGCAGCCTCTATTTCAACAAACTCGGATTGTGAGAAGGCTTCTTTCCAAACTGGATCTTTTGTATCAAAGATGAAATAATGAGCAGGACTAAGCCAGTGTTAGTTACTAAAAAAACAAATAAAGTAATATAACTATATATTCAAAAATACTTGCTGCTCTACAATGAATTCTTTTGAAGCTTTAAACACAACATCTTCTATACCATTCTGTCAGATTTCAATTTCCACTTCTTTGTAAGTTTAGAAAAAAATGCAGATGTGTTCGAATAGTCAACTGGTGATAATTTTCTTTGGTGTAATAGTGATGAAGTCGAGGCATATGATTTATTACAAGATTCATTTGAGTTCGATTCTGAAGTTGCTGAATGTTGTAAAAGTGATTAAATACAATTTAAGTGTAACAAACAATCACAGTTGTGTGACCACTATTGAAATTAGTGTAAATGATAAACGAGAGTTTGCAATCCCTTTTACCTGGATTTATTTTACACCTAAGAATAAGAAATAATCGTTATCACACCTTTAATCTTATTTCAACTGTTCTATTAAGTTTTCCGTGTCAAATCTAAAGTATTTTTCCACAAATGAGAAGTTGTTGAATGTCATATTGTCAATCTCTTTTCTTTGAGGTCATCAATGATTTCCTTATTCCATGTATCTTCTTGTTCGTTCAATTAAATGGAAAGAGATAAGCTACTAGCAGCGTTTTTAAAGGCTTGCTTCCAAACGGCTTTGTAGTCCCTGATTGGCGCGTTATCATATCTCGAAAGTATTAATGATTGTATGTCGGAAACGAATCTATTCCATGAAATATTAGATCGATTTATAGTTTGGGATAGTAGGTTTGAGCGTATTTCTAAAATTAAAGATCATAAGAAGAGTTAATGCATTAGTATATTTTTCAATATTAACTCACATACCATCTTTTTAATAAAATAGACTTTTTTATTTTTTTTAGTGTGAAAAAAAAATAGTATTGTATAATTTTAAATCGATATAGATTCCCATATTAACAGCAAATAATATAACGTAAGAACTAAAGAACGAAAGCTAATAGTTGGCGCGTATCTTTTTTTTTTTGAGAGAAAAAAGTTGAGAAAAGGAAGAAAAGGGAGAAGTGAAATCTCGCCCTCTTTTTATACTTTTTTGTGTGTGACCAAAAACCCACACTTTTATATAAAATAAAACTGTCTAATTAACCATAGTAGCAAATAGTATGGCTAGAAGCACACGGAAAAGCTCTACATTTTTCAGGTAATTTTATTTTATTTACGCGTACTTTTACTAACAAGAAATAATGATTTAAAGAAGAGAGTATAAGGTATACTTCTGTCGTCATTATAGCCAAATACCGACGTGGAGACGACACTGATTGTTCGAGAATCCATAATATATATCACCATAATATTTTTATTTTTAAGAGGTGAGCTCTCGCATTAGATACTTTAAAAAAGCAATTACTCGGTAATTTAATCTACAGGTGGACTTATGGTGTTTGGACGGCAATCATTGGAAAATATACTAGGAAAATAGCCACCTATAGACACAAAAATTGTTTATTAAAAATGCTTTTACGTCTAATAAAAAGGAAAGACGGTAGCCCTTACATGATATTTTTCTGTAAAATACACAATATTCTTGTTTTATGCCAATGAAACCCTCATGGGATGACGTAGTCGCGGCTATCTAAATACGACGACTTTTTTTTCTCTCTCAATTTTACAGCTTTGAACACCTTTTTTTTTTCTTAATCATTATTAAAAAAGAGAACCTACTTTAAACATGTAAGTGCGTTAAACAAACAAAAAAAGAAGTTCAATTAGCAACAAGAAAACGAGACGACGATTAAAAACGAACTGTACTCATATAAAAAAAAACTCCTTTTGATTAGTTTTCTTTTTTAAATAAGACGAGATGGAAGGTAGACCCAAACGCTCAACAATACTTGAAAAAGACTATAGAGAACGTAAAAGAGCAAGAAGAAGAAGTAGTGAAAAGGTATTATATATGTTCAAATTTTATTTTCCTTTTTTATCCATTTTAATTAATTTTATTCCCCTTTATTTTTATTTATTTTTTATTTTATTTTTCAAGTCAGTAACATCGCCTATTATCCAACATACAGAAGAACCAGTATCATACACTGTACTCGAAAGACTATACAAAGATATTTTACAGTTTAGAGATCCTGAAGAGTAAATTATAATACGCTTAAAAAACAACAACTACAGTTTACTAAACTTCTTTCTTATTAGTGACGAATACGAATTGAGTACATTGTTCTTGGAATTACCTTCTAAAAAAATGTACCCTGATTACTATCAAGTTATAAAGAACCCAATCGCTTTAGAGGATATGAAGGTATTTATTATAATAAACGCGTTTTCTTCTTCTTCTAGTATTCTTATTTATCAAATTTAACTTATAGGCCAAAATCGACGCTAAACAATACAGTACCATGTCTCAGTTTAAAGCTGATATCGATCTAATGGTTGCCAACGCCAAAAAATATAACGTAAAAGGTTCGCAAGTGTATGGTGATGCTGTTAAAATTCAGGTTAGAAAATATATTCTTTTTTTTTAAAAAAAAATGACATTCATTGATGTATTTTTTTTATTTATTTAGAAATTTGTAAAGGCGTGGACACCACCTAAAGAAAAGGCTATTGTAAAACTTCCAGCTGGTGCATTTAGCCATTCGCCCTTGACAAAGATTAAAGCAATTAAATTACGCGCGGTAGATAAACACAAGCCAAAGAGCAACATAAATGAATTGATGGAATCTATAAGTAAAAAGGAAACCAAAAGATCGTTAGAGTTATTGGAACAAGATGAAAATTTGGATCCTAATGAATTAGTACCTGTGGAAATGTTTAGTGATACATTTACATGGTCACCACTTCATGCTGCTTCTTATTACGGTGATGTTAAATTGGCTGAGGCTTTGATTTCGAGAGGTGCTAATGTTGAGTTAAACGATACATGGTATTCGGCTACTCCTTTAGGCTGGGCTGCATTTGGGGATAAAGATAAAGTGGTCAAACTTTTAGTTCAAAAGTATAATGCAAACGTGAAGGCTAAAAATATTCATGGTCAAGTGCCTTTTGATGTTGTTTCCAATCAAGCTGATCCTAGATGGATTGGCTTATTAAAACCACCTACCCCTAAAGCTCAAAAGCAATCATTACCTCAACCAACACAACAACCTCAACAACCTCAACAACCTCAACAACCTCAACAACCCCAACAACCTCAACAGTTACAATTACCATCACTGCCCCTTCAACCTCAGGTACAGCAACAAATTCAATTAGCTCAACATCAAGCAATCCTTCAAAAACAATTACAACAACAACGTCAAGCTGTAATGAACCCACCTCAAACACATGTCAGTACCATGGACGGTCAATCCATTAGAAAAAGAAGAGGTAGACCTCCAAAGAGTGAAACGGATGCTGCTGCTGTTCGTCCTACAAAAGAAATTGATATATCAACCTTTGATCCTGTTGCTTTTGAAATTGAACTTTTTAATGCGATAAGAACACATACTGACAACTTGTAAGTTTAAAAAAATTGAATATCTTTTTCTTTTTTTCTTATATTATTTTATATATAGAGGTCGTCTTTATTCAGAATTATTTGAAGATTTGCCTGATAGATCAGAATATCCCGAATACTATAAAACTATCAAAAATCCTAGATCATTATCCGAAATTGCTGAAAAGATGCAAACAAGATCGTATCCTAATATACATAGTTGGATGAATGATATGAAGTTGGTCTTTGAAAATGCTTTAAGCTTTAATGAACCTGGCTCTCGTATATTTCGTGATGCTAAACTCTTGATGCGTTTATTACATCGATTAAAAGAACGTATATTAGCTAGACTTGGTGTCCCAATCAGCCAAGAAGATGCAGTATTCCGATTAAGTTTATCCAACCGACCCTTCGATGTTGACTCATTAAGTGAAGATAAACGTAAAATCAAACGATTCTTAACCAACAACAAATCGAGAACACAAAGTATAGAGCCAGAAAATAGTCAAATGCCCATCATGAACCCTTATATATTGCAGCAAGCACAACAATTGCAACAACAACAGCAGCAGCAGCATCAACAACAAATGCTTTTGCAACAGCAAATTTTGTTACAACAACAGCAACAACAACAAATGTTACAAAGGCAACAATTACAGCAGCAACAGCAGCAACAGCAACCTTTGACTCATCAACAAATACCTTCTCCCGCTGCTGTAATGCCTCAGCCTCATATGCTTATGCAACAATCTTTATACGATATTAATTCATTTAATGGTCGTGTTCCACCTAATAATTTATCTCCTGTATCTGAATCTTCTGCTCAATCACAAAAATCTCCTATGAATAAGGCTTCTGATGAATTTTACGCTTTGTTTAACAAAGGAGGTAAAAAAAAAAAAATGAAAAACAAAAAAGAGGGGTTTATACTAATATACACACACATAAATAGGTTTCTTCTTAAACGGCTTAAAACTTTCGTCAAATAATAACCAACAGTTCGACATGTCTATTCCAGGAAAATGTTTGGGTCATAGTATTATTGTGCCTGCTCAAGTAGAAGGTTTAGTGATCCAACCTGAATTTCCTAAAGAGTTGAAAGAAGAAGAGAATAGACTTAGTATTGTCGTGTTACAAAATAACGTACGTTTAAATACTGTAAAAGATACATGGACTACAATACCGTTAGTAAAAGGTATGAATTCCATCAAGATTAATATTACGGCCAATATCACTCAACCTGATGCTACTTTGCCCGAATACAAGTCTCAAATTTATCATCTCTTTATCACTCAAACTTGGTAAACAAAACAACAACAAAGAAATAGGGTCCTTCTCTCTCTTTCTATACGTACATAATAATAATAATAAAAAAAAAACTCTTGCTATCGTTTGATTTTTGCTCTGTGATATTTACCATGACTAGCAAATCTTGAATATCAAGATATTGTCGGTTAAACTTAATTGTCAAACTGACAGCGGTAGGGACTTCAAAATAGAGCCGTTTTGATCGACTTCAAAGCGCTATGCTTCAATATATGACCTCTCTCTTTCTTTCTTTCCTTTTTTTTAAAAAAAAAAATGAGTAACGGTCATTCTTTACCGTATGGTGTTTTGGAACTTGTATTTCGATATCTAAAACTATATTCTCATCCAGAAAGGTATAGAAAGACACAGCCAAAGGACGTGCTTTAATGTCAACTCACCTGCAAGAACTGGGCTTTTTTAGCGCAGAAAAAAATTATATAAAAAGGTCCACATATCGCTTGTTCAGCAGCTAGAATTATTTATAACTACATTACAAAATAGCAATGTGGGACATTTAGTTGAACGCCTCCATTTACCAGACGATCTGACAAAAGGAAATTTAGTGTTTTTTTTCTCAACAGATTGCTACTTTTTGTACCTTTTTAAAATCTCTTACAACCGAGGGCCTTAATTTTCGAGACGTTTGGAAAGTTATTAAAGACGGAAGGTTAAAAGGAAACTTTACAATGTTACAAGACATTCCGTCTATACCCACTTTGGCGCTCCTGGAGAGCATTTTGGATTATAATGAGGCTGCTTTTACTCTACAACAAACGTTACGCAAAGTCGATAATTATAGCTCTTGTTGAAAGCGAACCGTCGCACTTTCCAAACCTTGATTCTATTTTTTTTTAAAATTCGGTTTCGATAACAGACACATGAAACGGTTCCCGTCAGTTACTGAGATTAATATACACAATAATACATTCAGGCCGGATGAAGATCAGACTGTTACTGAATTTGATGTACATATCTCTCCACAAGTAAGGCAACTCTTCATTATGCAACCTTATTGTCTATATAAGATTTACCTTTATGCAATGAAAGCGTTTCCTAACTTCAAACGGTGCATATCAGTAAATCATATAACGGTGTAGAATGTTCGCCAATGCCAACCAAAGAAGCTGTTCCTTTTCTCGAGTATTTGGTATGCGTGCCCGAATTATCTGTTGACCCGTCGGTTTTGAAGATCAGAATGAAGTCTTGATGGATTTTCACGGTAGTAATAGATATATCACGAACCTTAGCATATCCTATAGTGATAAACAATTTCCTGGTCAACATTTACTATACGTTGACACGTGTCCCCGTGTAAAAGGGAAAAAAATTATCGAGGCTACTGGTGAATCCGATGTACGACTCGCGCTGCCGCGTATTGGATTAATCGAAAAGTCTGGAAAATATCTTGAATATCTAGGAATAGACATGGGGTTTGGATTTGACGAGATTAATCCATTGTCACAGAAGCAGAACCCTGATGTCACTTTGCCTAGTATTTTACAAAAATGTCCCCATTTACTTGGTATTAAAATTTCGAGTACTGCTTTAAATTTATTTGGTTCAGATCTTGAAAAGACACCAAAGAGCGTAGATATTCTTGACTACCTTACTATCTACGGTGAAATGATCTCGGAGACGGTTTTAAATTTACTTGGTTCAGATCCTGAAAAGAGTGTAGAGATTTGTGACTACCTTACTCTCTACGATGTATTAATCTCTCGTGTTTTTTGACAAGTCTTTCAAATTATATATCTTATATTTCTCGATTTACCTTGGATAGCTGCCAATTCGAAGGCGAAGCACTAGATGGATTAGCAATCCGACAAACAGATATGTCGGATACAAAGTTTGATGAAATCGTATATGAAGAAACTATATTTTCACGTCAAGTATATCTGAAATTAGCCAAGACTGTAAGTAATACCGTTTCTTGGTATATGCTACAAGGCAAACACGTAGAAAAGTGTACAAAAAATGATTATGAGTATTCATTAGGAGAGCCATCTATTTTTTCTCTTTCTATCATGTATAAAGATACGTCTTCGATTAAAATTCATCTGTCTGAAGTAAAATGTCAACTTAAACCTTAAATTTTCTCGTAAATAAAAATATGGTTCGTTTTATTTATACAGTAGCGGCTCTATTTTAGGTGGCCGAAGAAATTCGCCCTTAAATCGAACGTACCCTTATGGATAATTACTGCTAAGGGAAAAAAGCTCGCTGAGATACCTGAGTTTAAATAATCGCTCACAAAAGAAATCACTGCCAAAATTAGTAGTTATAATAAATATTGGTTTTTATTTTTTAAAGAAACAGGAAACGCTTTTTGGACCCACATTTTTTAGTACAAAATAGTTGTTTTAACTATATCTTTGATGAATAAAATTAAAGACGTACTTTTTTGTTTTTTTTTCGATTTTCGTTTTTGGGGTCAACCCCTTTTGTGTTTTTGTAGTTATTTTGTCATTACTCTAGCTCCAATTTGCCTGTCTTTGTGAAAAAAACATGGAAGATATAAAACTTGTTTTTACGCTTCTAATCCATTTTAAACCATACTTTAATGCAAATATTGAAAGAGTAATCGCTGTTTTAAACGTTTTTTTGGACAAAAAAATACACTTTTTTAGTGTAACATCGTGTAACCATTTTCAGAGCTTCGCGATTACATAGAATGTAGCTTTTTACTACCGTGTTTGGTTATAGCGCCGAATGTAGATATTTAAAAACTATATATTGGATGTTTATAAATAAAAGTGGCACATCTAAAACTGGGCGAGAAAACGCGCTTTAAAAAAATCGCTATTTTAAGGACCACTTAACTCGAATTTTAGCGGGAAAAAAACGTCTAAAACAGTGATTACTCGGTCAATATCTTTTGTAAAAATATATTTCTAGAAGGATTACATGCGCCTAAAAGAGCACTTTATTATCGTTGTTTTTGCTACAAATAAAGGCAAATTGGATCTGGAGCAATTTTAAAATAACCACAAAAACACAATAGGGGTTGACCCCCCAAAATGATCAAAAATGACCAAAATGACCAACCCAAAAAAAAATATAAAAAATCGAGAAAAATATGAAACAACAAGCAGTGTTTTATAGTTGATATTACAGACAACATCCTAAGGAGTAACTTTTACTAAGTAGCTTGGAAAAAAGAATCATTTCCTGATGTTTAATTACACAAAGAAAACACCATATTTCGATCACCGAAAAATGACCTTTTTTAGAAGTTACTTCTAAACCTTCGCTTAAAAACACGCGTTTTTAATAGGATAATGGACGCACAATGATAGATTATAATACTTTAAATAGTTTTTGAACTCACCCAAGTTATTGTATAAAAAAATATTATGTGTATCTTTTTCTGCAAGAGTTCAAACATTAAAATTATATTATATTCTATTAAAATTTTACCGTTCTCAAATAAAATAGTACAAAGCTACTTACTAGAATACTGCTTAACAATGCATTTAAAAACTACTAGATATGATACAAAGGACTAAAAAGTATCTTCGTATTCACTTTATTTGGTTTATACTGCATCTGTATTTCATTACTTTTCCCAGTTAATTTTCTAAAGATTCGTTGTTGGTATGCGCTACGTTCTAAATTTACTGTCTTTATATTTTAACTACTTTGTAAGGTTTATTTTATTATCCTCTCTCTATCAGTTTAATTATTATACAATTTGTTTAAATAACGTCGTTTTAAACCTTAAAATTCCTCATAAAAGTATATGGCTAGTTTATTTACGATTCAAAATGTTACAAGGGCTTAGATAAATCGACCAATATTTATGTTGCACAAACTTGGAAAAAGGTACTTGTATAAATCCCATTGCTAAGAGCATCTTTGTATCACTTTTAGCAGTTTCCGTAAAAGGCACATGTATAACGCTGTAAAAAAAGTTCCTCTTTAGCTTAACTTGAGCTAGTAATAGCCGATAGGTCTTACTGGGTCCTTGAAGGTTGGGCTGGTAAAAGTTCTGTTATCTGAGTTAGATTTCAAGAGTAGTAGTCGCCACAGCTAAAGACACTCTCAAACGTCTCCTTTTTCTTTTCTTCTTTTTTTTTTTAAAAAAAAAATGAGTAGCTGGAATGATCTACCATACAATATTTTACAAATTATATTTCAATATCAAGAGAAACACACTCAAATTTCAAGGCACCCGAAACATTTAATAAAGGTGCAGTCCCAGGACACACATCAATGTCAACTTACTTGTAAAAAGTGGGGCTTTTTAGCACAGAAAAAAATATATAAAACAGTCGACATAACACGTATTCAACAGCTGGAAGCATTTACTTATACATTACGAAATAGTAATGTGGGATGTCTAGTTGAGCACATCTATTTACGACAAGAGTTAATGTTAATGGAAGGACGAATAAATCTAATAGATCGTATTTCACCCATTGGTAATTTCTGTACCTTTTTAAAGACTCTTCGCTGCAGTTATGTTGCTTATCAAGATATTTGGAAAATAATTAAAGAGGAAAGATCAAAAGGAAACTTTAGAAGCTTACAATATATTCCTCGTTTAAACAGTTCAGCGTATGAGTCTGTTTTATGTTATAACAACGCTGCTTGTAGTCTGGAACAAACATTGCATGAACTTGTAATTCGTGACAACAGTATGGCTCTTATTGAAGGCAAAACATCGCACTTTCCGAAGGTTCATACTATTTTTTTGAAATTTGCTTATTATGTTGATGCATACGTTATGAATAGATACATGGAACGGCTCCCATCCGCTACTGTGGTTGACATAAGTATTAAAAACTACGGCGGTTTAAATGAAGATCAGGATGTTACTGAATTCGATATACATGTCTCTCCGAAAGTGAAGAAACTCACGGTCAAACACCCGTATTGCTATAATAAGTTTTACATTTATATAATGAAAGCATTTCCTAACCTTCAAAAGGTGAATATAAATGTTAGAGGTTTCGATACGAAGAAGGAGCCGATGCCAACAGAAGAAGCGGTTCAGTTTCTTGAGTATTTGTTACGCGTGCCCAAATTTTCCGCTTTCCGTATCCCTGTCGAAAGTCAAAATGATGTCTTTATAGGTCTTCTCGATAATAATAGGCATATTAAGACACTTGATATAACGTATGTAATGGAATCCTTATCTGGCTCGGATTTTGTATCCATGGAGAGCTTGTCCGATGTAAAAGACGGGATAGTCATCAATATTTTTCGTAAAGGCAAAACATCGCTCATGTTACCCCATATTGGATTAGTTCAAGAGTCCGGAAAAGATCTTCTATATCTACATATAGATATGGGCATTGAAACTTTCGGTCATAAAGCAAAGGTATTACGCCGGAAACGTGGTATCGCTCTCTCCAGTATTTTACAAAGATGTCCTCGTTTACTTGGTGTTTCTATTTATAATACCGCTTTAGATGCATTTGGTATATATCTTGAATTTCAAGAGAGCATAGAGATTCGCGACTATATTACTATCCTCGGTTCACTTATACGTTCATCGTTTTTATCTGATCTATCAGACCGTGTATCTTTTACTTCTCAATTTACATTAACTAACTGTCAATTTTTCGATGAAGCAGCAAATGATTGGATACGAGAAATAGACATGCCTCATACACAATTTGATGAAATCAGGTATGAAGAGGAAATACTTTCGAATAAAGTATGTCTGAAATTAATCAAGATTATATGTAATACGGTTTCCTGGTATGTGAGTAAAGGTGCTTATTTGATTGCTTGTACTGAAAAACAATACGAAGATTCAGTAAAAAATAAAAACATTCCTTCTCTTTTTATTCGATGTAAAGATGTACATGCAGTAATAATTAGTCTTACTGAAATTCATGTCGTTTTAAACCTTAAATAAAAATATTTGGCTACTAGCTAAACATTTTTCATGTATTTACCAGGAAATATATAAACCTTCTTTTGAAGCCGGTATATCAAGATTTCTCCCTTTTCTTTAAAAAAAAAATGAGAAAATGGAAAGATTTACCATTCGATATTTTACTACTTGTATTTCGATTCCTAGAACAAGACGATCTACCAAATTTTGCAGACGTTAATCCAAAAGCTATACTTCAATGTCAACTTACATGCCAGAATTGGTGCTTTTTAGCGCGACAAAAGATATACAGAAAAATACCCATACAGTTTAAACGACTAGAATCCTTCACACATATATTGTAAAACAGCAATGTTGGACCTCTTGTGCAGCATATTTATTTAAGAAGAAAACTAGGAAAAGATAAGGCACAAAATCTAGCTGTTTATCTTCGGTATATTGCTACTTACTGTAACTTTTTAAAATCGCTTCGCGTAGAGACTGTTGCTTTTAAAGAGATTTGGGAATTAATAAAAGATGAAAGATTAAAAAGAAACTTAACAAGATTACAATCTGTCCCTGTTCGCCACAATCCAACACATCAAAATATTCAGGATTATAACGATGTTGTTTTTAGTTTACAGCAAAGTTTACGGGAACTTATAGTTTATAACGACAACGTATTATTAGACGAAAGCAAAGCACGGCCTTTTCCAAATGTTGATACGGTTTTTTTTTAAGTTTGGCAATTATCTCAATGCTGGCGTTATTAATATACACCTGAAACAACTCCCGTCCGCTACAGATATCCACATAGCTATTGGAATTAATAGGTTGGAGAAACATCAAGTTATTGAATCTGACTTACATACCTTTTCCCAAGTGAGGCGACTCTATGTTCATCAAACGGATCGCTGCAATAATGGGTTTTATAGTCAAGTAATGGAAAAATTTCCAAATCTTCAAAAGGCGGACGTGATTCTCAAAAAAAAAGATAGAGCACGAGTACCCATGTCGACTGAAAAAATGGTTCTGCTTTTCCAATATTTATTACACTTACCCCAATTTTCCGTCGGCCAAATCCGTGTTGAAAATACGAATGATATCTTGATGGGTATTCAAGGTAAAAATAGATGGATTACGAGTTTGAAATTATCGTATAGCACTCCACCTTGTCGTAAACCTGATTTCTTAACCATCAAGACGTGTCCTAATACAAAAGGTAGAATAATCATCAATGTTTCTTGTAACCCCCAAACACCACCTTTTTTACCGCATATTGGATTAATCGAACAATCAGGAGAGAACCTTAAATATCTAGAAATAGATATGTGCTCTGTGGTCTATAGTAAGAAAACTAAGGTGAAACGTTTGAGAGACGGTGTCACTTTCTCTAGCTTTTTACTGCAATGTCCTCATTTACTTGGTATCCGTGTATCTAATACTGCTTTAAGTACATTTAGTGAACATATTCAATTTCAAAAAGCGTAAAGATTCGCGAATACATTAGTTTCAGTAATGTAACGTTCCATCCATCTTTTTTACCAAGTATGACATTGTCTGTATCTTATATTTCTCAATTTACGTTATCTGACTGTACATTTGATGAACTACCACAAGCTCCGATCCGAGAAATAGACCTCTCTAATACGGTATTTCATAATATCTTGTATGAAGTTAGTAGGATGGCACTATGTAAAGCATATCTGAAATTAACAAAGACGATAAATAACAAAGTTTATTGGTACGTAACTGGAGAATCTGGTACATTTCGTTCTACCGAAAAAGAATATGAAAAGTCATTGCGAAATACAAGTGTTTTATCTCTTTCTATTCAATGTCAAGATATATCGTCAGTTACCATCCGTATTCCTAAAGTTAATACCATATTGAACTTTTAAATCTCTTACGAATAAAACTATATGCCGAGTTTTAGTTGCCAATAAAAGATAACACTATTAGTATTTAAAATAGTTAACTATCAATACTTAAACTAATCAAAATCGCAAAATTTACTGCTGGTATATTCTTATGCCTCCTATTATCTGGTTAACTTTCACAAATCAAAAGCCATATTCCTATCTGATGCGCCTGGAATCTACAATGCGATTTAGCGTTGACCTCTACCAGCTGACGTGATACTATATCTGAATTACCTGTGGTATATATCTTGATTTATCACTATTTATTTCTCTAAAATAACGTAACTCTTTTGTAGACCAAAAGCTAGGTAAAATTAGTTGGCAATAACTGTCTTGTTTATCAACAAAGAGGTATTTTTTTTTTAGGTATTAAACTCTCTTATACTGTCAGGGCAGTTACTAGTATAAATCCTATATTCATCAACAGAGTACACTGCAACTACGCTAAAATACAAAATTTAAACTCAAACAATAATCCTTGTTTTAAAGCGGATATTATTTCTGCTCTTTTTTCTAAACTGAAACAACTTTAGTCTCATATCTCCATACCAACATTAAGATGGTTGTTTAGAAAGTAGTACCGAAAGCTATTATGTATATTTAATACCCAGATCAAGATGTACATAAAGCAAATAGTCAATCAAACTGTCACATTTAAACTTTTTTTTTGTAACCTTGTAAAATAGAAATATATGCTGAGTTTTATTATCACCCACTAGCGTAAAACATGTTACACGAACTAGGCAAAACGTATATTTATATGAATAAACCTTATTCCAAACTTCCTTCCTTTTCTTTCTTTTCTTTCTTTATTTTTTATTCTTTTTTTAAAAAAATAATGAGCGGCTGGGTTTATCTGCCGTATGATATTTTAGAAATTATATTTCGATATCTAGAACCAGAAAATCGTACTTCAGCTCACTCAACAAAGTCTATAAAGGTTCAGCAAAACGATATATTTCAATTTCAACTCACTTGTAAGAACTGGGATTCTTTAGCACGACAAAAAATATATAAACACGTAAAGATAAAACGTATTCAGCAGCTAGAATCATTTATATATACATTAAAAAATAGTGATGTGGGACCTCTAGTTAAACACATCTATTTACAGCGACAATTAAGAGAAACCGTGACAAGAGAAAAATTAGTAGTTTATATTCGATGCATTGCTAATTTTTGTACCTTTCTGAAATCACTTAACATGGAGTCTGGCGATTTTCAGGGTATTTGGAATTTAATAAAAGATGAAAGATTAAAAGGAAATTTTACAAAATTACAAGCTATTCCTTTTACGAAAGATAAAACAAATAAGCACATTTTGGATTATAACGACACTATTTTTACTCTGCAACAAACATTACATGAACTTGCAGTATATAACAACAATGAGTCGCTTGATGAAACTAAGCTGCGGAAATTTCCCAATATCAACACCGTATTTTTTAAACTTGGTAGTTATTGTGAGGTTGCCACTGTTAACAGATATATGAAATGGCTCCCATCTGTCACTAGCATTGAAGTAGATTTCGATAACTTCAAATTCTATCAAAATCAAGTGGATCATGAATTTCCTATACACATCTCTCCGCAAGTCAAACAACTCTCTATTAAATACCTCCTTTGTAAGAGTATGATTTATAGCTATTTAATGAAAGCTTTTCCTAACTTACAAGATCTAAGGCTGAAGGTTCTGATAAACAATTATGATAAGATAGCGATACCAACCAATGAAACAGTTCAATTTTTAGAGTATCTGCTATCTGTTCCCGAATTGTACGTTAGCTACATCCCTGTCAAAAATCAAAATGATGTCATGTTAGGTCTTCGTAGTAGGAATAAAAACATCAAGAAGCTTAAAATAAGGTATATACATATATCTTCTCCTCGCGGTACTTCCTACTTAACCATCAAGACGTGTCCCAATGTTAAAGAGAGAACTAGCATCGAAGTTTTCTATATAGACGATATACCATCCGTATTACCACGCATTGGTTTAATTGAACAATCAGAAAAATACCTTCAATATCTAGACATCGATATGGGCCTTGAACTTTCTGCTGAGAAATTAATACGACGAGGTTTGGATTATGGTGTCACTCTATCTAACATTTTACAACAATCGCCTAATTTACGTGGTATTTGTATCCGGAATACCGTTTTAAATGTGTTTGGTACACACCTTCAAGAAGACGGAATTGAAATTTGTGACTACATTACTCTCGCCAATTCACTTATCCATTCATCATTTTTACCAAGTCTGTCATCGTGTGCCTCTTATATTTTTCGATTTAGGTTAAAGAATTGTCGATTTTCGGATGAAGCAATGCGTTCGACTCCAGATATAGATATGTCAAATACAAGGTTTAATAATATTGTGTATGATGACTATGATAAGAGACTTTCAAGAAAAGCATATTTGAAATTAACCAAGACTATCAATAACACTATTTCTTGGTACCTGGTTCAAGATGATGACGTTAAAACTTGTACAGAAAATGATTATGAAAATTCGTTACCAGATCAAGAAATCATTTCTCTTTCTATTCGGTGTAGAGATGTACATAAAGTTAGAATTAGTCTTTTTAAACTTAATATCGTATTTGAAACTTGAAAGTTCTTGTATGTAACATTGTACGGCTTTTTTTTTTTTTTGCCAGCCCTTTTAAATATGTGTACATGAATATTAAAAAAGTTTTTCAACCTAATTTTCGTTAAAATGTTTAAAATAGCGATAAATCATAACACATACGTTGTACAAACTTGTTAAACAGTGTATATGGATACAAACCTTATTCATAAACTCTTCCTTCTTTTTTTTTTTTTTTTCGTCGTTATTCTTACAAAAACGAACCGTTGGAACTATTTACGATTTGATAGTTATCGTAGAAATTATGTTTCAATATCTAGAACAAGAGACAGAAACTCTAGTTAACCCAATAATGAAGTCTAAAAGGACTCAGTCCAAAGATATATTTCATTTGTAAAAACTGAGAGACGGAAAGTATAGATATTAAATAAATCGATTAATAAATAATGTTTTAGGCATCTTTTTCTTGCCAATTTTTTTTTGCTTTTTAAAATATTATTCATCTGTAACTTAATAATGCTCTTAATAAAAGTACCAATTTTAAATAGGATTGAATTATCCGGAAAAAAAAAACGAACAGCTTTTATCTTTAAAAGTTAAGCAGGTGATTGGCAACGACGTTTTTTTATTTGCATGACACAATCAAAATGATTAAATAGATCACACGAGCCACCCATTTTATCATAATTTTCTTTTTTAGGAAATTGGTCCGCTTCTTACGAGAAGTTTCATGAGCCTATGCGTGGTAAAGGAATGCGAAAAATGTTGAAGAAAGACGAGTACAAAACGTCCAGCATTTACCCGAATTGTGATAATGAATTAGAGAAATTTAAAGAATGTGCGAACCCTAGACCGTATCGACGCTTGAAAAACCGTACCGTAAAGTGCCATAAACTCTTAAGGTAAAGCCATATATTACTATATGGATCGAAGCTTATATATAACCTGCGTTAATGTTTTAGATGCAAAAATCAACAATGTTTGAAGCCCAATACGCCTACAAATGAAGTCGATAAGTTTAGATTATGGAACAGCAGTTTTAAACTTCAAAAATATTTTTATTAGCTTGAGGATATCGTCACAAAGACCCAAAGAAAACCATGTCCCGCGTAATTTTCCACCAAGTTATCCCTTCGGTATAAATAGATAGGTAAGCAGTAGTTTGTATCTCCTAATTTATAAGATACTAATGCAATAATGTTACTCATAATAAATTATATATGTCGTACAAATTTGGTACAATATATTTACAAAACATTAATCTTGCTTTTTTCTTTGTTCTATTTCTTTTAGTTTTATTGTCCCAACAAAAATGAGCAACTGGGGTCATTTACCAAATGATATTTTAGAAATTGCATTTCAATATCTAGAGCAAAAAACTTACACTTTAGTCTACCCGACAAAGGTTATTAGGGCTCAACCAAAAGACGTATTTCAATGCCAACTCACTTGTAAGAACTGGTCATCTTCTGCGCAGACAGAAATATATAAACGAGTCGTCCTAAAAAGTAGCCGACAGCTAGAGTCATTTATATATACTTTACAAAATAGCGGTGTTGGACCTTTGGTTAAACACATCTTTTACTTACCTGAAGCGATAGAAACAGAAACTCGAGAAACACCATTAGTTCACGTACAAAATATTGCTACTTTTTGTACTTTTTTAAAGACTCTTGACATGGATTGTAGTAATCTTCAAGGTGTTTGGAAACTAATCAGAGAAGAAAGGTTAAAAGGCAACTTTACAAGGTTACAAGTTATTCCTTCTGTAAAAGATCAAACCGAAGAGAACATTTTGGATTATCAAGATGCTGCTTTTAGTTTACAACAAACGTTACGCGAGCTCGTAATAAGTACCGAAAATATGTCACTTGACGAAAGTAAATCGTGTAACTTTCCCAATATTGATACAGTATTTTTTAAATTCGGTGATTCCGTTGATGCAAGCTTTATCAATAAAAACATGAAAGAGTTTCCGTCCGCTACTGGTATCGAAATTGATGTTGAAAATCGCAAATTAAGTCAAGCCCTAGTTAACACTGAATTTCCTATACATGTTTTTCCACAAGTGAAGAAGCTCTCTATTAGAGAACATTATCACAGCATTGGACTTTCTAGTTATATAATGAAAGCATTTCCTAACCTTCAAGAGATGATTATGGTAGATACAGCGGTCGACTCTAGTCAGCTAACAATGTCAACTAAAGAAGCTATTCAATTTATCGAGTATATGTTATGCATACCCGAGCTTACTGTTGGCTATGTCCCTGTCGAAAATCAATATGATGTCATGTTGGGTTTTCACGATAAGAATAGGTGCATAGATAAACTTAAACTACATTATCTAAATGAATCTTCTATCTCTGACTCGCCTATATTAACCCTCAAGACGTTCCCCCAAGTAAAAGAGCTAATCCAGATAGAAGTTGTCTATCAATTTGGTATACCACCCCTCTTACCACGTATTGGATTAATTGAACGATCAGGAAAAAATCTTATATTTCTGGAACTCGATATGGACATTCACTTTGATAATACGGTTTCCGAGATACTAAATTGGAATCAGGATGTCACTTTCTCCAGCATTTTACAACAATGTCCTAATTTAAGTGGTATATCTATTCTGCATACCGTATTAAATACGTTTGGTACAGATATTCGACTTGAAAACAGAATGGTGATCAGTAGCCATCTTAGTTTCACCAATTCACTTTTCCATACCTCGTTTTTACCAGATCTGTCATTTTGGGTAGCTCATATTTCCGAACTCATTTTGAACAATTGTCAATTTATTGGTGAAGCACAGAGAGGCTCGATTCGACAAATAGACATGCCCAATACAGCGTTTTATGCCATCACATATGAAGATTTGGTATCAAAAGAAGAAGTATACTTGAAATTAACCAAGACTATAAGTAATACCGTTTCTTGGTATCGAATTCAAGGTGAACTTACATTTACTTGTGCCGAGCAAGAGTATGAAAATTCTTTACAGAACCAAGACACGCTTTCTCTTTTTATTCATTGTAAAGATATATTTTCAATTGAAGTTATTCTTCCTGAGCATAACGCCATTTTTAATCCTTTATAAATAAATTTGTATAACCAATCTTTTTAACTACCCAAAGGGAAAAAAAAAAGTTTACTATCGCCTGATCTTCGCTTTAGTATTTAAAATAGTAATAAAGGGTACTACATACTCACATTCAAAAATTATAGATTTAATCGTATAAATATAAATCCTAATCCTAATCTCTTTTTTTTTACTTTATTTTTATTTTTTGTTATTTGTCTTACAAAAATGGACGCCTTTAGATATTTACCTCTGAATATTTTAGAATATCTAGAACAAGAAGGTTATGTTACAATTTCTCCAGACTTTCTTGAATCCTTTCAGTCAGATGGCACCTTACAACCCCAACTCACCCGTAATAACTGGGCTAATGCGGCACAGAGAAATATGTATAAACGAGTGGTCCTAAACAGTATACAACAGATAGAATCATTTGTAGAAACTTTAAACAATAGCAGTGTTGGAACTTTAGTTAGACACATCTATTTTCCACTTGAAGCAGGAGAAATAGAAGTTAGAGAAAGAACCTTATTTTATATTCAAAATATTGCTCATTTCTGTGCCTCTTTAGAATCTCTTAGGATCGGATCTAATGATTATGAAAGCATTTGGGAATTAATTCTAAATGAAAGAATAAACGGAAAGTTTACAAGGTTACAAATTATTCCTTTTGTACAAACTCGAACGGGTGGGAATATTTTGGTTTATCACGATGTTTTTTTACATCTACAATATCGAACGGGTGCGAATATTTCGGTTTATTACGATGTTGCTTTCCATCTACAAGAAACATTAAATGAAATTGTAATTCATGATACGAATATGCCATTTGACCGAACAAGGCCGTGGCACTTTCCCAGGATGGAAACCGTATTTTTTACATTTGATGATTATGTCGATGCAGGTTCTATCAATAGAAACATGGAAAACTTTCCGACCGCTACTTGTATTGAAATAGACGTTCAAAATCGAGAATTAAGTCAAGTTCGAGTCCATACTGAATTTCCTATACATGTTTTTCCACAAGTGAAGAAGCTCTCTATTATAGAACATCATCACAGCACTGGACTTTCTAGTTATATAATGAAAGCATTTCCTAAACTTCAAGAGGTAATTATGGTAGCAGCATCGATGGATTCTGATCAGTTAGGGTTATCAACTAAAGAAGCAGTTCAATTTCTCGAGTATTTGGTAAGTGTGTTGGAGTTTAATATTTGCAATATCCCAATTTCAGATCAATATGGTGTCATGTTAGGTTTCTATGGTAGAAATAGGTGTATAAATAAACTTGAAGTAAGTTACTTCGGTCAGGTTTCTGTGCCTGGCTCGCAACTATTAACCCTCAAGACCGATCCCCAAGTAGAAGGGCTAATACAAATCGAAATTTACCATGAGCTCGGTTTAATGCACTTTTTACCACGTATTGGACTAATTGAACAATCAGGAGAAAATCTTCAATTTCTCGAACTATGTATGAACATGGACTTCGGTGATATCATTCCGGCAGTAGTAAATGAAAATCGAGGCGTTACTTTATCTAGAATTTTACGACAATGTCCTCAATTACGTGGTATATCTATTCTGCATACCGCTTTAAACGATTTTGGTAAAGATCTTCGATTTAAAACTAAAGTAAAGATCGATGACTACCTTAGTTTCACCGATTCATTTTTCCATACGTCGTTTTTATCAGATCTGTCATTTTATGTGTATTATATCTCTCATTTTACGTTAAAGAACTGTCAATTTATGAATAACACACCCGAATCGATGCAAGAAATAAATATGCCAGATACTAAATTTCATACTATCACGTGTGAATATATTATGCCAGTAGAAAAAATATATTTGAAACTGATCAAGACTCAAACCAATGTCGCTCATTGGTACCTAATTCAAGGTAATCATGTATTTTTTAGTACCGAACAAGACTACAAAAATTCATTACAGATCCAAAATATTCTTTTTCTTATTATTCATTGTAAAAATGTATTTGCAGTCAGTATTATTAATAGTGGGCACAATTCCACTATTAACCCTTAGTAATAAAACTGTATAGCCAAACTTTTTAACTGCGTATATGAAAAAAAAAAGACTACTACAACCCCAGGCCTTAATCTACATGTAAAGGTTCTGGGGGGGGGGGGTAAAAAATAACCACCTGGTCTTCGTTTAGAATGTAAAATAGTAATAAAGGGTACTACATACTCCCGGAATTAATGTCATTTTTAGAGCTTCAACTTTTTTAACTATAAATAAAATTGTCTGTGCGATTTTTTTTTATTTGCCGATACAAAATTGTCCAAATAGAACATCTAGTACATCTTCTACATCTACCCGTCCGGTAATTCTACCCAAAGCGTTTGCTGCTTGTCTTAATTCTTCAGCCGATAAAACAATATCTTCGTCTGGCATAACTATAAATTAATATAAGTAACTAATATGATCTTTTTTTTAGGAAAAAAAAAATACGTTACCTAAAAATGTATTTAAAGCTTTTAAACAATCTTCCAAATGCTCTCTATGACGAGCCTGAGTGATTAAAACAGGGTTACCGATAGACGAGTCAAACCTAGTTTAAGAAATTAGAATAAGAATAATCGACGTCGCTAGTAGTATTTACTTTGCTTTTAAAATATCAATCATTTGATTTAAAAATTTATCTACACCTTGACCAGTCTTACAACTCATGGTCCACACTTTCTTTGCACCTGTTTCGTCTTGTACTTTCGAAATCAGATCCTGTAAACTATTACCGTTCTTTAAAGCATCTTCCTTATTTAAAATCACGTAGGTTTCGCTATCAATTACTTCTTTGACGATTGGGTCTATAATGGCTCCTTTATCTAGCGATAATAAACAGATTTTGATGTCAGAAGATCGAACTCTACAGATATATATATATATATATATATATAAAGAGTAAGTATAAACCTTTTTTTAAAAAATAATAATAATAATAAGAATTAAATACCTAGTCTTTGCTCTCTTGATACCTTCCATTTCAATCAAATCCGTAGACTCTCTTAAACCAGCCGTATCACATACAATGACAGGATATCCTCCTAAATTTAATTTAACCTCTACTACATCTCTTGTGGTACCTGGTATATCCGATACAATTGCAGCTTCTCTTTTAGCCAATCGATTTAAAAGTGTACTTTTTCCTGCATTAGGAGGACCGACAATAGCTACTTGGATACCATTTCTAACGATCTCGCCTACATGACTATCATCCAAATGTTCTGCAATTAAACTACGTAACTCGGTTACATCCAATACCACTTGATCCATAACACCTTCTTCAATATTTTCATCCTCTCCAAAATCAATCACAGCTTCTGTTGTTGCCATACATTTTATAAGTTTTTCTCTCCAAGTTTCGTATGGCACTCTTAATCCACCTTCTGCCTGTCTTAATGCTAATAGTCGTTGTACTTCAGTCTCCGCATTTAATAAATCTGCTAATCCTTCCAGTTCCGTTAAATCCAACTTGTCATTATCAAAAGCTCTTTTGTATGGATATAGTAAGCAAAAAAAGAAAAAAAATATATATTGTTATTCTTTAATTCAATAGTGCTTTCTTTTTCTACCTTCTTGCAAATTCACCTTGTTCTGCCATTCTAAAATCTTTTAAATCGTGTAAAGCGTCCAATACACTTTTAACTACAGCGTTACCACCATGGATTTGTAATTCTACTGAATCCTCGCCTGTAAAACTGTGTGGCCCGGGAAACCAAAGTACAAGTGCTCTGTCTAGTACGAGACCCGAATTTGGGTGTCGGATACGTTTAAAATAAGCTTTTCTAGGTTCTGTGATATTTCCTAGTGTCATTTTTCGAATAGCCTTTAAATTATTATTTAGAAAAAGTGTATGTATATGGGTGTGTTGTAAAAAAGGACTTACCTCTTTGGCACTGGTTCCCGAGATGCGAACAACAGCTACACCAGCTTTACCTGGTGAAGTAGATAACGCATAAATAGTTTGTGGTCTGGTTACAACATTGTGGTGTAATTGTCTTGTTTGAATTGACCGTGTGCATGCCAAAGCTAAAGATCGAAACATACTGAAAAAAAAGAGTATAGCTTTTTAAGAAGAAGAAAGCGAGGCTTTATTTGGCAGTACTATAGTATTTTAAAAAAAAATCTTTAAAAACCCCGGTCCCCTCAGTCTTTTTTTTTTTCTTTCATCGATCTCTTCTTTTTTTCAAAAAGAATGCAACATTATAAACCAGTACTCAGTATTGTTAAAAGACTAGGTCTTATAGAGCCTAAAGTGCTGTTACGACCTTTTGTTTCTGTAGCAACAACTAATGCACCTTCTACAGAGTTATCCAACCGTCAAAAGTTTAACCAGATTGCACCACCTGTCAAGTTATATGAGAAGTTGGAAAAGTTAGGTTTCGGTACCTTGTTAAAGACAAAACGATTTGCTGGTGTTCATAAACAAAAAGCTAAACGCGATCAACAAAGATTACAACATACAGAACGAGTTGGTCCTCCCCCTGAACCAAAATACGCAGTAAGTATAAACTTAATATATAACCCATTTTTTTTTTTTTTTTGCAACTTTCTAAAGTAATACATAGTTTCCTCTACTTTCATTTTTTGCTGGTGCTAAAGTACCTACTTCTTTCCCCCCTGAGTCGTTGGATGAAATTGCATTTGTTGGTAAGAGAAAAAAATTTATAGGATGAAGAATTTTTTTTTTTAAAACAATTATGCAGGTAGATCAAATGTTGGAAAGTCCAGTTTAATAAATAGTTTGGCAGAATCAAGTGTTGTAAGAACGTCAGATAAACCTGGATTAACACAACAAATCAATTTCTTTAATGTGGGTAAGTTGTTTCATATGATTGATATGCCTGGTTACGGTTTCGCTTTTGTGGATGAAGCTGAAAGAGAAACATGGAGAGAATTGGTAAGCGAAAAAAAAAAGAAAAAAAAAAAAGAGAAGGACACTAATTTCTTTTTTCTTTTGCATAGATGGAAACTTATGTATCACAAAGAAAAACTTTAAAAAGAGTATATGTTGTACTTGATGCTAGACATGGCGTCAAAGTAGCTGATACGGAATTTTTAGGGATGCTTAATAGTAAACAAGTAAAATTCCAAGTAGTCTTAACAAAATGTGATTTGCTTGTTTTACCCAACTTGGCCAGACGTATTGTTACTATTGAAGAACATTTGAAACCTCTTCGTAATGCTGTTAAGGATGTTGTTGTTGTAAGCTCAAAGACTGATGCTGGTATCAATCAGTTTAGAAAAGAAATGTTGTTCTTGATGGGTCATTTAAAGCCCAAGGAGTTTTATGACGCTATTCAAGCTACACAAGATGAAAAGGAAGCAAAGCGAAACAAGGCTATTAGCTATAAAAGATAACTCATGACTGTACAATAAAAAAAAAGGGAAAATCTTGATATATGTTCTATTTACACGTTCAACAAAAAAAGTATGGTCTATTTTTTTTTCTTCAAAGAAAGTGCAACGTATTTGTGACAAGTAGTAGAACACATCTTAACTCCCGTAATAGCATTAGTTTTCAATTTTGTTTGCCCACTTTCCTGTGCATATAAAATGAACTTGCTTACAGCTTGAAATTAAGTAGCTTTTGGTAGACCCCGCTTTCAAGATATACATAGTTACATTAACTTATCAAAAAGATAGTCGATTAAACTCTAAAGTGTTCGGTTATGGTTTATAATGATAATAAAAATGGGGATGTATGACATTATATGTTTCAGGTGGAAGATCAGTATAAAAAAAAGGGGAGGGGGAGTGTAGATGCTGTATTACCCAAACGACGGTGCCACATTTCTTATCATGTGTCATGACACAATGCCTCTCGTTTTATTCTACATCTGGTAAAGTTAACAATATTTATATTTATTCCCCCTGATAAAATATCTAAACAAACGTGCCTCTTTTTTTGTTTACAATAGAGATACTTTTGAGGCTGTATTCAACAACGTGGAATAATATATTGTTTTTCTCCTTCAACTTAACTCCCTAAAAAGCTTAAAAGCGGAAAATACGTTGGATCTACTTACTACGCTTATTAGAAATACACACATCTACTAAATATCTACAACGTTGTGGCAGTTTCAAATTAGGTGATATAAAATGTATTGGCCAAGTAAGGGTTAATTGTGTCCAGAGTAAGTATCACTTTTTATATATGTAAACAAATAAACAAACTCGCCCTTTATAAATAAGGGTTGCGTTTGCGAATTTCTTTCTTATATACATATATATTTTCTATTATGGTCGATTGGTATTCTTTACCTAATGATATTTTGCTTGTGATTTTTCGGTATCTAGAAGAAGACGAAAAGGTGTTTTTCTTCCCAGAAAGATATTTAGCAATTCAATCAAGAAAGCTACGACAATGTCAACTCACTTGTAAAACGTGGTATAGATTATTACAAAACAAAAACTTCAGATATATCATATTACGCAATCAACGACAAATAAAAGGTTTCGTTAGTAACGTGCTGGATAAAGGGTTTGGTCCTTTAGTTAAGCACATTGTTTTAGATTTTGAATATGATACGAAAGAAACCACATCTTTGTTACTCTACTTTTCCAACATATTTGGTGCTTGCACTGGATTGAAAAGGATCTACATAGATCCCGCTATTATTAATTTAATTTGGAACGAACCGAGTTTTGATGCTACACAAACCCATCATTCAAATTTGGAGCTAGTACCTTCACTAAAACATCGATACCCTAAAAACAATCATATGTACCATACTGCAGCTTGTCTGTTACATTCAACATTACGTGAGTTGTTGTTCTATATTGATAATTCGAGTATGATTGAAAAAGTTGGACTTGAATATTTTACAAGACTTCGTAGTTTATATATTAAATTTTCAAATAGCAAGGATGTGTTTACCGTTGGTAAAATTGTCAAAAACTGTTCGTCTGTTATGTCTATCGAGTTATTGTACGAAGGCTCTCATACCAATCAAGAAGCCGTTTGGACGACAGATGTCTGTACCCCTATATACATCTCTCCATATATTAAACAGCTTTTAGTTAAATATATTCTGTACGATACTAGAGTCTATAGTTATTTAATGCAAACGTTTCCTTGTCTGGTTGATATTAGCCTGAGGTTTAAACCTATTACTGACGAACAAGTACCAATGTTAGTTCAAGCACCGACCGATGTGATTATTAAGTTTATTCGCTATCTGATCAATATACCAACAGTGTATGTCCCCTATATCCCGATCCTAGATCTAGGTGATTTTTTAGTCAAGATTTGTGATAATAGTGGTACCATCAAATACCTTTCCTTACGTTATAAACAAATCAACGAAATGGGGTGTCCTTCTTATATCGCAATATCATCCAACTTGAAAGAAAAGGAGAAAATGAATGTTGGGATTTATTATAAACAAGATGAACCTGTTATTTTACCGCGTATTGGTTTGATTAAACAATCTGGAAATAACCTCAAGTACTTAAAAGTTGATATGGGTATGAATGTTATAAGTATGAAATCAATTGTAACGGATTTGATAAACGATGCTACTTTTTCTGATATCTTAACACAATGTCCTAATTTACAAACTATTTATATCCGGTGTGCTCTTTTATACAATTTCGGTACAAGCCTACAACATCAAAAGAAACTAGTGTTCAATGGTAACGTCGGATTATATCGATCTTTAATCAACTATTCGTTTCTTTCTAGTTTATCATTTAATATATCCTATATCAGTACATTTACAATGGAAAGTTGTCAATTTATAGAAGACAACTATGATAATACCAATATTGCAATGGATATGCCAGACACTAAATTCGTCAACATTATTTATAGTGATTACGTACGGACAGGACAGGTTTATTTAAAATTGGTGAAGACTGCAGATAGTAGTACATTTTGGTTTGTTGGCAACAAAGATTACTATGAAAAATGTAATGAGCGTGAATATGAAATTTCTCGGAAGAGTAAGCATAGTCTGTCGCTCTTTATTCGGTGTAAAGATGTAACAACAATCGATATTAACGCTGGCAGATTCAGTATCCTTGTTACACCTTGGGTTTGATAGAATACAGCTATTTATATGTAGTAATAAAGTTTTGAATATTTGTTTAATAACAATTCTAAAAGACTTCAAACATAAACCCCCCTCCCCTTTTTAGTTACAGGCAGTTAGAGCAAGATCCAATTCGCGTTTTTATTTTATTTTGAAATTAAACAGCTTTGTTAGGCTTTTTCTTACATGAAACAAGTCGTAAAAATGATTAAATAAAACAGAAGACCGCTCCATTTTTTTAAAGGTAAATCACCTTCTATTTCTCTTCATTTTTATTATTATGTATACCAGTAAGTATTGTTTTTATATGTATGTATCGTTTAAAGAGGCTCATATTATTTTCCTTTTTTAGAGCCTTCTCTCTCTTTATGTTTGTATAAAAGGACACGGTTCTTTGTAGAACCACCGTCTGGTGTAAGCTAACACAAGACCACGCGATCCGCGAAATTATTATGAACTGCTTTTTTTTCATCCCTTATTGTAAAAGTAAGTATACCCCTAAAATGTCATATATCTGCTTTCTAATCCATACGCATCTTAGTGTCTTCGTTCTTTTTTTCAATTGCTACACCCGTTACTCAAAATCCAGATGTATCCGGCGATTCAAACTGATTGTAGAAAGATGGATAACGGACCAGGAAAAGAAACGAATTCTGGTCGCAAGCTATCAAAGATGGTGTAGAACCAGAGAAGCGAGATAGTACTGGAGAGAAGGACAGAACGAGAAGAAGAAGAAGAGACTGATGTCATCACTCATGTCTCTTCTCCTTCTGCTGCTACTCTTTCAGCTGCAAGGGATTTGTCGGAAGACCTTGAAGCCTTTCTATTCGGAGCACATTACAACTTCCAGAGGCAGGTAATATATATTTTATTGACAGAGTTGATACCTCTCTCTCTCTCTCTCTCTTTTGTTTAACAACTATCTATTCTAAAAGAACATCTTTTTCTTTCAAGTCAAATTGCCACGATATATTATTGCTTTCCTCCGTTTTGCTTGTACAAAATATCAGTACAGATAGCAATATTATTGCCTCGTTTGGTCACGGTAATCTGCAACAAAAAATATCTACTCATTTCAAAAGTTAATGTTCTCGCTGTAGACGTCGAACCATTGCAAATATAACGTCTGTACCTTCGATCGTGCACGATAAAATTATTATAAGAGAGGAAGGAACTTTACAAGCATTGAACCTCACTTCAAGTTTACAAGGTAGTGAGAAAATCTATGGTGAAATTTCATCAGCAATCGTCCCCTTTTAATAACTCTGGTGAGGTCATTAATGAAGATGATTTAAAAAGCAGATTTTTTTTTTTTTACCAATGCTACAATCATTGTTTGATGACTTGGACGATGAGAACACGGTGCTCTTTAAAAATCTCGAACGAGAAACAATTCTGAATGCAAGCATAAGGAGCTCAGCGCCTCTCGCGGACAGTCTAGATGGGACAATTTAGAGAAAAAGCCGAATTCATTGATATGCTTTCTATCGGTTATACGGAGACTAAAATCAGACTCACAAAAGACTAACTATGAAGCTTTCATGCAGGGTTTGGTGAGACTTGCTGTCTCTGGAAAAAATGCGATCGACGTACACCATGTTAAAAACAATATATTAGTTCAAGTAATAGGTATAAACTTTTACTTTTTTATCTGCATCAAAAGACGAACGATGACTTATCTATATATACGATAGTAGAATTATACAAATCTGATTTTCCTATAAACGTAAATCAGACTCCATCCATCTTCGGTTATTTAAACAGTATTGCAGAGCTTGTCGAGATTTTTAATACAAACGTTAAAAAGAAAAATTCAGATGATGGAGGTACTCGTCCTACAATGCGTTCTCCTGTGCTGAGATGTGGTGAAGCCCGGAGCTACAGCTACTTTCCATTATATAGAAATCATTACCAAATAAAACAGCTTTATTCTCCCCCCCCCCCCCCTTTCTATTATATATTTTATCCACACTGCCTTCTATGTCCCCCTTCTTCAAATAAACGTTCGTAATGTTGGTCGAAGGAGAGATAAAGAGCTATTCCGACAGTTTGTAATAATCTTCTGGTGTCTGATTGGACAACATTTTATTTTTATTTTTAAAAAAAAGGAAATAACCCGACTCACGGACTACACCCAAAGGTATCTCACTATTAAAAAGGCACACTTGAGATATTTGTATGTAAAAGGGAAGAAAAAGAGGCTCCTTGTACTCTGTACGGGTTATTTATAGTTTCATGTGTTGCTTGCATAAAGAGGGGGGAGTGGGTTAATTTGACTGCGTAGGACAATTAAAAGATTTTATGTTTATGTCAATCGAAAAAAAAATACCAGCCCTACTTTTGGAACCACATCATAACAACATTTTTTTTTTTTTATACATTTTGATATGAACAATTAATATAAAAACTTTTTTCTTTTACAATAACCGAGAAACTAGTGTCAAAATATATAAACCTATACCCTTTACCTTGACGATCACATTAGCAATAAAAAAAAGATACGCACTAGATAGCTTTAAATAGTTCAAGAACCTTTTAAGATTAGCACTCCGTTTTTTTTCATACAACAACAAAAAAACCCAGCATTCACCTTTTTTTCTTCTCCTTCTTTATCTTTTTCTATTTTTTCTCTCCCTGCAAGAAAAAAAAAATGTCATCAATTGAAACAACTAGAGAAATTGAAGAACCAACTACGACTGTAGAAGAAAAACCTATTACCACAAAAGAAGACCAAAGTGAACCAACAGAGTCAGAAGAATCACGTACCACAACATCAAAAGAAGAGCCTAGTACCACATCTTCAGAGAATACACCTACTACAACCGATAGACCAGTGACAACAGATCCAGAGCCTACTACTACCGAGGCAGAATCGACCACAGAACCAGTTACCACATCAGAGCCGGAATCGACAACAAATGTAGACTCGACAACGGAAGCCGCATCTACTACCGAGGTCGTATCCACCACAGAAGCACCTTCCGCCACAGAAGCACCTTCCACCACAGAAGCACCTTCCACCACAGAAGCAGCTTCTAGTACAGAGGCAGCGTCAACTACAGAAATAGAATCGACCACCGAGGCTGCATCGACAACAGAAGTCGCTTCAAGCACAGAAATAGAATCGACAACAGGGGCAGCATCTACTACAGAAGCAATGTCAACCACCGAGGCTGCATCGACAACAGAAGCCGTATCAAGCACAGAAGCAGTAACTACTACCGAAGCAGCGACAGAAACGTCAAGTGAAAATACTATCGTGCCTACAACTACGGAAGAGCCAACAAAAACGACGTCCGAGGTTGGGAGTACAACCATCGACGAAACGCCAATTCCAACCTCCGATTCCGAACAAGTAACTGGTAGTAGTAGTAGTGGTGCAGAGACAACAGATCAAACAACCACGTAAGCTTATATTATTTTTTTAAAAAGAGAGAAAGAAAATAAAAAATTAGCCTCATTCTAACTATTTATATCACCTCTTCTCTCTTTTTTTTTTTACCCTTTGATCTCCGTTTTCTTCTATTTATATACTTTTTCCTTAATTTATAAAACTGGCGTGGGTATTACAGGATCCCAAATCCAACCTCGACAATTGAAACCCTTTCTTCCACTTTTGAAACCATGTCCTCCTCTAGCGAAGAAGTTATTCCTACTACTACTTCTGATGTCGTAAGTACAACCCCTTCCGCACCAGTCACAACAGAAGATCCTTCTTCTTCTACTGTTGACACTACTACTTCCGTTGCCGTTACTACTACCGAGTCTTCTGTTGTCCCAACAGAGTCGTCCTCAGTAGTTGCTACGACGACGGAACCCCCCTCTTCCTCTTCTGTTGCCCCAACAACAGATATACCTTCTTCCACTACAGAACCATCACCCCCTCCCTCTACCACACCTGAAACTACTAGTTCTGAACCTACAAGTTCTGAACCTATTAATACTTCATCCACTGAACTTATTACTTCCTCACAACAGATTACTGCTTCAGAGCCTACTACTACACAGCCACCCGTTCAAACAACTGATTCCGCTACGTCTGAACCTCCTCCATCCACAACACAACCACCTCCTTCTTCATCCATAGTTGACCCTGTAACAACTCCACCTGTCGAAACAACAACACCACTACCTCCTGCTGAATCAAGTACAGTACCACCACCAGCTACTTCAGATCCTGTATCAACTACACCTGAACCTACTACTACTCCCGCACCTACTACTACTACTCCCGAACCTGTACCATCTACTACACCTGAACCAACACCTGTACCATCTACCACTACATCACCTCCACAACCAACTACAACAGAGCAACAACCACAACCTACTACTTCTGAAAAACCCGATATTCCACCACCAGCCACAATCCCAACGTCTTCCTCAGCAAAGTATCGTACCACAAGTATCACCATCTCGACAGATATTACTACTACCACAGCTATCGTATCAAACGGTATTACCATTACAGTTACTACAGTTATTCCCACCACGTAAGTAAACCCTCTCAACAACAAAAAAAAAAATTTCAGTTTTAAAAAAAAAATAGACTAACAAATATTCAGTACTGTGATACCAACACTGGCACTAGATACAAGCGATGGAGAATCACACCAAACGGGCGGATCAGCCACGGGCAGTATCATTGGCGGTGTAGTGGGAGGCGCAGCGGGCCTTGCATTGATTGTAGCCGGCATTGTATTATTCAAACGACGTAACCGTAAACAGACCATCTCTCGCGAACAACAACAGAGCCAAATGTACGACGATGAATTCTACGCAGATCCGTACCGACAAAACGAATGGAGCAACGGTGAGTTTAATATGGCCGGTGGTGGGTTTCCAGGCACAGGTGAACAAGTACAACAGCGTATGAACCCGCAAAACACTTCAAATAGTCTAGACGAAGAAGAAAACTTTTATAGATCACAACAGAATAAGAGAAAGTCGTGGTGGTCTTCTGTATCTACCATATTTAAAAAACCATAAAAAATATCATGTGATTTTTCTTTAAAATTGCTTTAATTGACTTTTATCAATGTATTTTTTTTTTTGCCCATTTCTTCCCACCTATTTTTTTTTTACTCAAATGACCACTAAAATTGAAAAGTCGGTAAAATACAAGTGCAAAATATGCCTTGAAAAAGACACTATAAATCTGCTTATATCACCGTGTCACTGTAAAGGCTCCATGTAATTATATACACACTCCTTTTTTATTTTCAAAAAGAGATTAACCTATAAAAAACAGAAAATATGTTCATCCTCATTGCATGGCAGGATGGAGAAAAGCACTATTACGCACGGGTCGTGAAAGTGACTTGTATCACTGTCAATTGTGTAAGCATCGACTCTGGGTTAAACAAAAGAGACTTTGGACTGCACTGTTACGATATAAACGTAAGTTCTTTGCACTTGTCCGCATACACACAAAAACTAATAACACCAAAAAAAAAAAAAGTCGCTCGGGCTATTGTTACGGTTACTCTTTTAGGTTTAATATTGATTCCAGCAGGTAATACAAAAAAAAAAAAAAAAAAAAAAAAAAAAACGTTAATAAACAATATACTAAAATGAAATTGCAGGAAGTATTATGAAGACATTTATTCATTTTTCAGTCATGTTAACCAACTACCCAGGCGGCCTATCGCAAGCATGGGCCACCAACTCATTAACCAACTTAATCTTTACCAGCAGCCAAACCTCCATTATTGCATCATTTTCATCTTCCACAACCACCACAACCACCGTTTTACTTTCTCCTTTATTATTACCTGATTCGGCAACCCACACCGCTGCAACTACATTTAAAGTACTTTATTCCCCTTTCCCCGTCTGTTTCCTACCCGCCAACGACTCACACACCCTCTTCTCGGGCCAATTACTCTACTACCTCTTATTCCCCTTCTCAGACGACAGACTCTGGCAATTCATCTTATGCAGACTCGAGCATTTCCATTTAGGGTTTTTTTTACTTGGAAGTGTAAATAACATTTACTTCACTTACAAGATACTAAACGATATGTTTAATATTGTCTTATTGGGTGATCAGCAAGATGCAGATGACGATGATGATGAACAGCAGCAGCAATTGGATAGTATCACAACACGACTATCCAAGCTTTTAAAAGGCTTTTTACTGACCTACTGTTGCTCATTGGTCATACTGTTTTGGATTCATTTTAATATATTTGCGTTTCACGTGGACGCGCATCATGAGTACACGTCAAGACAGTTTGTTGCCGAATTACCGTTATGGACTTTGCGCTGGGTGACATTAGGTGTTGCTGTCGCCGACTTTGCAACACGAGGTGTCTACCGCTGGCTAACTCGAATTACTTATAGTGTAGATCAAGAAGATGTTTTATCTCTACCTGAAAACTGATACCCCCTCCCCCCTCCTTCACACACAACACATACTTTACATATAAAAATAAAACACATAAACACATAATTTGTATTTTCAATTGAAGATTTTAATAGAGGCAATTTTTTATAAAAAAATTTAGTTAGTAGCTTCAACAGCGGCGGCGACGGGAGCAGCAGCGGGAGCGACAGCAGCAGGTCTGAAATCTTGAGCGGAAGGCTCAATGATGGAAGCCTCATCCTTGGGTTCAAGAATAGTGACAATATCAGGAAGAGATTGCTTGGGACCGTTACGACCAGTAGGATCGTGATCCAACATGATCTTGACCTTGATACCGAGGACACCTTGACGCAAGTCAACGTGACGAACAGCAGTGGTGATGTAGTCACGAGCGGGGTTACCAGAGTGAATCATGAAACCGTCAGCGAACTTCATGGCCTTGGCACGAGCGGCACGGACCTTACCAGAGACAACAACCTCACAACCCTTGGCACCAGACTCCATAACGAAACGGACAACACCGTAACAGGCACGACGAACAGCTAAACCGTTAAGGAGCTTGAACTTGACAGACTCACATTGAGCAATGGCACAGAGACCACGGTTTTGAACACGCTCAGCGTAAAGTTCAACAGCGTTCTCGGGGAACTTGAAACGCTTTTGAACAAGAGTGGTCAATTCACGAATACGACGACCCTTCTCACCAAGAACGTTTTGGGTGTGGGTAGCACGGATGATGATTCTATTCACAAACATTTTTATTAGTATACTATTTTTTTCAGCTTTTCGTTTGTTGGTTTCTAATACTTTACTCAGTACGGGCAGGAGTGACACGGACTTCAACACCAGCATAACCATCTTCGGCAAGCTCACGAGTGAAGAACTCGTTCAATTCGGCGTAGAAGACACCATCGGCGACCTATATATAACGTTAATATTTTGTTCGTCTGTCTGTCGAAATTTCTAAATCGTCTTTTTTTTAAAAAAAAAAAAAAACTTACAAACTATCAAAAAAAAAAAAAACAGAGTTAGTTACTTTTTCTCATCCATCCATCTATTGCATTGTAAATGCAATCCTATGTTTAAATTGTTTACCTTTCTCTTCTTGGAGATCTGAGCTGCAACAGCGGCCATATTGTATATCGATTAAAAAGGAGGGAAATCTAGGTTTTGCCGTTTGTCGCTTGCTTTTGCCCTTTTTCCCATCTTTGACGCAAAACGAAAATTTTGGACCGGACTCTATTTAAACCCAGGGGTTTTTTTTTCCTTTGTGGTTTTTTTTTTTTAAAACGCAGAGAAAGTTTGACGTTTAGTTTTTTTTACCCTAAAAGAACTGTTGCGAATAGTCAAAAGGCTAAATATCAAACTTGGGTTTGGTAAAAAAAAAAAAAAAAGTTTGCTTGAGAGAAGGCTCTCTTACATAAAATTCTATACTACCATTAAAATATAAAAAAGCATTTTGGGAATAACATTGGGGGATAAAACCACAGGCTCTGAAGAGTCCACCTTTATTGATAACGAAAAACTTTTTATTGAGGAAAAAGATAAGGGTTTTTTTAAAAAAAAACCCACTGTTTTTTAGGAGGAATATTAATACTATACTTATTATCAGTGGTGATGGTAACTCTATCTACATCTACGCATTCAATATAAATACATAGCATATTTTGATTACCGCGTGAAAAAGATAGTAGTGTGTCAACTTCTGATAAACAATGGTGTTCCCAAAGAGGCAAAGTAATTTTTTTTGGAAACACCGTTCGTACCATAGTAATATACAGGCTTATCATCTCCTTTCTTCTGCAGTATCAAATAAAATTTACACACTTTGGAAAACTTAAGCGCATAATTAATCGTATCAAACTTTGTATCTGGCATACGGATATTTGCGTAATAAACTTTTACATTGTCACCCACAAAAATTTTACAACTATCTTCATCCGTAAAAAGTTTATAATCTTCATACATACCATAATAGCCAAAATAACCGTCATTTATATACATGTCGGATACATGACATACATGGCGTGACAAACTAGGAAGAAAGAGAGGGCCAAACATAGAATTATCGAAAATTACATCTCCATATACCAGTGTATTTTGTTCCAATTCAAGACCATCACCAAAGTCATACAAAAAGGTATTGGCAATCGAAAACCCGCGTAAATTAGGACAGTGGTATAAAATGTCTGAAAGAGTAATGTAACTGTTGCCGTCAATTTCGTCCCGGATTGTTCATACTGAATTCATTTGTTCCTCTTGCAAATTCATATCTATATCCAAGTACAAAAGGTTGAATCCAGACTTTTCGATCAAGCTGGTGCGTGGAAGCGTTAATGAAACATTTTTGACAAAGTACACTTGGATTTCAAGTTTGACTTGGTTGGTAAAGACATCCATGTCCATCCAGAAAAAGAATTTGGTTCGCCTGATTCATACTTCAGACAGAGATGTCGTACCTTATTATTTTTATCGTATATCTGAACCATAAAATCATTTCGAGTCCCAGAAAAATAAAATTGGGCCTCAACACATCTTCTTTTCATAAGATAATCAAATAATTCAGCTGATTCTTCGACAAGCGGTATCAATGAATCATTGTCATTGCGGTATCCAGTATGCGTCAACACAATATCTTGGAAATCCGGAAATACTTGCATTATATACCTATAGAATTTTTGGGTGTATTGAGTGCTTTTAACACATAGACGCTTTGTACGAGAAGAAACAAATACATCAGCAATATAATTTCTATCGTCCGGAATAATATTTCCCGGATAATATATCTCAACTTCCCTGATTAAATGGTTTTTCATCTGTTGATCAATTGTGTACATGCCGATATATTTAGTAAATTCAAAACGTACGGTTTCGACATTGGGGAAAACCGAAAGTCTATTTTCAGCTAATAGTCCCACATACATATCATAGATCATTACCTCGCGCAACGATTGTCGCAATTGAAAAGCGGCTGTATTATACTTTTCTATACTCTGAATACTATTGGAGTGGCGATCTAAAAGAGGCATTACTTGCAGCTTTGTAAACAAACCCTGAGCTCTTTCTCTCTCGAGTACTTTCCAAATCCCAGTAGCAATATCAATTTTCGTATATAGACATTTTAAATTTGAGCAATGACGAGCGATATCGATAACTTGCGAAAATAAAAAGTCTGCTGAATTCATGCCGATGTCTATATATATATTTTCAACAAGAGCACCTATATCATTGTTGACCAATGTATTCATAAACATATCGAGTTCAGTAATACTTTGAAGTACAGCAGATTGATATACTAAAGCTTGCGAGGTGGCTCTCCAGCTCTTACAGGTGAGTTGAACTTGGAGTATGTCGCTTGTACATATATCAAATCCTTCAGCTGAGAGATTATAAGGCGTATAGTTAAAGTTTTTTAAAAACTGGAGAAATATATTGAAAAGTACTTCGGTAGGTAAAGTTGTCAACTGCGGCATTGAAAAAAAAAAGATGCAGAAGAGAAAAAAAAAAAAGATAAAGCAAAAAAAAAGAAGATTAAATAAAATCGGGAATAGACCAAAGTTTGAGGTCCTATGCTTCAAACGCTTGATGTTGTATCGTTAATTATCTATAAATACTTGCTTACAATTATATTTAATAATCCAAACCCCCCCCCCCCCGAGAACTACGGATCCTTGATTCTATTCTAAAAACTTTGAGAGGAACAAGAAAAAACTTTAACTCTGTCCGAGAATACATTAACCAAGTCTAAATATATATTTTCATTCAAGTTTTAATCCTGTACACACACACACACACATACCCTTTGTAATTGGTAAGATAATCCCAGTCTGTAAATAAAGCTTCTAAGCGGAGTCGTATAAAATCTGATGCAGTCAACCTAATGCATTGATACTCTATTTACATATTCTACAATTCTATACAATTAGGAAACTGAGAGGTGGAGTATTCGACTACCTTTATATTATATTTTTTGTTTATTCTGTTTAATTTGTATGAAAATCTACGTAATTTTTTTTTAAATAAGGTAAATCTTGGATTCCATGTTTTTCTTCCAAACCACAAAAATGAAAATTGAAAATCTATTTACGATACCACAATTGTGTAATCTTGGTCTATTTAAAACAAAAAAATTAGTAAAAAAAAAAAATTCGATTTTAAAAGCTGGAACTTACTCTTCTCATCTTCTTTTGTAATTGGAAAATACCGTAAAGCAAAGCTTCGGAAGTAGGAGGACAACCGGGAACATAGATATCTACGGGAACAATACGATCACAACCACGAACAACAGAATAAGAATAATGATAATATCCACCACCGTTAGCACAACTACCCATAGAAATAACCCAACGAGGTTCAGGCATCTAATTTACAAATATTAATCGATACATTCCCATTACAGTCCTATTTTTTAATTTGTCGTTGTCGTCGCATACCTGATCGTAAACCTTTCTCAAAGCAGGTGCCATCTTGTTAGTTAAAGTACCAGCGACAATCATAACATCGGATTGACGAGGAGAAGCACGGAAAACAATACCGATACGATCTTGATCGTAACGAGGAGCAGAACAATGCATCATTTCCTATAAGGGTTTTTGTGTTATTTCAATTGATTTATCTTTCTCTTTTTAAAAAATATCCAATTCTGGTACTTACAACAGCACAACAAGCTAAACCGAAAGTCATGGGCCAAATGGAACCCTCACGAGCCCAGTTAACAACACGATCGACAGTAGATAAAACGTATTCTACACAAAAAAAAAAAAAAAAAATACTACGCATTAATACACACGATTCTCTTCCATTGTTGACATTTATACGAAAAAAAAAAAATCTAACCTGCGCTGTTGTTAGGCTTAACTGTAATATCTTTAATTTGATCAATGTTTCTAACGGCTTGAGTTGACATTGCGCGGTATGATGCTGCTACCATTGGCTTGGGAGCTGTCACTAATATAAAAAAAAAATTATCAACATTTGAATTCTAAAAAAATAGAAAAAAAATCCAGTAGTCAATTCTTACACATGGCAGTCTTTGCGAATCGTAATCCAAGTGCGGATGTAGCCATTATATAATTTAAGTAGAGTAGGGAGATTGGGGGTTTTTGTTTACTGAAATTGAGGGGGGATGTTTTTAAATACAAAAGCCTAAAGGACTCTCTATCAGGGCAATTTATTCGGACTGGATACAAATATCGAATTGGAAAATAAAAAGAGTCAGGGTAGCCACCCAAACTGGATGACGTAGCAGTCTAGTGTTTTTGAGCTCAGTTTTTTTGTGGGAAAACAATGCTGCATTTCCCACTATTTTTGAAACATGTTTTATTAGAATGTGTGAAACGGATCTAGATTATTTGATAAATGTATAATAAACGGCCCAAGAAAAAACTCTGGATCGCCCTCCCTTGCCTAACATCTAAGTAGCTTTTATGCACAATATAACTTCAAAAAATATCATTTGAAAAAGTCTTTTCGGTATATGCAACTATAGACACAATTCTATAATAAACTTGGGTTTTACTATACTTCATATACAGTTGCAACTCGTACATGTATACCAATTAACCAAGTATAAAAAAATGTCGTAAAAAAAAAGAGTTATCTATCCGTATATATAGTTTTAAAATATAGAAATGTACATAAGGAGCAATTTAAGAACACAGTTTATCTAGATACTAGCGCTAACTATAGTAAAGATCTACATAAATTTAATTTAATTGACAGAGTAACTACTGTATAAGAGCCAGAGAGTGATACGTACTTGGTAAACCGTTAAACGGGCAAAGGTAACTAGTAATAGCGAAAGAGAACATGGTTTAATATAAATAGTAAAGTGGCATTATATACAAGTAACTATAAAAGAAAAATTACTACTTGACATGACTAACTACAGTGATACATCAAACATCAGAACTGGCGGAAAAAAACTTTAATTACCATTGCTGACTACTATTAACGGCGGCTGCAGCCGCGCCAAAACCAGGAGTCAAAGATAAAGCAGGGAGCGATCGAATTTAAGCATTACGGCGTGAAAATCTCTTTCTTCCGTATCTCTTTTTGGAAAAAAAAAACTACGATGAATGTCCTGATTTTTGATACCTTGATGGGGGTACCTGCCACCAAGCTTTCTTTATCTAGAATCTTTTGGTGAAAGTGGCTAGAATACTAGCAAATACAGTCCGAGAAAAAGTATATAGATACGCATTTTTTTTTTAGAAAAAAAAAGAAAAGTGTTTCATATGTACATTGTTTTTTTTAAGATTAGACAGTAACGAGTGGTATATAAAATAAGAGCTTGGAGCGGTCTAAAGCGCCTCTATATATTCAGAAAATAAACGTCCCTTGACTGTTTTGCTACTTTGTAGTATTAGATAGAAGAGCTATTGTGTTTAGTAAATCTTTATTACAGAACGGCGAGCATTATATTAAAATATAGATTTAAAAGTATACAAAATATATAGAAAGTGCTGTAAGAACAGAGTTCGTTTACAAAAGACTACCAACGAGTCCTCCACCGCCATTATCGCCACCAGCGAGCGAATTTCCTTCGTTGCCACCAAAGAGCCGAAGTTCTCCACCAACGAACGGAAATATTTCAGTGTCAATAGCGCTACCAACGGTATTACCGAGTTTAGAAGGGTGTTTTTTTATGGTGACGACGCTTTGCTGAGGAAAACGTAACCATAGTACTAGCAAGTGCTACCAAGAAAAGTGTAGAGGTACGCATTTTTTTTTCGATTTTCAAAAGTCTATAGACAATTGCTAGTTTCTACGATTAGTTGATAAATAGCTGTCCGTAACCAGTCTAGCACGACATATAATACTCCTTATCTACTATACATACAATTAAGTATAAGAATCAGTGCCAATAAATTATCAACAGGTTTAAAAATGTGGCACAAGGTAGTCCTGAACCTTACAAGTTTTCTGCAATATTTCAAAACAAACAAAATGCGTACTATGAATGCGTGTAACGCATTCAAGGTTTTTTTTTTTTTTTTTTTTTTTTTTTTTTTTAAGTTTAAGCCTGGTGACACTTTATTTATAGACAAAAAGATTATATTTTTGATATTTGTAGTAAAAATGGTTCTATATAGAAACCTTAAAAAAGTAATTCGAGAAGTGTATACATTTAAGGTATATATCCGGTAGCTGTTTTAAGACTTTTGGAATCAATTACAAGAGTGCTTTCAATACCGGCAGAGGTAACTTAATTACCACCTCTACTACTACCGCCACCACTATCATCAATAAACGTTACAAAGTAATTAAAATAGAAAGACAATGAATTTAGACTTGAATGCAGCTCGTATCAGCAGTGAAACTTCAAAAAAAATAACTAGGAAAAGTAGTTAGATACAGGCGGTTGTTAAGTGATGAAAGGTTGAAAAGGGATGCAGTATAAACCAAATAAAGTAAATACGAAGATACTTTTTAGTCCTTTGTATCATATCTAGTAGTTTTTAAATGCATTGTTAAGCAGTATTCTTGTAAGTAACTTTGTACTATTTTATTTGAGAACGGTAAAATTTTAATAGCATATAATATAATTTTAATGTTTGAACTCTTGCAGAAAAAGATACACATCATATTTTTTTATACAATAGCTTGGATGAGTTCAAAAACTATTTAAAGTATTATAATCTATCATTGTGCGTCCATTATCCTATTAAAAACGCGTGTTTTTAAGCGAAGGTTTAGAAGTAACTTCTAAAAAAGGTTATTTTTCGGTGATCGAAATATGGTGTTTTCTTTGTGTAATTAAACACCAGGAAATGATTCTTTTACCCAGGTTACTTAGTGAAAGTTACTCTTTAAGATGTTTTCTTTAATAGCAAAATTAAAAACCGCATGTTGCTTTATATTTTTCTCGATTTTTTATTTTTTTCTTCAGTCGATCATTTTTGATCATTTTTGGTCATTTCGGGGGGTCAACCCTTTTTGTGTTTTTGTGGTTATTTTAAAATTACTCCAGATCTACTTTGCCTTTTTTGTGGAAAAAACAACTATAATAAAGTGCTTTTTTAGTCGCATGTAATCCATTTAAAAATATATTTTTACAAACAATACTGACCGAGTAATCACTGTTTTAAACGTTTTTTTTTTTCGCTAAAATTCGAGTTAAGCGATTCTTAAAATAGCGATTTCTTTAAAGCGCGTTTTCTCGCTCAATTTTGGATATAGCACTTTTATTTTTAAACATTCGATATATAGTTTTTTAATATCTACATTCGGTGCTATAACTAAACACGGTAATAAAAAACTACATTTTATGTAATCGCGAAACTCTGAAAATGGTTACACGATGTTACACTAAAAAAGTGTATTTTTTTGTCCAAAAAAAAAAACGTCTAAAACAGCGATTACTCTTTTAATTTTTGCATTAAAGTATGATTTAAATTTTATTACAAGCGTCTAAACGAGTTTAATACTATGAATGTTTTTTCCACAAAGATAGGAAAATTGGATCTAGAGTAATTACAAAATAACCACAAAAACACAAAAGGGGTTGACCCCCAAAAATGAAAATCGAAAAAAAAACAAAAAAGTACGTTTTTAATTTTTTTTTATCAAAGATATAGTTAAAGCAACTATTTTGTATTAAAAAATGTGGGTCCAAAAAGCGTTTCCTGTTTCTTTAAAAAATAAAAACCAATATTTATTATAACTGCTAATTTCAGCAGTGATTTCTTATGTGAGCGATTATTTAAACTCAGGTATCTCAGTGAGCTTTTTTTTCTTTAGCAGTAATTATCGGCCACCCTTAAATATAACCGCCAGTTTATAATAATGCATCTTTATAGTTTTAAAAAAAATAATTATATATTTATTATAGGAAGGTAGGCATTGTATTAAGATATAGGTTTAAAAATATACGAAAATATAGAAAATGCTATAAGAACAGAGCTCGTTTAAAGAAGGCCACTAGCGACGTCACCAACGAGTGGAATTCCTCCACCACCAGTAGCGCCACCAACAAGTGGAAGTCCACCAGCAGCGCTACCAACGACTGGAAGTCCATCAGTGAGGCCTCCACCAAGACCTCCACCAGCACCACCACCACCAGTATTAGCAGCAGAAACTGGGGCAGAAACAGGAGCGGAAACAGGAGCACCGTAAGAAGAAGAGTATGAGCCTTGTCTGGTTCCAGTATTACCAGGTGAGAATCTCTTTTTCATTTTTCTCTTTTGATGAAAGTCATCTTGGGAGCCTTGGGTACCAAAGCCTGTAGCGACACCTGCAACAGAGTTTTGTCTATCTAATGGCTTTGCTGAGGAGAAAGTGACCATGATACTAGCGAGTGCTACCAATAAAAGTGTAGAAGTATGCATTTTCCTGGTTTTTTTATTTTGTATTTTAGAAAATAGTTGGTACAGAAAAAAAAAAAAAAGTAATTGTTGAGATTTATAGAAGCTATTTATATAGATAATCTTTGAGAAAAAAAAAATATGTGTAAAGAGTGGTATAAATAATTACATGTACAATTTTTTAAAATCAACCGGTATAGACTAATTCCATAAAGGCAGGAGCTGGTAAGGTATAAAATACTCCTACACGCTTGTAAATCACTTTTTTCTTATTTTCACTTTTTTTTACTTTATAATACATGTTTCCTTTTATTTATTTGACTAAGCAATTTTTTTTTAAAAATACTAAACATAAGAAGTGCTGCAACTTATTTTTTTTTAGTCATTTATAAAATCCATGTTATGTCCCAGTAAATCATTACATAGTAAAATATGTATTTTGCTAAAATGTAGTAGTGTCAGATCGATATTTTCGCTTCAACATGTACAAGTATCTGCCAAATTGTGGATTTTGATTGAGAATTCGTTTCATTCTACTGCCGAAAATTCCTGATTCTGCAATCCACGTTTCCAAATTTGCGGCGGTCAAACTATCCAAATAAAATTCAGATTTTACGATTTCCAATTGAATTTTTTCATCGATCCAAATAAAGTTATACTTGTGTACTTCGTTTGGTCTTTCGGCTGTAAAGATGCTTTTTAAAAACTCAAGTACAAGTTTTTTATCGAGAGGTTCATCCTTACGACTAGAAGAAGAAGCATAATCTACTGAGGGGTTGTGGAAGAAGAAAAATTAGTTATTTCTAGCTGTAATATAAATTTGTCTCTTTGTACCTTTAGTTTTTTCTGATAAAACAGATAAATCTGATGTTTCTTTTTTTTTAGATTCGTCTTCTTGACTGGTTAAGTCCACTGTCTCCTCTTCGTTAGATCCTGTAGAAGCAATTGAAATATGATCGTCTAAGTACAAGAATAAGAATAAGAAACAATTACGTTTTTAGACAGTTTGTCCATACCCGATGAGGATTTTGGTGAAGGGGGCGGTGTAACATCATAAGATTTGTACAAGAAGGGATTGGTATATTTGACTTTTTTTCCAATCAAGAAGGGCTCGAAAGGATCACCACGTCTTTTGTAACTGACTTCGACTATTTTTGAATCTTCTATAATCTCCTTTGATTTTTTCCTGTTTTCAATACTAGGAGGTAGTCCTAAAACGAGACAGCTAGCTTGACCTAATGTCAAAATGTCTGGATTTTCGCACTTTTTATCAGTCATAACTTTCGGAGAAGGTTGAAGGAGTGGTATATACAGGAGAGAGAAAAAAAAAAGAAAAGAAAAGGAAACTAATGTTAAAATAATCTACTAGTCTTTATTTCGTCTGATATATTATTTTATTCAATAAATCAATACACTTTTACGTATTTCTTCTTTTTTCCTTTGACGACTTTTTTTTGTAGCTAAAAGTAGATACGAAGGCTCTTATAAAATAACAATATATACAAGATATAGACATTAGGTCATGGTTAATAAAAGCAAAAATAATTTTATTGGTTTTTGTAATTTATGTAACAACTGGCATCAATGGCAATTTTGTCTTCCTTCCTATTATCAGAAGTGTCAACAGAGCCAGTGGACGTACTTTTATTGCACCTTCTACGATGGAGTTTAGAGACACCCCGGAGTCTAGCCTTGACAGGTACGCCAGCAAGTGAACTTCTTGTTTCTTGTGTATTGAATTGGCTTGCATATGAAACGCTCACCATAAAACTAGCAATTGTTATGGTTACGAAAAGAAATGAACGCATCGTATATATATTCTAAAGAGAAATAAAATAAAAATAAGAAAGGTAGAAAAAAAGAGAAAAGGGGAAGCGTAAAATAGATTGCCCTTTTTATAATTTAATAGCTACATATGCAATATATTTTTCTCCTTAAAAACTATAATTAAAAAGCATAAACAATAAAAGTTTTGCTTAAATGAAAAAGAGTTAAATAAGCTCACTTTTTTTTAGCACAAAGAAAATCGTCATATAAAGAAATTAAAAAACATCGTGCGTAATAACGTAAAGGTATTTAATTTTTTAAATTATGTAGTTGCTTTTTTTTTTTTTTTTTAGTGTGGCATCATATATAAGGCCAAACAGTTTCACCCTTGATTTTTAGTTGATTAAAAATTATAAACGGTTGGCACAGTTATCTATTTATAAAGAAAAGTCTCCACAGGTATAAACCAATTAGAGCTATTCATATAAAAATAAATCCATTTTGAAATCTTCTATATGAAGTTTATACAAGCTATTTTTAAAGGAGAAAAGGCTTATTTTTTTTACGGGAACTTTGTACTTTTTTTAAAAAAAAATTCGCTTGTTTGTTTGACAGCATCGTACATATTTGTTTATTTTAGATCTGGAAAAAAAATATTGACTTGTATATCATGCTACAAGAAACGGATGCAATTGAGAAGAACTGATATAAATAAATCAAGCATAGTCGCGTATATTCTGCTAACCATTGCCTTAATCTACTCAAATGAGAAAATTACAGATGTTTCATCTAAGATAAACTAGATCTATCTAGATGGTCGGGTTTTCTCTTTCTGTAGTACCAGATGGCAGTTATCTAGTTCAGATAATGAGAACTTCGATCACTGTAAGGATATATCTTGTAAAGCTATAGTGAAAATGATTGGCCTTATATATAAAAAAAAAATCATCTACAACTAGCTTCTTTTAAAAAAAAGATTGATAATTTATTGTTTAAATTAGGAAGCGTATTGATATTGATTATTGCCTTTTAAATTATTCATAAATAAAGAAATTGTTTACAAATGAAGACTATTATCAAAGTGTTTTTTTCCTGCATCAGTAATTACGCCAGGAATAATGCTCGCAACTTTAGGTAAAGTGCTCTGGGATCGCAGCAATAATAAGGCCTGCAGTAATGAGGGTTTCGGCGGCAACTTCATCGATATCGTCAATAAAAGATTCACTATGATTACTGCTAGGGGTGATGCTCTTATTGTTTCTGCGAACAAGTAATCTACGTTTGCTATTATCAAGAATCACACTGCCTCTCTTAACTCTAATAGCCTCTTACGCTACAGAAAATCCAAAGGCGCTATCGGCATTTTGGAAGATTTAAAACATGTTAACTACATTGTAATGCGAATACAAAAAAAAAACTTGTATTACCACGTTCTTCTAAATCAGAGGGATTTCTCTTGATAGCAAGAGCATCAGTAAAAGCGATAACTGTTACCTGAGCCAGCTATAACTACAGTTATAAAACTAAAAGGGTGCATTTGTATAGGTACGTAAGTCACAATAAAAAAGAAAGTGACCGTATGCCATCTCGTTTTATAGTTTACAAAATTATTTTAGAGTGAACTGAAGAGCGCTGGCGCAGGACCGATGCAGTGGATTTCTTCTTATTTGTAAATCCCTACATCAAATACGCATCTACATACTCTACAGGTAAAAAAAAAAAAAACTCAGTAGAAATTACAAAAACTATAATACTTTTTTTTTTTCTAGTTTACGATTAATTATTAATTTATTTACTTTGATACGATTAGAAGAAGAAAAAAAATACAATAAATTAGAGAACATTGATTTTAAAAAAATTTCCATGTGCTATAGATATTTAACCAAGTTCGTTTTATTTACGTAAAGGAAGACTGTCGAGGAGGCCTTCATCTAGAGAAAGATCATCGGCAAGAGGAAGGCCTTCATCAAGAGACAGTCCATCATCGAGTACAGGAAGCCCTTCATCGAGAGAAAGCCCGTCTTCACCAAGTACAGGGAGGCCGTCGTCGCCAAGTACAGGAAGTCCATCTTCAAGAACAGGGAGACCGTCACCGACAATAGGAAGGCCACCACCTTCACCACCTTCGCCTCCACCTCCACCTACGACTGGTAAGCCAGCAGCGCCCACGGGAAGTCCTCCAACGAGAGGAAGGCCACCTTTACCGTCTTTATCGCCCTTGCCACCACCACCACCAACAACGGGAAGACCACCTTCACCAGCTACGTTACCAACAATAGGAAGACCGCCTTTTCCACCTTCTCCATCTTTTCCACCTTTACTACCTCCTCCTACTGGGAGGCTGCCGACAACAGGGAGACCACCTTTTTTTTCTTTTTTCCCTTTTCCTTCTTTTCCATCTTCTTCATCATTATCTTCTTCTTCATCTTCTTCTTCATCTTCCTCCTCGGTATGCTTTTTATTTTTCTTGGAATCAGCTTTGCCTTTTGAAGAAGTTTTGGAAGTTCCGGAAGTTTTTTTATTGCTGCTGCTGTTACTTTTTTTAGAAGAAAGTAATTTACCAGCGATAGGTAAGCCTCTTTTAGCTTCATGCTCAGCGAGAACCGTATAGACAACTCCATCGACGACACCCAAAGTACCGTGTTGACCCTCTCTTCCTCCAAGTAAAGCTGTATCAAGAGGAAGAGTTCTTCGGTTGATAACACGTGCGTTTACATTGAATACCAAGCTCGCAATAGACAATGTTAAGAGAGCTGATGTTCGCATTGTTTTAAATGTTTTTTTTAAAAAAGGAAGAAGAAAAGATTATGTAGTAATTGGAATAAAAAGAGGATGTCTCTTTTATATGTAAAATTAGAGGAGTATTTGCATAATTTGTGATAGAGTTTACTACAACGTCCAGACATGAGTTAATAATACTGTGATGCTAAATAGTTTATAACTGTATATGATGTGTATGCAAAGAAGGGTTTTCGAGGGGAACTTTTTTTGTTCAAAAGTGTTTCTTTTTCTTCCAAGTAGATCCAGTTCTGAAGAGAATTTATTTGCTTTTTTTTTTTCCTTGCTCTGCATACATATTTAAATGTATCAAATAAAATATTTGTACGTATAATAAAGATTAAACAATGGTAAAAGATCTGCAGAGAGAGAAAAAAAAACATAGATATTTTCTGTAAAAAAAAAACAAACACTGATGTGATAAAGTTTACTTTTTTTTATATCAGATAAAAGATAAATTTTACCGCATACAAAAAAAAAAAAAAAGAGAGAACCTGCATATTAACAAATTATTTGAAACTGTCTTGTGATATTTAACTAACAACACTTTCGATCTGAACTAATTTTGTACATTTGAAATAGTTTAGCCTTTTGATTCAATTTCTAACATTTTTATAGCAATAGTCGATATGTTTTTTTTTAAAAGAAGGTGGTTTTTAGTTAACTTGTGTTAATATTCTTTTTAAGCAAGTAAAAAATTACCCAAAAAAAAAAAAAAAAGATTAATTGTACACGCATGTATAAAAACTTGGAGTATGAGGCTAGCAATAACTACTACAGCAAAAAAATAAATATGTATACATGTATTAAAAAGACAGAGAGGGGAGTGAGAGGAAACATTGAATTGTACTTTCTTTTTTATGCTCTGTATATCCAGGAGATAATGTGTACATTATGAAAAATACAAATCTTTTTTAAAATTTGAGCATAAAAACAGTATGTCAAGTTGGAAATGGAATTTTTTTTTCCTTTGCCCTTATTGTACATTTTGACGTGAAGTTTCGACCAATTTTCTGTACAAGGTCAAAGTCTTTAAAGAAAAAAAATGCTATATTCAGATGCCAATTTTGACATTATAATAAAAAGGCCCTTTTGATTAATCTCTTTAAAAAAAAATTTTTATTTTAAAATAGTTGTTATATAATCAAATTAAACAAGTGTAGTTAGTTAAACATCTGCACGTTTTCCGATTGGAAGTCCGCCTGTAGCGCCTGTAACGCCTTTAAGTGGACCTAAACCACCAGCTAACTTTACGGCTGTTCCTACAACACCGCCTAAAGGCCCCGATGCTTTCTGGGCTGTATCAGCAACACCTTTAGCCTGGCCCTTGCTTGTATCAGTAGCACCTTGAGCCTGGTCTTTGCTTTCTGATGTGACAGCACCTGCGCGAGCAGCTAATCTACGACGTACAGGTAATCTTCTCTTTTCGGGTTTTTGAGGAGATAATCCACCAAGTAATCCAGCAGCTACACCACCGAGATCTGGTACAGCTGGTACAGCTGGTACAGCTGGTACAGCTGGTAAAGCGGGTGCAGTAGGTACTAAACCCTTAGGTAAAGTAGGTACAACGCCAGGTACGCCAGGTAAGGGAGGTAAAGCAGGGAGAGTTGTAGTAGATAAAGGTAAATTAGCAGCACCACCAGGTCCACCAGGTCCACCTGGAGCACCAGCACCGCCAGGAGCTGCAGCTCCGGCGCCATAAGAATTACCGCCAGCACCGCCATCTCCACCAGTGCCACCGGTACCACCGTCACCGCCTAATGGGAGAATTCCTCCTCTCTTTTTAATAACTCGCGCATCTGCAGATGTGCTGAGTAGTAAGCAAGCAACAGCCAATGTAATGAAAGCAGTAGTACGCATTTTATATTATGTTATTCTAGAAAGCTTTAAAATGTGTATATGTAAGAACAAAAAAAAAAAAAGAAGGCATGGTTTTCTCAGTCTCTTTATATATATATATATTTTTTTTTACAGTTCAGTTCTTGCATATAGGAGATAGGTAAAACCAAATAGTTTTTTTTTCTTTCTCTCTCCTGTAAGTTTTTATTTTCTTTATGCGCCACTCGTTTGTTTTGTTTGTAGTGACGATCTCTTGGTTACCTAAAAAAAAAAGATCTACTTTGGTATATAGTTTCTTTATCATACGACAATTTTACCTCAAAAAAGCTGTATTTCGTAACAATAAAAGATTGTAGTCTAACCATGCATATATTAGTATGCTTTCCGTTTGTATTGCAGGTCTTGGTACTCTCTCCTCATGTATTCTTTACTCCTGTTATTTCTTGTTTTCTAGTATTATTGGTATATCAATCTGTTGTTACACTCGAATAAAAATAGGGAGGAAATTTTTTATAAAGTAGTATTATGACTCTATAATGAAAGGGAGTGCGTGTGTGTTTTGACGAATAAGAAAAACGAGGGGGGGGGGGGAAGCAAAAGAATATACAGGTACAAGAAGAAAAAAAAAGACACCGTCATGTTGAGTAATAAAAAGTGCTTATAATAATGATATATAGAGTTTTTATTGTACTTATAAAGTTTATAATAAACTCTATTCATGTATTCGACCACAATGAAAACAAAGATGTTAAGTATCGAATATATAAAATGAAAAAAATAATACAAACATCATTACTATTAGTATGTGCGTAGTCGATCAGTAGTGACCCCTAAGATTTGCTCATCTGCATAACGTTTACACTCTTATATCCATCTCGAAGACCCAAAACCAGTCAGTTTTAGAAACCCAGGAAATACAAGTAAAACATAACTGTCTTAGCTACATGAAATTCGTCATCTTATTCTATTCCTTATTATTATGCCGCATTCCTTTCTTTTTTTTTCTTAAATGGCGATAGTTTCATTATTTGGATCCCAACTTCATTTTAATATAAATGATGTTGGGAGGCGAAAAAAAAAGGTACAACTTTAACCACTGACTCCCTCCCTCAACAGTCTCTTAATTACAGAATCCAATTTGAACAGAAAAAAAAAGGTAATCCGGGTATATAAAAAAGTGTTATCTTAACAAAACTGTATCAACTTTATCCGAGAAGCTCTATTTTTAAATTACGGATGATTCTATTCTATACTAACAATTAATCCGTCTTTTCTACCTGTTATCTACAAGCCCTTTTTTTTTTTGGATTTGTGGTACATGAGAGTAGATCTTTAGTTTAAGAAGAGGGACATTTGAACTATTTTATTAGCGGCATTATTTTATTGTGAACTTTTTATTTAAGAAATTACTAGAATCCAATCACGCAAGACAAGCTCAAGGCTGCTCCCAAGCCCTTAAGCTGTATTATAATAACCCAAGTTTTTTATCAGTTTGTCTTCTTCGACTTTTCGTTTCTTTTTAGCCAATTTCAATTTTCTTCTTGTTTGACTTCCTCTTTAATTTCTTGTAATTGCTGTTCGCTGCTCCAGCTCCTTTAATTGCAAAAGAAGAGATATCTTTCTTTTTTTATGACAATGATCGCTTCATCTTCTTCAATTTGTCGTTCCTTTTCGGCCAGTTTGATTAAATCATTTTTGGTTTCATCTTTTATTTTTACTCAATTCGTTTTCATACGACTCCAGAGTGTTATTGTTGCGGCACCAAAAAGTCCTACTTTGCCAATTTGTATAAGCCTATCCTCAAAATTAAGTCAGTTTTCTATATATCAATAAATTGCACATCTTACTTACGTATGTGGCGGCAGGGGGGTTTTTAAATTTTGCCTGATTAATAAATAGCGGTGACATAGAGCGACAAAGCGTGAACTCTTTTATGTTGAAATAGCAAAAAAAAAAAAAAAATCGCTGCTTCTTCGTTTTTTTTTATGCAAAAGCTAAAAAAGAAAATTATGAGTGAAAATTATTTTACACTACACATATCAAACAGCACTTACACTGCCTCTTTTTTGGCTCTTTTTGAAACGCTGACGGGTTTAGCGAACGAACACCTCTTTAATATCTCCAGCAAATCCTTTTCCCTGTAAAGAAGACCACCTAGGAAAACACATTTTTTTTCTACGTTATAGTTATCTTTGTACAGTTTAGTTAGTACATTGTAAAGGGTTTAGTTTTTTGTTAGCTAAACATGTATACCTCTGTTACTTTCTGAATCCGTCGTAAAGTTGTTTATGCATGGTCAATTTACACGGTCGATTACAAAAAGTGTGCCATATTACTTTTTCACTTACGTTTAGAGATAACCATTATTATAAGAGGAACCCGTATCGGTTTGTACGAAAACGAAGCAAAACAAAAACATTGGTAAAAACAAATAAGTGATAAATAAAAACAAAATGATAAAAGAGGGTGTTTATTTGGTGATGTAATCTATTATTTACCACTTTTCTTATTCTAGTCTCGCCCGAAGAAAAAAAAAAGAAGACAGGTTAGGTCCTTCTATCAAAGTTGGTTTTTTGAAGTATCTCTGCAAACACGAAAATCACGATCTTAACGCCACTTGTGATATCGTTTACGACACCGTTTACACTCGATAGATTCAAGTTTCATTTGGAACTATATATAAACGTTATCGAGTCGTAGGAGAAGTAAATATCGATATTAGACAATAGAGGGAATGCCTGTGTCACCAATGAACACATGACATCGCAGACTTGTGTCTATTGCTTCCCAACATTTGGTCATTTAAGAAAAAGACGGCAAGATAATAAGAAATTATACTAAATGCAACTTGATCTGTATCAACCCATCTGTATCTTTTGACCATAATCTAAAATACAAGTAAAAAGTTACGTTGCTAGTTTCGATGCGACTCTTATAACAGAGATTCCAGAAATACAAAACGCTATTGCACACTTGCTTAAGTCTAACAAAGAGATACGTGAATATGATCCCAACGGTCAGGAATTGATTGAAGCAAATCAAGGAAAACAAGGACTTGATCACTAGAAAAGAAGCTCGAATAGATTTAATACTTAAGATTATTCGTGAATGTAACGGGAGAAGCAGCTAGGAGAGAAATGAAAAGTAATGTTGAAAGAGTTTAGAGATATACACAAGCAAGAACTATTAAATATTAACCCGGAGGAGGAGGAGGAGGGAGGGGGGGGGGGTTATTTTTAAAAAGCTTTGTTATCAATATTTTTACTATTATTGGTTTTCGGGTTGACCATGCCAAGCAAGACTATCAAAGCCATCGAACTCATCATACAAAGCATCCACCGTTTCGCATATTGTCAAAGTCTTGCCATTTTTCTACTGTAAATGTATCACCATGTTCGAAGCAGCTCGATTTCATATGCGTCGCAAATAAGCCCCTAGTCTTCATATAATTTGCAAAGACTTTCCCTCGACCATTAACATTATCTCTTTCGGGGTTTCCAATCACAAATAAGCCGTAGCGTGCACGAGTTAATGCATGTGAAACATTATCCAGAGTAGAAAATGAATGCGCCGGTGTAGCGGTTGAAACAATTGTAAATGAATCTTGTCTACCTGCATTTTGCTCCACTGTATTCATAATGATTTTATGAGTATCACTTGCGAAGCTTGAAATCTTTCCATTCCCTTTGTTTAAAGTGGCTACGATTAATTTTTTTTTTTTGCTCAGAACAACCTGTAAGAATTGTAACAAAACGTTTAAGGTAACGTTGAAAAAGGTAAACCGTAAAGTACAAAATGAATCTTGCTTTTCAACTTCAGCATCTGTAATATCAAATTTACATATCTTGAAGTAATCATGATTTCGATTAGATTGTTCAGGTGCTTGATAAACAAGATAAAATGTACGTTTTTTAATACCGCGCATGGTTTCTTCTTGAGATTTTCTACCGTCTACCATATTTTCATTACAATACGCTATATGTGCATTAGTCACGAAGGAACTTGTTTAATCCTCGATACCGTTAAATTGATCGATTATATTCGCCATTTCAGATAACATACGCCATTGTTCTTACAATAACTCCATTTCACAACCAGATCCTTTACATCTCTCAAATAAAGAAACGTCAAGATTGTGAGGGTCACCAGTCATGTTGGTATTGTTTAAGTGAGGTTTAGATGAATTATCATTGTTACCCAACAAAACCAAATGTTCCGCACGAGTACCCAAAATGGTAGATGCCAAAGTTGATTCCAATATCTCTGATGCGTCGTCTACAATAATAGCACGAGGCCGTAAACAGGAAACCAAAACTCGATTCGCCACAGCAAAATCAGCAGTTAACGCAATAACACTACTGCGCTGACAAAGGTCAGTTAACGTTTGAGTTAAATTATCATCAAACTCCTTTGCAATTTCGATTCGATCTTGAAAAAGAGCATCAATTTCATAGTCAATACAAGTTACCAATATATTTGCAAGTGATTCAATAATTTGTGCTTTTTCTTGATCAGTAGCATTCCAAACACTATCAGTAGGAATAAGCTCCCATACATTTGCCAACTCGGTTCTTAATTCTTCGCTTGTACGTGCTGATATTTCAAATGGCCAATTAAAAGAATCCGCGATAGGTAATATACTAACTGGATTACTACCAATCCCATTAAATCGATTCTTCATATCGTTTGTGTCCAAGGTTTGCATTATATCACGACCTGCGTCTTTCAAGTAGTTATTTTCCAATAACGATTGTGCATGACAGAATTCTTCACGATCCTCTTGAGTATTTGAAAAATTACGGATCTTTGGGTTTTCTCCTGCCCATGTACTCCAAAGTGAAACAAAATTGAATGTACACGAGTGATTGGGTTGATTCATATGGTATAAATAATCTGTTGGAATAGCTGTAGATATAAGAACTGGATCATGTTCAGATGCTTTAAATCGAGCTAAAAGTAATGCATTTAACTTTCGTTGATTTTCATCAAGTTGGCGTTCCAATTGCTGATGTTGTCCGTAGTTTGTATCAGATACAGATGGTACTGCGTTTTCAATTAACGTTGGATCCCCGCGTTTTCCGTCAAATCGAACGACGTTAGGAATAGAGCGAGGAAGTTGGCTCAGAATAGTATCAGGACAAACTTGTGTTTTTGCAATAATTAACAAAGGTTGACGAACTTGATCCACATGTATATCGCGACTCATCAATTGAGCTAGGGAGAAAAAAAAATTGGAAGAATAAAAGGAAAATTTCTATCTATGAGGGAAATGGGTAGCTATTTTTTTATTTTTTTAGTGAATGGTGGACTTGTCTAATAAAAGTGAAATATGCGAAGTTATTTTGTTCACGATGGTGTCCAAAATAAAAGGCGTTTGATTGATAATATATTCCCAGTAATATATCCATATTGTCCAGTGATTAGTAGACAGAATGGTGTAATGTTTGGGAAGTTGACGTTTTCATATGCCGGGAATAGTAACGATCAAATCCTGAAAGTACTTGGTTATAATTATCGACCATATTTCTTGTTCTATTGGACAATTTATAATGAAGTGAGAGAGATTGTCTTCAGCGCTTGTACATAAACGACATTGAGGAGAGTAGATAGTTTTGATTTACACTTACATTATTTATAAGTATACTATCCTATCCCTTTCGCCTACTCTTACACCTTAAAAATATATCCAACAATCTAAAAGAATAAAAATAGAAATTTTTTTTTTCCTGCTTGTGATTCTCTTGTGCAATTCTTTTTGAACCTGTGTCACACAAAAAAAGTTAAGATAAAAATAATCGCACTAAACCCCTTTTTCTTTTCTTTTGACAAGACGATATCATGGTGACATAATAAATTGCATATTTTATTATTATTATTATTGCTCGGTAAAATCGTACGATGTAGTAAATGGTGAAGGGGGGCGTTCAGTGTATATATATATACATATATGTAAGGTATAAAAAGTAATGATCTTCCAGCTCAAGTGATCTGCATAACCTCTAATACAGTATCCTCTCTCTCTAATATCTCTAATACTTGTTCCTCTTGCTTCGAAGCATTATTCAACCAACTTAAATAAGCGTTCCATACAATACCTAAACTACTCACAAACGGTAATCTATACTGAAGCGGCATAAACTTAAAGTTCACAAACTGAACGGCCGGCCACACCTTGTAGTTAGCAATTAACGCGGGCATATAAGCATCTTGAAACTTTTCCTTGACGTTTTCCCAACCCCCTTCGGCCAATCCCATGGCGGTAAAAAACACGACTAAACCTGCAGGTGCAAATAAAAGTTGATCTGTCAACATCCGTTTGACGGCCATACCATTTGCCTTCCTTGTAATTTGACTTTGAACTGCTTTGGTTACTACCCCCGTTACCACTGGCATAGGGAAAAATTTATCCAGAAACATGTACCATTTTCCTCCTAAGGGTGCTACACAGAAATTGTATGCGGCAAATCGTAGTGTTCTTTGAAAGTCCCATGTAGATGATAAACTCCACATGCTTTCATGACGTGTGATTTTCTCGGGTAAAATGGCTGCGTTGATCCTTTTGGTCGATTTCTCGTATAGAGATATACCTTGCGCTAAACTGTCACTGATAGCACCGAGGAATCCGTTAGCCACACAAAGCGTTAAAATAGGTCGTTTATTGTAAGATTTGTTATAAAATGCCTTGAACGTTCTTAAACCGTTCATACTTGTAAAAAGAAAGAAAAAAGGTAAAGAAAAAGAAGAAAAAAGAAAATAATTCGTTTTTAAAAAAGAAAACCCAGTCTAAAAAAAAAATTGGCTGGGGGTGTTTTATGGTGTTTCGGACGTTATTGTTTTCTAATTTTTCTTTAGTGCATTACCACGATTATGCATTATCAGGTTCGATAAGGTCTAAAATATATTGACGTCAGTTTGAGCAAAAGTCACAATACCAAATACTTACGTCAATAGATTTATAGATGATCAAGGAACCCGCAATATACTTAATAGCAAGCATGACGTTAGGCCCAATATCAATCGTGACTGCAGCTTTATGCGAGAGTTTATTAAAGTGCTGAAGTGCTTTGTAACCAAGATCAACAGTCAACTTGACATTCGTGTCCTCCATCTTGCAATAATAAAAGCAGCAAAAAAGTGTACACAGACCCCCCAAGCTCGAAAAAAAAGAAAACCCTGCCCAAAGAAATTGAAAAGGCGCTTGTTCTGGCACAATTTGGCTTTTGTGTGAGACTAAGTTCGATCCTTGTATTACATGACAAGCAATAGAATTTATGGTTTAATATTATTTTATTATAAACAAACGAAATATACAATGTATAATAACAAAAAAAATAGAATATATATATACAAAAAGAAAGAGAAAACTAGCTTAACGTCTTTGGAACGATTCATTCACAGTCATAACTCGTTGCCTCATAGCGCATACTTGAGCAGCAATTGTAGGACTTTCATTTTTTAATACAGGAGAAGGAGTCAACTCTACATTTTAAAAAAAGAAAATTAGACAACAATTTTTTTTTTTTGTGTAATATATCTTGTGTATCCACCCATTTTTACCTGCAGAAGATGTGCGTTCACTAGCAACAATAGAACCTTTATGAAATTTACCAAAGCCTTCCAGTGCTTCATACTCGTCATGTGTGATGGCAATTGAATTATGGCGTATTTTACTGTAAGCATTCTTATCTCCATCCAATTGAATGTTTTTTAAGCTTTCGATCGGTAGCCGGAGATCATCAATTGATATTCTTCTTTTGGCAGGTGGAGAATCAAAAGCTGCGGGCGATAAGATGGTTGAGTCAGAAGAGATGGTAGAGTTAGACGATCTGCGGCGGGTACTATGGTACTCGGTTCCGAAACTGGTTTGAACTACGGGTGGAGGCGGTGGAGAAGGTCGATAGTAGCCAAAATTGGGTTGATAGGGTTCTCTCTTAATAGGCCACGAAGATCGATTACGAGGTATATTATGCGCTTGCATTGAGGGGTCAATACAGTAAGGATGTGGAGTCGCTTGGGATAACCGGTAACTGCTGGGCGGAGGAGGGTACGGCATATTGCCGTAAGAAGAAAACGAGGCACGTCTGGTAGGCAACGGTAAAGTCCGGCTGCTCATCATGGAAGATGGCTCAAAAGTAGGATGAGACAACTGTTGATGATCGTTCCATGGTATAGACTCAGATTTAACCGGAGACTCGTTTGATACGCTGTGGCGGTGGCCGTGCGTCTGGTCTTTTTCGGCCGTGGAATGCTTTTTATGCTTTTCATGTGTCTGAGTATGCTGCATCATATTATCGAATCTACTGAACATTCTACTGCAGCCAGGTACAACACATTTATAAGGTTTCTGTTTTTTTTAAAAAAAACTGTTAATACATTTTTAATAAATCAGATATAGTGGGGGTGTTTTACCTCTCCTGTATGCTTTCTTTCGTGTCTTGCTAAATGTTCGCTTCGGGTAAAGACCATGTCACAGTTGCCATAACCAGTACAATGAAACAGTTTGGGAGCGGCTCTTTGTCCGCTAGTTCTTCTTCTACTTGGCATAATAAATAGTTTAGGAAAAAAAAACAGTAAGGGTTTTATTAATGAAAAAAATGAAAAAAGGAAAGAGTAAAGTATTATATTTTTTTAATCATTTGGGCTTTTTATTCTAGGATCGGCCTTTTTTATTCACGAGTGAAACACAGCCTAAAATGCGAAAAAAAATAAAAAACGTGTGTTGAGCCCAGGGCAACTTTGAGACATACCGAAGGGCTTTATTCGCATTAATCTATTTTGACGGTGTCATAACCCTTCAATAGTTTCCGTATGACAAGTGCGACAACATACGTTTTCTAAAAAAACTTAGGGCTGTCTACGGGCCTATTATAGAGACGCTACAAAAGTTATTTATACATATAATAGATGATCTTTCTATTCCGGGAAAAAACCTATCGTGTATTTAACAAGAAAAAAAATCTATATGGAATTATATACACTGTTACCCATGTAAGTTACTTTTTTTAAAGAGCAGGTTTCTATTTCCTACCCTTTTTTCCCCCTTCTTACCCCTTTTTATTCACTTACAAACAGTAACTTTTTTTTCTCGAGGGGTTGGTTTTGAACCAATAATTAAGAAATCTTGCTTTTCATATATTTATCTTTTTTTTTTATAGTATGGTCTTTTTTGTTGCTGTATAATATTTGTCTCCCCGTCATCCACTTATAAATCAGTTAGACATGTGTGTATAAAAAAAAAAAAGCTTAATAAAATACGCATTGATGCATTTCGATCAATAACTTTAAACTTTTTTTTTTTCTGAAGTGTATTATACAGCATTATACAGCAGCAACGCTTAAAACATCCTCCTGTATTCAATATGAATCAGTTTTCTCGCACACCTTCTCTTTGCCTTATAAAAAAAAATTACTAAAATGTCTCAGTAACCAGCTGATTGTTTGAACAGAGGCCAATAATCGAGGGACTTTAACCTTTTTTCTTTTTTCCCTTTTTTTTAAAAGGGAGATCCAAACCCTCTAAGAAGCTAAGCTGTGATCCAAGCGATTGTTTAAAGAGAGTTATGGTGGTCTAGTTCCTCTCGGTGAATTATTTTATCGTTTCAAGACATTTTTTTTTGTTCCTTGTAAATTTAATGAGACAAATGTATCTTAAGATGTATGTATTTTTTTTAATTAAAAAAAATCTATGGAAACTTAATCTTTATATTCCCGAGAAGTATCTTCCCGATCGATACAAAAAAAAAGCACCAAGCAGAAAAAGAGTATGGTTTCATTACTGCTATTTAACAGGTTATAGACTTTTTTTTTGTTTTTTAATATTAAAGAAGCTTACGAGAAACCCAAACTTTTTTTTTAACGTGAGCTTCTAACTTTTTCTAATTGAGCGTAGAAACTCGAAAGAAAAAAAAGAGCACATTGTCCAGGTAGTTTAACAAACAAATACATGTTGAATTACTATTGTATTTTTTTTTCAGTCATATGGCAAGTTCAGTTGATTATAAAAAAGTAACCCAATCAGGGATAATTTTAAGATCTTCAAAGTGTCGAACAATAACACACACCCACGCTTCTTAAATGCAGCATCTTAACGACAAGAAAATGGCGTTAATATCCCCTATTTAGTTACCTTCTTGTACCACGGAACCCAGATTTTTGCATCCAGGAACGAATATTCTATTACGAAAAATCAATTGATCTTTTCAGTAGTTGATTTTTTTTCAATGTACTTTGTTTCTAGTGTAGAGATAAGGCTTACTGGAATTAAAGACTTTTGCATATTTTTTAAAGACGTCAAAATGTTTCATTTTGATAGAGGCATGAAATTTCTTCCGTATTTTTAAAATTAAAAAAAAAAAATCGACTAAGCTTACAATTTTTTTTAACTCTAAAAAGGGGTAAAAAAAATTGTATATGCCGATTTGATAAAATGATTCGACACAATTACTTGACAAATGTATCATATAAAACATCTGTTTATTTTTAGTTACAGTACATAGCTATTTAAGCTAAGCGACAAGCTTTATCTTTAAAACCCACTCAGTAACTGTAAAAAAAAAGAGACACCTTCATTTAAAAAAGAAAGAGTAACACCGATTCAAAAACCCGAACAATAAAACTAAACCAACCATAAATATGCACATGGCAAAAACAATCTCAAAGGAAAAAACTGCCAAGGGAAAAATAATCAAGGGAAAAGTTGACTTGGACGATCGTACATATATACAGTGGACTGAAGGCAGAAGGGAAGCTCGTATCAACGCAGTGAATGTTATTGACCCTTTCAAGCTCCCTGGGCATGATCGAAGCGATGGATGGGAACTAGTAAGACATACGATGAACGAAGTCGATAAGGATATAGCGTTACCTTTAAGAAATTCGGCTATGAGGAAGGAATTGCGACGACTTATGAAAGACGTTACAGACTAAGAAACTGACGGCCTTCTGAATGGTAACGGAACTAACCCTGGAACCAACACCTTACAAGACGATACTTTGGCACTTGGAAACGAAAAAAAAAATTGAAGCCAAAAAAAGTACTTACCATTTTATTTTTTTCAAATTAAAGATGCTGTAGAGTAAACAAGAAGATAAAAAGACAAGAAGGACTCGAAAGAAAAAAAAAGTGGAAATGAAAGAGGTAATAACACCAAGTAAGCAGGTAGACGAAGAACTAGAGGATAATTTCATACACTACAACTTGGAAAACGATGTTCAAACTGTTGACACTGTGGAAGCTGTAGACAGTGATGACGGTTCAGACAGCGTCAAGATGCAATACGAGGTCGAGGTAAAGCGGTGACGAGCTGCCGACAACTAAGAAGCGGGGGAAAGACGCGGTGATCGAGACGTTAATAAACAATTCGGCAGCTGACCGTCAGTTTTTTGGCAAACTGGCAAAAGATGTACTGGCCGGTATAGACCTTCAACTGACAAGCAATACCGAATTAGTCTCCCAGACTGTACGACGTAATGTGATGCTGGAAGGTATGTTCCAGGCCTTCAATGCTTCGAGAGGGGAAGCCAATGCTCCCAGTAGGAAAATGTGTCGACTTCTGGATACGTTTTCTACTAAATTATTAAATAGATCATGAGTAAAAATGGCGCACCCACCACTTTATCAGCCTAAGCTGTATTTATTCTATCATTTTTATTTTAGAATAAATCACTTTTCTTTCTCTCTTCCCTCACAATGTACGCCGCCACCACCACAACCATAACCAGTAAGTATTTTTTATATGTGCGCTTTTTAAGGAATTTATATTTATTTTTCTTCATTTTTTTTAGTATTTTTGTTTTCTCTATCGTCATAAAAAAGGATACGGTTCTTGCTAAAGCAACTGCCGGTCATAAGCTAGTACAAGGTTCAATGTGTCTTTCTAGGAGGCACGTTCCCAAAGGGGGAGAACCATGAATATTGTAAACAGATGCTCCTTCGTCAAACCTATTAATATATGCAAAAGCCAAAGGGTGGCTGGGTAAGTGCTGTCTCGATATTTGTAGTGTATAATAATTTTCACTCATAATTTTCTTTTTTAGCTTTTGCATACTAAGATTTAAAAAAAACGAAGACGCATCACTTTTACAGCACAAAAAACTTCACGCTTCGTCGCTTTCTGTCAATTGGGCAAAATTTAAAGACACCCCTACTGCCACATACGTAAGTAAGATGTGCAATTTAATGATAAATAGAAAACTGACTAATTTTGAGGATAGGCTTGTACAAATTTACAAAGTACCTTGGACGGTACTACTTCTGGGCGACGCTGCACTTACAACAATAGCAATAATAACACTCTAGAGGTGTATGAAAAGGAATTGAGTAAACTGACAGATGAAATTAAAAATCATCAAATCAAACTGGCAGTCAAAAAACGACAAACTCAAGAAGAAGCAAAAATTCTGATAAAAAAAAGAACCACTCCTTCTCCAATTAAAGGAGTTGGAAGAGGTAAGAAAAAAAAAGAATTAAGTTGAAAAGAAAAAAGAAAAGAATATTGTTCAACTTATTTCTTTTTTTTTACCTCCTTTATTTTCCTACGTTTATATTTAATATGTACACATAAAACTCTCTTTTTCATACAAAAATAAAGGGTTCTAGATTCTTAAAATATGTATATAAAATTTATTATGTTACAAAAAAAGTGGAGGAATAATTTATCTAATTAAACAGGTGTATAATACTTTTTTTTAATGTTGAGCACCACTTCTCTTCAATAAGGTGACATCAGCCTTCAATTCAGGTAAAGCGCGATAACCAGCAGAAGGAGCAGGCATATATCCAACCTTTATCAAGTAAGAAAAGTAAAGACCTAAAAGACCGTCGCCCATCAAGGGTTGCTTCACATGATCTAAAGCCAATACAGCTTGGGTATGCGTATCATCCAATTGAGCACTCTTGGTTGAAGTTGGTAAATCGTCAAGCACGAAATGAAGAAGAGGGAAAAGAGAATGGTCTTGGGATTTGAGTGTATACTCCATCAACTTGTTTCTCCAATCAATGTATTCGGTTTGCTGAGCTTGGTAACCATAAGTAAGTAAAGTACCAAACATATCATTGTATGTAAATCCAGCAGGGTTGGTTACTTGTAAGACACCCATCTTGGTAGATTCAGCATCATGGTAAGCGGCTCCAGCAACAACAGAAGCAACGTAATCAACAGGACAGCAGTTGACAGAGTTAGAGATAGCTGGGATAAAACCAAGTTCGACACATCCCTTTAACAAACGCCAGATGAAATCATCTGTGTTGGTCACACCAGATCGAGAGTCACCCAAGATATAACCAGGACGAATAATGGTAGCGGGCATACCTCTCTTTCTAGCCTCCATAATGAGCTTCTCAGAAACCCACTTACTTTGACCGTAACCGTTTTCAAGACCAGTACGACCACCTTCGAGATCATTGTCTTCAGAGACAGGGGCACCAGTTTCAATAAACACAGGAGTATCAAGAACAGACGTAGAAGAAACAAAATGGAAAGACTTTTGTTGAGTTTCGGAAGCTAAACGCATAGCCCAAAGGGTACCGACAACATTAGCTGCACGTAATTGATGGTAAGGATAGATCCAATGAACAAGAGCACCGTTATGAACAACACAATTGGCTGTAGCTGCACAACGTTCCCAATCAGAGTCAGATAAACCAAGACGATCACTGCCTAAATCACCACAGATGGCATCAATACGAGTTTCCCATGCATCGTTCCAGACTAAATGCTCAATAGCAGCCTTTTTGACACGTTGGAAAGCACCAGCAGCATCCTTGGCACGAACAATACAAATCACCTTCTTGGTATCCTTATAGCTTAAGAGCTTATCAAGAATAAAGGCACCCAAGAAACCAGTACCACCAGTCAAGATAAATGTACGACCTTCACTAGAGGGCTTCACCAAGGGACCGTAGGAAGTTTGCAAGAATTCATTTGACAAGAGTTCAAGATCTGCAGCATAATCAACAATTTCCTTCTTGACTTCTTGTGCAGCTCCAAGGTTGTTTTCAAGCAAGAGATCTCCGTTTTGTAACTTATTTACTTCACGAGCAAGGCCGGCAATGGTAGGCTCGGAATAGACAAGACCGAGAGGTGCATCAACTTGAAACTTTTGACGGATCTCAAAGATAAGACGAGTAGCAATTAAGGAATGGCCACCAATATCAAAGAAGTTGTCGGTTAACCCAATAATAGGATCGGAAGAAGGAAGAAGGTCCCTCCAGATACCGTGAATGATGGATTCGTTTTGACTCATTTCGGGTAGAGCACCGCTATCAGCAGTGGGAGAAGAAGCAGCGTTCTTGTTGAATTGAGCAGTATCAGGGAAAGGCAAAGCGTTCTTATCAACCTTACCGTTAGGAGTCAAGGGCATACGAACTAAAGGAACAAAGACAGCGGGGATAGCATAAGAAGGAAGCTTTTGCTTCAAGTAATCACGGATATGCTTGATCAATCTACGGAAATGATAACTGGATCTTAAATCCTTTTCATCATGACAATCATCTTCTTCTGCGGTACTAGCAAAATCGCCTTCTGTAGCAGCTTGGTTAGGGACAAAGTAAGCGACCAAAGTTTGTTCTTCGTTCTTATCACGACGAACCAAAGTGACGTTTTCACGGATCAAAGGATGTTGAGATAAATGAGTATCGATTTCACCTAATTCAATACGGAAGCCACGGATCTTGACTTGATCATCAGCTCTACCGGTACATTCAACGTTACCATCAGGACTATAACGGCCTAAATCGCCAGAACGGTACATACGATCACGCTTACCCAAATAAAACTGCTTCCAAGCATCACTTTCAACACAAGACTCATCCTTACCATCATCGACACAAGGATCAGCAACAAACCAGTTGGGGATAAACTTTTCAGCAGTGGCTTCAGGCAATTGAAGATAACCTTCGGCAAGACCAGGAGCACGGACATAGATCTCACCAATCTCACCTACACCGCACATCTTGGTACGATCGTGACGGTTGACAACTAAAAGTTGGACATTGACCATACCCTTACCAGCAGCAATGACTTCCTTTTGAGAGGACAAGAAGGCGGGATGAGAAGAACGAGCAGGGACGATGAAATGAGAGACAGAACGTTGAGTTTCGGTAGTACCGTACATGTTGATCACAGCAACGTTAGGTGCGTACTTTTGAATACGAGCAGCGTCACGCTTGGTCAAGATATCACCAACGAAGAAAGCGTTAATAAGAGAAGGGATTTCAACTTGAGCATGAGAAGATAATAATTGACCCATAGCAGGAGTTAAATGGGTGACGGTGACTTGAGACTTGTGCATCCATTCGGCTAATCTACCAGGAATACCGATATCTTCAGAGGTAGGGATGTGTAATTCAGAACCCAAAAAGAGAGGAGTGAAGATATCACGTTGGATAGGGTCATGAGCAATGCCAGAAAGCATAGTGAACTTGTCGGTTTCAGAGATACCGAAAGTTTGAGCCATCCAAGGGTAGAAATGAGTCAAGGAAAAGTGTCTACCGCGGACACCCTTAGGGATACCAGTACTACCACTAGTGAAACTCAAAGTACCGATGCTATCAGGACCAATCACAATACCAGTATCTTGACTTGCCTTGGTACGTACATGATCAAGCACATCGGATCCATTTACTAACCCACCAGATAACTTTCCATCCTTACTGATCTTGAGGTTGGGAATTTCACACACAATATTTTGTTCGTTCTTGATATACTCTCTGACGGAATCGGCAATCTTACCAGCTTCTTCTAAAACAATTAAACCGCGAGGCTTGGCAACAGAGAGGTAGATTTCTTGACGAGAAGGAGGGTAAGCAGGATCGATGACACTGAAAGTAGCACCGGCCTTTAAAACACCCATAATTGCAATGACAAGATCCACACCTCTATAAGCATAAATCATAACAACGTCTTCTCTTTCAATACCACCAGCTACTAAATGATGAGCAACTGTGTTGGAAGCGTGATGGATGGTTTGGTAATCGTAAGTGATGGTTTGATCAGAGTTTTCCAAGGATTCAACAATACAGGTACGTGCAGGATGTTTGTTGGCGTTTTGAGAAAAGATATCGGTGATGGCACCACGCCATTGTGACCAATGCAAATCAGCAGTGGGGTTGGGGAGCGGAGATCCAGCAAGACCAGAGTCAGATAAAGGAATTTGTCCAACGGCTTGCGACTTGGTACCGGTCTCGATGATAGTGGCTAATTGTGAGAACAAGTATTCGATACGTCTAGGGGAGAACAAGATTTGGTTATATACAACACGGATGGTGACGGGACGGAGGAAAGAGGTTCTTAAGGAAGAGGTGGATTCGGGTGATGAAATATACACACTTAAATCCGAACTGGATGAAAGTGTGGCTAAATGGTGTTGTGAAGGTGTATCGATTTCGTTGTAGAATCTGACACGGCATAATGGACGTCGACTTTCTGGGTCTGTGTCTTTATAGATGGCTTCTTGTAATTGTTCAAAAGGAACTTCTTGACTTAATGCTTCATTTTCGACCTAACAGAAAGAAAAAAAAAACGTTTTTTAATATCACCCGAAATGAAAAAAAAAAAATTTCCTTCTTTTTTTTTTTTTACCTTTGTCACCATTTCAATCACATTTTCAAAATTAGAGGAAGGATCGACAGCAAGTCTTAATACAAGTGGATTACCTGTAGGAGAAGAAGTACCAATAGCGAATTCTTCATCACCAGTGTATCTTTGAAGCAAAACAGAGAAAGCGGCCAAGATAACAGAGAATGGTGTAGGACGGACAGCAGACATGGATAATTGAACCAAACTCATCAAGGTTTGTTCGGAAAGATCAAATGATTGTACTTCTTCAACTGTACGAGCAGGTGAAGGTCTAGGGTAATCAGTAGGTACTTGTAAATCAGTCAAGTTATGAAGACGTGTCTTCCATAACTCTATATAATCATTTGCATTCACCATATTTGTATAAATCTATATATGAAAACAGAAGGAGATAAAAAAAATAAAGAAAATGCATTTCTTAGCATATATATATAGCCTGTAACCTAATTGCTTAATATGGCAATTGATATAGAGATGAAGAAAGATCAACAGTCATTTTTCAACGAGAAAGACGGAACTTTAAAAAAAAGATTGAGACTTCCGTTTTAAGGTTTTCTTCAAGATTATCTTGATGTTGATGTAAAATATCCATTTTTTTTTTTTTGCTCTCCCCACACACAATACCACATCTTGGTGCGGGGTCCGTCAAGTGTTTCTTAAATTGTAATCTCTTTTTATTGATCTTTTGCTTACCTTACTAATATTGTTCAATTAGAACCGTAGACTCGTCACTATTACCTAGGAAATAACTGTTTTACTTTTTTTTTTTATATACACTATCGGCTATTTTATGCGTTTACCTTCTTATAAAAAGCACGTATATAATTCATTCGTAATTGTAGACGCTGTGCAGTCAAACTGGATGCAAAAGACAAAAAATAAATGTCGGTTGTTAAAAAATGATATCGCTCGCAATGCCAGAATCTAATTGTCGATTTTCGGTTTTTATCATAATACAGTTAATGCAACACTAAAGGGCGGTTTTTTAAATAAAAAGGCGATTTTTAAAATTCTCATTAGGTGGATTTTTTTTTTCCAAAGGGCGGTTTTTGTTTTCTCAAAGGGCAGTTACAATTTTCTCAAAAGGCGGTCTCTTTGATATTTTTTACAGAACATTTTCGAGCATTTGCACAACATTCGGTAAACATATTTGAAGATTGCTTAAAAGGCAATCCTATCTAATAAAATGTCACAAACAACTGTAAAAAATATCAAAGAGACCGCCTTTTGAGAAAACAGTAACCGCCCTTTAGTGTTGCGCTAACTGTAAGTGGAGACGAATTGAGAAAATCATTGAGATAAAAAAATTAGACTATGAAACTCTTGAGACGATATGTTTTTATAGTTGAGACAAAAAAGGAAAAGTGTAGAGCATTTTGAAAAATAAACTTTATTTGTTAAAGATATCATTCTTCTTTCAGGCATCTATCGTTAAAGGTCTCCCCACACCTTGTTCTAAATGAGAAATTTTTTGCTGGTCAACTGAGAAAACATCAACAATGATTGAAACTTCCATTTTGTCCTTTTTTTGTCGGACAGAAAGGAACGTTCCTTTTTTTTTGCCGCACAGAAAGGAACGTTCCTTTTTTTTTGTCGCACAGAAGGGAACGTTCCTTTTTTTTTGCCGGACAGAAAGGAACGTTCCTTTTTTTTTGCCGGACAGAAAGGAACGTTCCTTTTTTTTTGTCGCACAGAAGGGAACGTTCCTTTTTTTTTGCCGGACAGAAGGGAACGTTCCTTTTTTTTTGCCGGACAGAAAGGAACGTTCCTTTTTTTTTGTCGCACAGAAGGGAACGTTCCTTTTTTTTTGCCGGACAGAAAGGAACGTTCCTTTTTTTTTGTCGCACAGAAGGGAACGTTCCTTTTTTTTTGCCGGACAGAAAGGAACGTTCCTTTTTTTTGCCGCACAGAAGGGAACGTTCCTTTTTGATCTGGTGTTGCAAAGGTGTGAGAGTTGTGTGACTCCTCACTTATGTTATTTATATCCTATTATTATTATTAAAAGTCAGTTTACCTACATCTCTTTCGCCTACTTTTACATTGGTGGAGTAGCTTAAATATAATTTTTGCATAATTTTTGTGTGTCCTTTATTTTTTTATCATAATGAGCGACAATCCTTGGACTTTAGAAGGTCATGTGTCAGGACGGAGTGAATACGTTCCCACTGTCGAAGATCTCGTAAGGGGCGCTCAACAGCAATACCAACAAGAGTTGGGACGTCTTGAATACCAACATTCAGTTCAATTAGAAGAACAGTATAATCGACATCAGTATGAAGTGGAGACTGTTAAACAAGAGTATTTGAAAGAGCGGACGAGGTTGCAGGAGAAGAATACGCATGAATTGATACTTTCTCAGCAAACGTAACACGAAGGAATTGATAAAATTCGTGCTGCTCACGCTCTCGTAGTAAACTCAATGCAAGTTAATTTGGATAAACAAGCTCGTGTTATTGGAAAATATGAAGCGAAGTTGGCAAATACGACTCACCGTATTAATGAATTAACTAAACAAGTGGAAGATCTAACGCGTCATCAGGTTGATTATTCCCGTTATAAAGAGGAGAATATTGAACAAAATCGAATTCTCAGCAAGAAGTATTCCGATAGTGTGGATAAACATTTGGACTACCAAACTGAAATTGCTCGTCTAACAACTACTATTGATGAACGTAGTCTGGAGGTTCGTCGTTTGCTTGATGAAGCTAAGGCTTTAGGGGCTATGAATCTTCGTTTGGAACAAACGCTTACGAATGCCGACGTCACGAAATCACCTGTTCCTGTGATGCATGATGACGATTCTGGTTCTCAGTATGGATCGGTGTCTAGCGCTTTGAGTGTAGCAAGTGATCGTGATTGGGAAAGTCAACTTGCAAGTGGTAATATTACCAATCCTCGATTGCAGCTAGCTCAGCAGTTGGTAGCCGAAGAATTAAAACGGAATGACATTCACCCTTCTATCGGACATTCTCCTTTGAATACCGTGCATGTTTCTAGTGGCAATTCTCATTTGACTGTTCCTTCGAATTACTCTAAACATAAATATCCGTTGAAGCAATTTGATGGCTCTGGTATGCCTACTACATTTGAATGGTTAGCTCATTTCTATAAAGTTTCTGAATATCATGAATGGAATGATGATATCAAACTTAAGGAGTTCGTATGGCTATGTTTGGTGATGCCGACAATTGGTTAAGTGGATTATCCGGTGTCGAAAAAAGCACTTTTCGTGAAATTGAACAATCTTTCAAGAAACAGTATGGTGGTGAGGACGATAAAATGTCGAACCTTATTGCTACTTTAGAGAAAATTCAGCAAGGAACTGAACCGATGGTTACTTTTGGACCTAGATTGCGAAATCTGATTACGAACGTCTGTCCTAATAACACACAGTTGCAATTACATTTTTTTAATCGCGCTGTACATCCTTCCGTTTTTGAAGCTGTTAAACCTTCTCGACCTGCAAATCTCGTTGATGCTATCTCTTATGCTCTTGAATTGGAACGTAATTTTCAGCGAAATAATTCTAATTCTAATGGTAAGAAAAAAACTGTTCATCAACCTACTGTACCAAATTTTGGGTCTGTTGGCAATTGGAGTGCTCCTTCTTCTTCCGAGGTTGCTCATGATGATCCTATGGAGGATATTCAACAGAATTCTCAACGGTATAAAAAGTATAATAGCAAGAGAGGCAATTATCGTAGTGGATCGAATGGATTTAGTCGTTCTAGTGGTGGGTCTCATGACTCTAATGGGTCCGATAGGAAAAGTTCTAGCAATATTGTTTGTAATTTATGCCAAAAGTCGAGTCATGTTGTAAACAATTGCCATCCTTTGAAGAAAGCTAGTGAAATCCTATTGAACAAGACTAAAGGGAAGAAACCTTTTCATAGCAATTCTCAACAAGTAGCTATGAAATCGTCTAATGTGGAAAGTATTCCCCATGCACAGATTAACAACGAGGATTTTGATATTACTAACAATCTTTTTTATCAGATTGGTGGTTATAATGTCAGTTCACAAGCTTTGGGTGCTGCAACTATGCCTTTGCTTTTTGGTGGGGGTGATACCAGTCGTGGTACTAGTTTTGTTTTACCAGTAGCTGCGAACGATAGGGATACTGAATGCTTAATTGATACTGGCGCTGATATTTCAACGATTACGAGTAATGAAGCAACAGCCTTGAATTTACGTTTAGTGGAAGCGGCTCCAATGACTATAACCTATGGTAATAATTCTCGCGGTGTGTCTTTATATAAAGCATGGTTTGAAATGGAGTTCCCTGGTATCAAATCAAATGGTTTTTACTTGCGTGTAGTGCCTGTTCAGAACTACCGTATCATTTTAGGCATGGATTGGTTTATTGAATATGATATATCGATGAATCCCAAAACCAAGATGATCTATCAAGTTAATCCTGAAGAATTGATAACTTTAATTGATAAGAGTACTAAAACTATTAATTCAATGTCTGTTAAAGATAGATTTGCTGACATACCTATTGAAGTTCAAGAAATCTTGTTTACTGTGCCCGAAGTTTATGATGAATCTGAGGTACAGACATTAACTAATGCTCCCGTGGTTTACTGTATTGAGACTGGTGATGCTAATCCCGTAGTATCAAGAGGTCGTCGCTTATCTCCAAAGGAAAATGAAGTTGTCGATGAACAAGTAGCGATTTTATTGAAAAAAGGTATTGTAAGACCAAGCAAGTCTCCTTGGTGTGCTCAACCATTGGTGGTACCCAAACCGGATGGTAGTTCCAGATTCTGCTCAAATTTTCGTGCGTTAAATAAAGTTACTGTGAAAGACAAGTATCCTTTGCCGCGTATGGAAGATTTAATTGATCGTTTGACCGGTTCGCGTGGGTTTAATGCGGTAGATCTGAAATCCGCTTATTTTCAATTGCCGATTTTGGAAGAACATAAAGCGAAGACTGCATTCTCAACAAGAAGGGGGTTGTTTGAATACAACGTCATGGCGCAAGGCCTTACGAATTCTCCACCTTCCTTCTGTCGGTTTATGGACTCTATTCTGCTTTTGTATATTCGTTCACTATTATCTATTTAGATGATATCTTATGTTTTGCGAAAATAAAGGAGGAGAGCTTATTACAACTGCAAGAAGTACTCAAAATTTTAAATCATTGGAATCTGAAGATCAGTCTACCCAAATGTCAGTTCCTGAAAGAATCTATAAAATTTCTCGGGTTCATCATTTCTGGTAATGGTGTAAAGAGTAACCCAGATAAAGTGGATCCAATTATTCGCTGGCCTGTTCCTAACGATGTGAATGAATTACAAAGGTTTTTAGGCGTTTGTACGTTCTATCATAAATTTGTTCGTGATCTCGCTAAAATTGCTGCCCCGCTTTATCAGCTGTTAAGAAAGACTGTTACTTGGAATTGGACTGATGAGCGTCATCGAGCTTTTGAGAAGCTGAAATCGATTCTCGTATGTTTGCCTGAATTGACTTATCCAGATCCGAATGTACCGTATGATTTACACTGCGACGCAAATACAGTAGCTCTCGGTACCGTGCTTGTTCAAGGTGGGAGACCAATCGCATATGCTAGTAGAACTTTATCACCGGCAGAAAAAATTATTCCACTACGGAATTAGAATGTCTTTCTGTTTACTGGAGTCTACAATACATGCATTGTTATGTCCATGGTGTCACCTTAAATGTGTATACAGATCATGCTGCTTTGAAGGCCTTATTATCTACGAAGGAACCTAAAGGGAGGATTGCTCGTTGGATTGTGGCTATATGGAATTATGACTTTACTATTTTTCATCGAAAGGGGGTGGAGAATAAGGATGCCGATGGTTTAAGTCGCTTAGAAATTGAACCCCGTGTTTCGCATATTACTGTACAGCAAGTAAGTCTGGATTTGTTGAGTGCTCAAAAAGAAGATTTGGAAATTCAAGAGATATTGAAAGAAAAGACGCTGCATGTCAACTTTAAAATAGTGAATGAGATACTCTGCTATGTTAAAGAAGATCCTCCTGTGGTAGTGATTCCTGGCTCTTGGCGACCTAAATTCTTATACAATATACATAATAATATGTCGAGTGGTGGTCATCAAGGTCGTGACAAAACGATTGCTAGGGCAAAAGAAATGGCTGGTGGTCTAATATGAACAAGGACGTAATTGCTTACGTGAAGAATTGTTTTGAGTGTAAAAAGTTTAAAGCACCAACCCACAAGTTCCAAGAATTAACAAGTATTGTTGTAAAAGGTCCATGTGAAGTTTGGGCTGCCGATATTGCATTTTTACCCAAATCCTTTCAGAAGAACAAGTATCTGCTAGTTTTTATGGAATATTTGACTAAATGGGTTATTGCTGTACCTTTAAATGATTTATCAACTGATGCTGTCGCAAATGTCTTGCTATATCAAATTGTTTGTCGTTCCTAAAACAATCTCAGTTGGCTCCACTTCGTCTCTTAATGTGATAGATCTCTCAGAGTCACGCTTTATTTTTCCTTTTTTTATAATAAATAAATATTTCCCCTTTCTTCCCTATATCTTTCTGCCGAAGCATTTACTATTCAATTTTTTTTTTTTTTTTTTTTTTTTTTTTGGGAGGGATATGTATAAACTAAACTAAATTAAACTAGGGGAGGGTATCTATCGCATTATTCGACTTCGTTTCACCAACTTTCGGATTGTGTTGATACATGGTGTCCCAAAAAGGTTTATAAGTGATAATGGTACCAATTTAGTATCTGAGGCTATGAAATTGGTCTGTCAAAGATTGGATATTCAGAAGAGTGAGACTAGCGTTGAGCATCCGCAATCAGACGGTTTGGTCGAGAGGATGAACAGAACAATTAAAGGCGCATTATCTTTGTATTGCCACAAGCAACCACAAGCTTGGGATTTTTATTTACCCTTTATTACTTTTGCTATCAACACGTCAAAGCAGAAATCTACAGGATTTTCCCCTTTTGAAGCAATGTTTGGTAGAAAAGCTAGGTTACCTTCCTTGGAAAATTTACAAGTTGCAAATTTAAAAACGTATTCTTCTGAAAAATGGATTGCTTATCTTAATCATTATATACCGCTTTTGCATGAAGATATTCATATTAACATCCAAAAAAGTCAAGCACAACAACAAAAATATTTCAACCGAAATCGAAAAATCAAAGAGTCTTTTTTGGAGGGGGGTATGGTGCTAAAAGTGAAAATGAAAGATCAATGGAAGTTCTCTGAACCAAAGTTCTCTGGACCTTGGAAAATTATCAAGATCAAGAATAAAGAAGGCTCTGCATTTCTACTTGAAGATGCAACAGAGGATACAAGAAAAAGAAAGCACAAATCTAAGAAAACAACAACAGCTAATATCAGAGATATTTACAAGATTTAGACAGTTTCTTTTTATTATATATTATCTTTATTACATTTCATAAGTCCCTTATGGGGAGGGTTGTGTGAGAGTTGTATGACTCCTCACTTATGTTATTTATATACTATCCTATTATTATTATTAAAAGTCAGTTTACCTACATCTCTTTCGCCTACTCTCTTTCATGTCTGAGAAATCTGATCATTTTGTTTGTGATTGGGAAGATTGTTCAAAGTCTTTTGCTGATAAAGCTGATTTAAGAAAACATGTTTATAACATCCACACAGCTGAAGTCATAGTCAAAATCAACGAAGGTATGCGAAAAAAATGAGTTCGCCTATAATTTCACCAATTACATGTTTTATTTCTAGTCTTCTACTCTGTTGTAAGAGATCCTGAAGGTTTCACTTGCGTTATATGCCATAACATTCTGAAAACAACCTCGACATTCAAAACTCACGTTGCAAAAGCTCATGATGGAACAACTAGTATCTTTAACGTGAACAATCTAACAGGAAAAAGAAAACCAGGCTTCAGTTCTACACCAACTATCAAGTTACCTAAAGTATACGATAAAAATGAGATTCAACAAGCCATAGATACTTCCAAGGAGGACAGTATTTTGTCAAAGGAAATTGCCATTGTTGCTGCTGCTGGTTTTTTGGACTCAGAAATAACTGAACAACAAAAAGCTTTACTGCTCATCGATTTATTAAAGTTACAACCGATCGCGGTGAAAACACCAAATAAAAACTACTATCTACTCGGAAATAACTGTTCCATTGCAGAACTTTCAGCAAACCAACCTTTAGCCTCTTTCGCAATCCCATCCTTACAAGTTTCAACATCTCATTCTTCCGTGACACATCAAAGCCTATTGCAACATCTTATCACTAATTCCCGTATTTCCAACATTTTAAAGAATGAAGTGTACGTGGAAATGGATGAAAACATATCAAACACTGCAAACAATGACTGGGTGTTTTGTCCACAATCTAGATATGCTGTATCACAACTCTTTGCTGGATGCATTTTGTTGGATGGTACAAAAGCTTTGCTTATAAACTGTGTAGAGTCATACGGTAGAAAAAGGGATAATGACTCACATGCTGAGCAATATTTAATTACTGATAGGGAGACATCTATACCTGCACATAATGATAGATATGACAGTGTGTGTGTTCGACTGATGAATAGTGACAACAGTATAAAGCTCATCATCGGTACCTTTAGCTGTAATTTGTTGGTAACATCAAGCTGCACTATTGATGAAAACCCTGTAGTCTGTGTTGGGCCGTCAACAAATTCATTCAAACCTTCAAATCAAACGCAAATATTTCTTAACAAAAAATCTGTTGATAAGTCTCTTATTTTGCTCTCAAACAATGATTGTTCTCAACTGTATCCGTACGACCAATTGGAGCAACTGAAGCAAGTTCGATCAAAATTTTATCGTGAAGAAACGTATACCAAATGTCGATGCGCGTCCGATTTTACAAAAGGCCATATTTATCAACCTTGTTCAATTTGGACCCTTCTATATGGTTATTCTAACAAGACAGAAGAATCGCAAGCAAGAAAAGCATCGGAAATATTCAAAAGAATTGCTACAGAAGTAAACAACTCTTCGAAATGTAATGAACAACCTGCTGTACTGAAAAAAGGTTCTCTTGATTGGTTTAATGATAAAAGTGGAGACATAGCTACGAAAGTTCAAGGAATGCAACAACTATTTGGAGAAGATGACAGCATTTTCATTATTGGAAACAGTAAGTTAGATGAACATTTAAAACAACTGGCAAAACTGCTTGTAACCCCAATACAAACGGCCAATGACGTTGTGAAGGGCAGGGTGGCTCAAAAGCTTTTTAACAATCCTTAACTGCTCAATTAAAAATATGTTATGTTACCCTGCTATGTTACCCTGTTTACCCTTCTTCATATATCATTTGTAATCTTTTCTTATTGTACGAATACCTGTGTTCAATAAACAACTCTAACGAAATTATGATTTTATATCTTCCCAATTGATGTGATCAAGCACATATACAGATATATATTCTCATATATATTTACACATACTTGATTATCTCACAACTTTAACCATTATGACTAATACATATTTATTTTAACTAAGCCTTATCAACATCGTCCAGTAATAACTGATGTCTGGATACAGGATAAGAGGATTTCCATAATTGCATGTCTTGTCCGAAAGACTGGATTATATAATCACGGCAGGAAATTAGATATGGAAAGTGTGGCACTATAAGCGTGGCATAAACACACTTATTTTATCTGTAAACTCAGACATGAAAAAGCTATATAAACCTCTACCTTTTTCACGTAAATAAAACTTTTATCTGATTTTGCGACTGATTACTTTCTTGTATCTTTTGTGTTTTTATTTTATTTTTGAATCTTTACTATTTCATAGCTCAGATTCCACAAATGCAGTTTAAGCCAAATAAAGTAAACACAAAGATACCTTTTAGTTCTATATATTATAGCTAGTAGTATTATATGTACTGTTATGTGGTATTCTAATAAGTAGCTCTGTACTATTTTATTTGAGAACAGTAAAATTTTAATAAAATTTAATATAATTTTAATGTTTGAGCTCTCGCAGAAAACGATACATATCATAGTTTTTTATACAATAACTCGGAAAAGTTCAAGAACTATCTAAAGTAATATCGTAGATTGTTGTTCATCCATTATCTACTTAAAAACGCATGTTTTTAAGCGAAGTTTTAGAAGTAACTTTTAAAAAAGGTCATTTTTCGGTGATCGAAATATGGTGTTTTCTTTGTGTAATTAAACATCAGGAAATAATTCTTTTTTCCAAGCTACTTAGTAAAAGTTACTCCTTAGGATGTTGTATTTAATATCAATTATAAAAACAGCTCTCTGTTTTATATTTTTCTCGATTTTTTTTTTTTTTTTTTTTTGGTCGGTCATTTTGGTCATTTTTGATCATTTTGGGGGGTCAACCCCTTTTGTGTTTTTGTTGTTATTTTAAAATTACTCCGGATCCGATTTGCCTTTATTTGTAGAAAAAACAACGATAATAAAGCGCTCTTTTAGGCGCATGTAATCCATCTAAAAATATATTTTTACAAACAATACTGACCGAGTAATCACTGTTTTAAACGTTTTTTTTCGCTAAAATTCGAGTTAAGCGGTCCTTAAAATAGCGATTTCTTTAAAGCGCATTTTCTCGCCCAGTTTTAGATGTAGCACTTTTATTTTTAGACATTCGATATATAGTTTTGAATATCTACATTCGGCGCTATAACCAAACACGGTAATAAATAGCTACATTTTATGTAATCGCAAAACTCTGAAAATGGTTACACGATGTTACACTAAAAAAGTGTATTTTTTTTGTCCAAAAAAAAAGTCTAAAACAGCGATTTCTCTTTCAATTTTTGCATTAAAAGTATTATTTAAAATGGATTAAAAGCGTCTAAACGAGTTTAATACTATGCATAATTTTTTTACAAAAATAAGCAAATTGGATCTAGAGTAATTACAAAATAACCACAAAAACACAAAAGGGGTTGACCCCCCAAAATGAAAATCGAAAAAAAAACAAAAGTACGTTTTTAATTTTTTTTATCAAATATATAGTTAAAAAAACTATTTTATATTAAAAAATGTGGGTCCAAAAAGCGTTTCCTGTTTCTTTAAAAAATAAAAACCAATATTTATTATAACTGCTAATTTCAGCAGAGATTTCTTATGTGAGCGATTATTTAAACTCAGGTATCTCAGTGAGCTTTTTTCCTTCAGTAATTATTCACTGCACGATAATAAGGGTATGTTCGATATAAGGGTGGCTGTCTTTCACATTTCGGCCACCCTTAAATAGAGCCGCAACTATAGTTTATTGCTATGGTTTAACTTCTCTTTCATATTTCGCCATGTCTTTTATTTTAGGGAGAAAAGCCAATTTCTGAATATGACTTGATAAAGGTATTTCTTTTTTCTTTTTTTTAGCATGAATATTCCTTGTGTAAACAGTTATTTCTTGTTAGTAAAACTAGAGGGAAACGAACTCATTTTTTTCAAAAACATAATCCATACCTATTACGAATTCAATCATACTATTTTTTTTACTTCGGTTAATTATACAATTTCCTTTTATTTATTGATTTTAAAGAAAAGGCTTAATTAGGGCACTTTGCGGGTAACACTTTGAGGGTGCCATAAAGAAAAGGCTTCAAAAGGCACTTTATAGATTCACCATAAAGAAAAGGGCACTTAATGGTTACCAGCCGGGATAGGATGATACACATACTTACAGATATTACTTGTTTAGCTTAATAAAACCAACCTTTTTTAATAAAAAAAACTTTTCTTATCTAAATAATGACACAAATATTAGTAACTGTCCGTTTCTCAAGAATATAAATCAGAACAGCGAAGACTTGGTAAATAATTCTGGTGAAGAAACAATAACTCGATCCTTTTTTATACTCCATTTGACTGTAATTCACCGTCCCAAACACACAAAATAAAAAAAAAATAAAAAAAAAAATAAAAGGAAACAATCTTTTTCATATATTAACAAGTATGAGTGAAAAGAGGAAAAGAGAAGAGCGTCCTGACTCTGAGGAAGAAGAACTTTTACCTGCCAAAGTAAAAAAGAAAAGAAAAGAAAAACTACCCTTCATCTTTTTTTCTTAATATTATTATCTATTAACACTACTTTCCCGTAAAGCCCATTTCAGCTTCCAAATTACAAGCTTTCACTGTAGGCATTCAAAAGAAGACTGCGTATCAGAAACATAAAGAAGAAATTGACTTGAAGAAACAAGTAACTACTTACTAAAAAAAAAAAGAGAGAAACGCGGAAAGCTTATTTTTTTTATTAGCAAGAGTCCGTAGAAGCTGCTAAAGTATATGCTGATTTCGTTGCTTCATTTGAAGAACCTGTTCCGTATAAATTAGGTACAACTTCTTTTGTTAAATCAGGCACTCTCATACCTAAAGGTAAAAAAAAAATATAATACAAATATATTTATTGTTACTTAAAAAAAATTGATAATAGATTCAGTTGTTGACGATTATGCTGCTGTAACAACAACCAAATCAACTTTTAAACCAATGCCGTTTGTTCGAGCGGGTGAATCGCTTTCTTCCATGTCTGCAGCAGCTAATACTAGAAAAATGGAAGATTCTGACGAGGAAGAGGATGTAAAGTTGCATACATTAAAAAAAAAAGGAAAAATATCACTAAATTTTTTTTTTTGGTGTAGGCTTTAGTCAAATTAAAAGAATCAAAGTTACAGAAAAAGAGAAACTTGGATTCCTTTTTGGAAGAGATTAAAAAGTAAAACAAGATAGAAAGAGAGAGAGAGGGAGACAATTATATACTGATACGATTATTTTTCTGTAGAGGACAAGAGGGACGATCAAAAGGAGACGGTAAACCACAACAAGGTATGGATAAAGTAGATCATTCTATACCTGTATCTCTAACATCAAAAAAAATTAGTTGAGGATCCAGGATCTTATGATGACAACAACCCAAACACAACCAATTTATATGTTGGTAATATTAATCCAACAATGACTGAGAGTGGACTTTGTCAAGAATTTGGAAAATATGGACCTATTGCCTCAGTTAAAATTATGTGGCCTCGTACGCAAGAAGAAAAGGATAAAGGAAATAATTGTGGGTTTGTTAGTTTTATGACAAGACAAGATGCAGCAGAAGCTATTAAACACTTGGATGGGAGAGAAATTGAAGGGTTTCCTATGCGTGTCGGATGGGGAAAAGCAGTTCCTTTACCTGCTCAACCTATCTTTGGTAACAATAAAACGGGATTCAAGTTGAGGAAAAATATATCGATTAACTTTATTGTAACTAGTTTTGGATAAGAAGGTGCCAGTTACTAAATCAGGGCTTCCTTTTAATGCACAAATTAATCCTGGATTACCCGGTATTGTAAGTTATTTTAAAAAGAAAAAAAGATGGTAGATTGTAACGAAAAAAACAAATTAGAACTCAAGACCAAGAGCTGAAGTACGAGTTGTTAAACCTGTAGATATAAAATTAATGAGAACCATCCACCGTATGATAGAACGAGTGTTAAGATATGGACCCATGTTTGAAGCTGCTATTATGGATAAAGAAAACCAAAACCCACTGTTTAAATTCTTGTTTGATAACACAGTAAGTTTTTCTTTTTTATGTGTAAAAAACCTGTATTTAACAACCAAGAAAAAGTCTCCAGAACATATTTATTATAGATGGAAATTATATTCATTATTACAAGGTGATACAAAAACTCACTGGTTTGATGAGCCTTTTCAAATGTTTGAAGGTGGTCCTTGGTGGATTCCACCCGAGTTACCTTTACTTCAAGTAAGAATCTTAAACACGGGGAATACATCTGTTGACTAAAAAAAAAATTTAAAAAAAATAGGATAGTGTGGATCCATTGTTCGATACGGATGATGAATTAGCAGAACAAGATAGTGTAGTAAAAGGATCGTTGGGTCAAATCGCTAAACAAAGATTAACGGTTTTGTTACGGGAACTTTCGTTTCAAAGAGGAAGTATTGCGCGGGCAATGGCTTTTGCTATTGATCATTCAGATGCTGCTGAAGAAGTTGTTGATTTGATTTGTAAATCCATGTTGATGACGGATTCTCCGCTATCTGTCAAATTAGCTAGATTGTATTTGGTATCTGATATTCTTCATAACAGTAGTGTTCATGTATCAAATGCTTGGAAATATAGAAAAGAGTATAGTGTATATTTTTTTTCTTTTAAAAAGAAACTGGTGTTAACTTTCTTTTTTGTGTGTGTATAGATTTGAATCACAACTTCCAAACGTATTTAATCATTTTAATATGATTTATAGATCAATTAATGCACGTTTAAAGGCAGAACAAGTGAGAGTAAGTAACGAAAAAAAAATACTAATAATGGGTAAAGATACTAAATGCTTTTATAGAGACATATTAGTGCGGTTATTAGTGTTTGGGAGAACTGGATGATTTTTCCAAAATATTATACAGATCAATTATCAGAGATTTTCTTAAAGAAAGAAAATGGAAAACAATCACCTACTATGGATGTTGATGGGGAGGCTATGGAAGATGTTGACGGAGAAGAATTAGACGACGTTGACGGAGAACCAGTTGATTTGGATGGAGAACCTCTTGACGAAGATTTAGACGGAGAACCGTTGGATGGTGAGCCCTTAGATGGTTCACCAATAAACGATGAAACGATACAACAGCAAAAAGAAACGGAAAGTCTGTATACACCTGTAAATGATATGTTCTCTCTTAATTGAGTCTAAAAATAAACTGTTTTTTTTCTTTATAAATCTATTTCTTTGTGTGTGTATATTTTATTATGAATATAAAAAGTGAGTTATTGTTTAATTGTATTTTTGTCCCTTTTTCTTTTTCAGTGTTTATATAAATTAGATTATTAAATGCAAACAAAATGTATGATTTGTATTCGAGCTGAACGCCGATATGGTAAACTCGATTTCTCAAAAGTGAATGAAAACTTTCCTAATAAATCAGCTTCAATAGGCTGTTCATGCGACGATGTGGAAAATACCAGTAGTGATAATGAACACAGTACATCATATAGTAGACATGCATGCTCATTTTGCGTCAGAACGTTTTCTACCGCAACTCGACTTTATTTACATACAAGTAACGCTCATCATACGAATGATACAAATAACCAACAATGGGATTTCTATTCAGTGGTAGGAAATAGCATTATTGGCAACTTGGATTTCTTTTATTATGATCAAGATAAACTGAACAGGCTTTCAAGTTTAATTGAAGCTTTGCAAATGAATGTGTGTCATATGAAGAAATTAACTACAATATATGAATAGTTCATATTTCTTTCTTCTTTTTTTAATAAACTATATATATATTAACCAAAGTGAGTTTGCCCTGCGTATTCCCACATAGTACCAGATGCGGACTCATTGACCCCAGACCCATCTGTTGCAAATACGTCGTCAGAGTTCGCATAATAATTGGTAGGCTCCACATCGTCTTTTCTCCCTATATTGCGTCTGTATTTTTTTTTGGGGGTTTTTTTTTTCAAGATTTTGTAAAAATGATAATAACTTTTTGAGCGTACCTTTTTCTTTCGTTTTCATCGATTGCTACAGCTTCTGCGATTGTCTTTTTGTGCGTTACTCGTACCTCTTTATAACGGTAACATACTTGATCGTGCGAGCTTAAAAGTGAAATAGGAAAGAGTGAGCGACACATAGCACACTGTGCTTTTTCCTCGCCATTGGAGTCTGTCTACATATACATATAAAACTTCTTAGTATGTTTTAATTCACGAGTTTTTTTTCTTTCTTTCTTTGTACCTCTCCAAACCTAGTAGAAGATACAATAGAAACAAACTTCTCCAACACATCTTCCAACTCTCTATCTTTTCTTGAAACTTTCTTTGATTTGGGTTTTCTAGGCTCTGGACGTCTGTTAAATGGTGAGTCTGCAGCAGGTTTCTTCCGAGGTAAAGAAGACTGGGTATAATAATTGGTATCGCGAGGGATAGGGGTTTCTAATGAAGGACGGCGCATATATGTCTCCTGTGAGGACAGGAGTCGGTCAGGTCTATGCACTGGTCTTTCTGTTACGGGTCTGACGGTCTGTGATAAGTTTATACTGCGAGTATTTGTTACAGTGGTGCGTACAGACGAAGCGTCTCTTTTAGGAAGCATGTTTCGTCGGGTAGGTGTGAGTAAGCTGGATATGGGAGCGTCTAATATAAACTCTAGTTCGGCTGTGAGAGGATCGTAGGTGGTGTTTGGTGATGATTCAAATGAAGAAGACGCTGGAGGTATTTCATCGTCAGAGAGATCAATGTAAATAGCTCGTTTCGAATAAAATATAGGTTCGGTTTCGTCATCGGAATCGATAAGAATGATGGGATTGTTTTGGTTTGAATTTGACATTTTTAAAAATAAGTCAAAAAAAAAAGAGAGGCGGCGAATTAAGTACAAAAAAAAAAGGATACGCGTGAAGCATCCTTCAGTGTGGTAAATTTTTATTATAATAATGATCAGGATATAGTAGATGAGTTGGTTATTTTTGACTTCTTTCTTCAGGGCGTCTCTGTTGATGGAGATGTAATAAGCATAGTTAAACTTTTTTGTTTTTCAAGATATAGTTCCTCACCCAGGAAAAAAAAGTCTTTCCTCTTCTTCTTCAGACGACGAGGTAAAAAAAAGTTGAAAACCCATAATTCACAGTTTCTGTGCATATCCAAGCAAACGACATTGGACGGTTCTTTGGACGAACCTGCTGTCGTTCCAAGGCATACTTGTGCGCCTGGTATTGTCAATGATTCGGAGAACCTCCAAGAAGTAAAAGGGCATTAATAAATATCAGTTCCGTAGTGTTTTTTTTTTACTAAAGAATGAAAGCTACAGTGACGATTTTGCCAAGACGAATTATGCCACCTGATTCGGACAAGGTACCAAGTTGATGGTGTCTTACTCGGATCCTTAATAAAGATCAGTTCCTTGGCGTACATTGTTAAACACTAACCATCTGAAGCAGGCAAACAGTGATTGTCTTACTCGAGCAAGATGTGCAGTGTCTCAAATGTCTACTGGATGCATACTCCCGTAAGGAACAAAAGCTATCACCATCAACTGCATTGAGCCTTACGGAAGAAAAAAAAAAAGTCGATTTGATCCTCATGAAACAAAAATAATTAAACATATCACTTCCTGTGTATGTATTTCTTGAAACAAATAACCACCCCCTTTGGTGCTGTACTATCGTATATCTTTTTTTTTTTCCGTGCCTGTGCTTGATCACCGATCTCGACTACTATTTATTTGTTACACGAATAAATAATAGCTTTTGATTAATAATCAATAGGACCACGTTTTTTCAAATGTGCTTCAAAAATTTTCCTTGAAATCCTGCTAGTTGATTATCAGAGGAAATACGTTATAAAGATGTATACCTTTTATTTGAGCGTTAGAGGTACTGCAAAAGGTTGTTAAGTTACAATCTATTAATGTATAAAAGTATCTAATAATAGACTACATCAAACTCAGGAAGAAGATTCGACAAAAGAATAAAAGTCCAGCTATTCTAAGTAATTACGCTCTCATCTCTCTCTTTCTGCAATCAACCTATAACATGTAGGGAAAAGGGCGAATGAAAAGTCCATCTAATGCAGTTTTATTTCTGTGTGTACCATGCAACCTCGAGGTGTAACAAAAGGGAAAGAGATAGTCGCTTTCAAGTGCCGAAAAAAAAAAACTTAAAAAAAGAAAAAACCTTCAGTTATTTTTTATGTACCCCTTCCTTTCTCAGTTTCTTTTTTTTTTAAAAAAAAGATATATATCGAACCCAATATGAACAACAATGACTTTACAAGTAACACATTTACTTGGGCATTAGATACGACTACACCCAATAAACCACAAGAAGAATTGTTTGGTCTTTCTGACGCAGACTTGTTTCAATTTTTACTTGGCGAAGAGGCTCAACAAGCAGCTTTATCGGATACAAGCAATGATATGCAAGTGGACGACATTCCTCAAACCAAGTCTGTAAAGAAGGAAATTAAGGCAGCACCAGTTACTACATCTACTACCAGTCGATTGGACTTTAGACCCATTAATGACTTTATTCCTGAATCACAATTGAAGGCTATGACCTCTAAGGAACGAAGACAATTACGAAATAAGATTTCTGCACGTAATTTTAGAAATAGAAGAAAAGGTAACATAGGAGAGGCGAATAAAATGTATAAAAGGAAATAATAGCTTACGAAAAATCAATTGCCTTTTATAGAATATGTTGGGACATTGGAGGAACAATTAAATGACTCAAAAAATGAAAGTAGCCAACTTAAATTAGAGCTTAAATGGGCTAAAGCAAAAATTGAAAAACTCGAAACTGAAAATGATAAACTTCGCCTTGATTTGATGTTGAGTGGTATCGTTTTACCTACTACTACTGCTACTGCTACTGCTACTACTACTACCAATATACAAGAAATGTCTCCTTATTCCTCTAGTTTGATTCATTCTTCCTTGAACTTTTCTTCTAGTTCTTCGGATGAATCAAACTTGTCTTCTCCACCAAACTTATTCACTGATTTCCCTGATAACTGGGATTTCGTATTGCCTCAACAAACAACGCAAGACTCTTATATTGCTAGTGCGGTAGTACCTGACTGGAATATTGATACCGTATTATCAAAAGAAACCAGTCTGATGCATCCTTCTCAAAACCAACTCTTATTAAAACAATATCCTTTATTGGCTCCTGCTTTAATGTCTATTGTGGTTGCTCATACAATGACCATGAGTACAGATGAATTACTAGCTACCGCAAAATTAAATCCTTCCGTTTTACCTGCTCAAATCGAATACTCTCAAAAGCCTTTACCTGGTGTCATGTCCGATAAAGAAGCAAAGGCTGTTTGGAGTTTATTGGAACCACTTACTTTATTAAATGAAAGAAATGAAAAGGTCGCTGATAAAGCAGTAGTAGCAGCAGTAGATGGTAAAACTGAATGTGATGATCAATGTATACAACAGCAACCAGACGCCTCTGATTGTAGAAATAAAATTTGTGAATTTTATGAATCCAACGTGGCTTCTTATTGTGTCATCACTTGGTTTCAACAAAGAGTTTGTAGATATGTCTGTGAATACATTGCATCAAACTGCCCCGCTAATAAACCTAGTACTGAGGCTCCTAAACAAAAGCGTTTACTTTGTAGATCGTTTGAACGAGCAAGAAGATATATCACTACTAGCGAATAATTGATTTTTTTTTGATTTTTTCACACACACACACACACACACGCGCACTTTCTCATTTTTGTACATATTATAATAAACTAGTTTTTTTACCCTCATTTATTTAAACGCTTTTATGAGTCATAATTCTTTATTGATTGTGTTTTCTTGTTTCCCATCGTTCAAATACGTGTGATGCGTTATACTTTGGCAAACTACAAAAAAAGGGGGGTGAATTGATTTTACCGTAATTTTATTAACAAATAAAAAAAAACTTACTCGCTTGGTTTAATAGGCAAAGGCTCGGTATAGAAATAATCGTGATCCAAAGCCTCGAAAGCAGCTAAACGTCTTGCAGGATCCAAGACCAACAAGCGATCTAAGAGATCAACGGCTTCTTCACGCTCATATCTTTGAAAGGCCTCTCTTACTTGTCTAGGCCCTACTTCAACCTTGATTGTCTTTGAATGCGGAAGAGAATCCCAGTGCGGCATATTAAATTTGGTAGGTGATCCGCATAATCGAAAGATCTTTTTTAATTGATCAATATCGTCATGGCCAGGTAAGATCGCTTTGGATTTCAAGAGCTCGCCAAAGATACAGCCTACGCCCCACATGTCGATGGATGTTGTGTACTTTTTTGCGCCCAAGAAGAGCTCGGGTGGTCGGTACCATCGCGTAACAACACCGTTGGTGTATTCAAGTGCATCTTCGTTGATTGTTCGTGCAAGTCCAAAGTCGGCGATTTTTAAAATACCACAGTTATTTATCAACAAGTTTGCAGCTACAATAAAGATGTTAGTATTATGAATATGTACTGGGTGATATTATATATTTACGTTTAATATCTCGATGAAGTATACAGTTCTGTATTATATTAAAAAAAGAAGAAGTTAATGAAAACTGCGCATCTCTCCGAGAGAAAAAAAATACATGTGATTTACATGATGAAGGTACTCAGTGCCTTCCAATAACTGCTTAAAATACGTCTTGATTTGTGCCTTTGTTAATTTTATTGCGGGATTATCCAACAAGCCTTCCAAATCATGATCCATATACGGGAAGACCAAATATATGTCACCTCTTTCTATACACCAAAATACATCAGTAATCAGTCTTTCTCTATCCTTTTTAGTTATTTTTACCTCTGTCTACAGCGATTTCAATTAACTTTATAATATTCTTATGTTTTAATTGCTTTAAGATCTTTATTTCTCGAATAGCCGTAAGAGGAATCTATTCAACAACATTTTAGTATATTGTATTAGCTGTCAAAATAATATATGTAATAGATACGCCTTCTTTTTCATTATGCATCATGATTCTTTTGAGTGCTGTCGAACTATCTGTTCGTTTATCTCTTGCCTTGTGTACTTCCCTTTAAACAGAATATGTTACTTTTAAAAATATCTCTTATATGGATGAAATAATAGTTTTGTACCCGAATGTTCCTTGACCAAGTTTATTTAAAAACTCATAGTTTGTAATCCTTGAAGTGCCTGTAAAGTCTCTTGGACTCCATGCGAGCTGAGGTACATAAGGCTTGATATAAGGTATATCAACCGTATCGTGATCATCCAATCGCTTCTTCTTGCTCGGTTGTGTATCTTCTTGATGCGCCGGTCTCATCATAATTTTCGCGAGAAATATATATTTGTGAAAGAAAGAGAGGTTTTTAAAAACAGTTGGCTTTTTTCGTTTTTATAAACGATAAAAATGTCAAGACAGTCACTTGCCCAATTCAGCATGATAATCAAGTTTTATGGGCATATCAGGAATCAACAGTCGTCTAAAGTCGTATGTGTAATAGATGAACAATAGAAAGTATCAGTGTAAAAAGTATTATAAGTAAATGTATGTTGTTGTACGAATAAAAGAAAAATATTCTGGGTTGTTAACTTTGATAGACTAGCATTATAATTTGGCAGACCCTTTTATCATTACTCTTGTCACTCTTTAAACACCACATATATATGAAACCATCACTATACGCCTTCTATAAGTTTACTTAGTAACCTGTGTTAACTCTTTTCTCAAGTAGATCGTGACTGTATTACAACTATGAATCTAGTTTAAACTCCAGCTCAATGGTATTTTATTTTGTCGAATAGACTACCAACAGCAAATACCCTTTTAATTTATTTAACTTTTTTGCTTTATAATGACACGTACCATCATGTCAGTTATTGGACTTGTCTTTGCAGCTTCATTTGTCACACTTGTTCAAGCAGCCGGCGAAGAAGACGTGTTTGAGTTACAACCTGAAATCCATCACGTCTTTAGAGAAGCCGAGAAGATGCCACCTGCCGCCTTCTCTAAACTCTTTGCACTTATTACACTTGCTCCATGGCTCATCCTTATTGGTGGTGTAAGTTAAATAAAAAAAAGAGAGGGAGAGAGAGAATAAACTAACTTTTTTTTTGCTATAGTGGCTTCAAATCGGTTATACACCTGCAAAAGTTATTTCAGAACTTACTTCTGGTTCAACAGCTCGTACTGCATATATCGCTAGCTTTTTAGCTTCATTAGTTGGACTTGAATACCTCTTTTACCTTTATTGGACCCAACTCGATCTTTTCCAAACACTTACTTATCTTGGTGGATTATCTATTGTTACTTTCTTTACTGGACAATGCGCTTTAAGTTCAATTCAAACCAAAAGACTTGTTAACGAAAAGAAATAAAATGTTATTTTTTTTTATATGTATTTATTTTTTATTTATCTGATTTTATATTGACGGGTCGGTCACTATATACAATGGCAGTGTACTCGGCAGCAACATCTTTATCATGCGTAGCTAGTACAATAATATATCCCATTTCGTTTTGACTGAGTACAACATCGCCTGTTGCCACACCTTGGATGACATTGGTATAAGGTCCTGAGGTAGCTAATTCTTTACCAAACAGTTCTGTAGGATGTTTCTCGTAGATGGTGACGTTCATTGAAGGTACAGAGTCTGTATTGTTTACCGATTGAAGTCGCACTCTAATACATGTATATTAGAAAAATATTTGCGTAGCAGCAGTAGCAGCAGCAGGAAAACTTACTTAACTGTGGTTAATTCTCGAATCTCTAACAGGTAACGAGGATTCTTGGCGTAGTTGCCAAAACTTGGACATCCCATAGCGCTATACCCGATAATCCATTCACCATGCAACACTTTTTTAAACATGCCCTGAATTTTTGTATTCGCTATTAGAATTAGAGAAAAAAAATCATCTTTTTTTTAAACTTACCGCTCCTTCAGATGGAATAGCATCTGCTTGTAACTTGATAGAACTAGCAACAGTCAAAATAAACTTACCTAATAACTCGGGCTCAAATGTAGATGCTACAACAGTATATTCACCAGCTACATGTTTTAAGAAGTGAGATTAACAAAAAGAAATAAAGCGGGGACAGGTTGAATTATAATACTTGCGTTTAATATGTTGTAATTCACAATAACAAAATCCATGACGGTAGGGTCCGGATTCAGCCAATATGTCACGTAAAGAAACACTGTAGGCTCTTTTTCCTCCTTCCACCAACATCAAATGAATAGCAAAATCTTTAGGTGCTTCCAACATAAGTAAAAGACCGATAGGTGAGGTGGTATGTGGAACGGTGATTTTCCATTGTGGGTTGTTAAGGTAGGTTGCGTTGCTTGCGTTACCACCTGCGGTTTGTTCTGTCCATTGGCTATGAATCTGTTTTTTTTAAAAAAAAAAAAATGAATATCAATATGTATACGTGTGTGGATGTGTATATAAAATACCTTTTGCTCTACACTGTAACGCATAGGCACCTCTTTCAACTTGAACGGGGCAAGCGAATAAGCACGTAACGAGAAATAAAGCGAGTGCTCCTTTTCATGCTGAGACACGACGATTGTATAATCACTGATACCAGGCGGTGCATTGAACCTTACCAAAATATGCGGACTGTTGACATACGTGCCCTCTTTAAACGGCGTTCCCGGATAATATACCCTTTCACCACTTGTATTATCATACACATGCAGCGTGATATAATCTGTGTTTTCTTCCGTCACCATGATATGTTTTGAAAGCAATAACCAAACGGCAGCTGGTTTTTTATCGGGTACATTGACACGAAGACTAAACTGTGGGTTGTAATGTAAACTAAACACGTCCTTTTTGGGGCCGACATGCTCCGGCCACACAGAATGAAGCACCCAGCGATGCGTGAATAGTTCAGGGTTCCAGTTTAAGTGGATGGAAGTGAATTTTTCACAGACGGATTCAAAGTCGATCCAAAAGATACCGTCGTCGGTCTTTTCGGCAAGGTCGGGGTCAAAATTCAAGCAGGATTTTAGCTCGTCGGTCCAGACTTGCGTGTCCAGGTGGCTGTAGGGGCCGCGCCATCTTTTATGGCTCCAGGGGTTCTTGACTTGAAGTAAGCGTTTTCCAAGAACGTTTTTGATGGCAATGACGGCGTATGCGTGCGTAGGAACAAGGCCCTGATCGGTGGCTTCTTCTTCGGTCATTTCGCCAGTGGCGATGGTGACGAGAACGTCGCCGTATTTTATACCGTCCAGAATACGGTCCCATACATTATCTGCGACAAAGTGCTTACTAAAAGAAAGAAATGGGATGAGGAACAATAAAAAGGAGAGTTTTTGATTGTGTATATTTACTCTGATATAAAAATATGTTCTGGAATCCAACCTGTTAAACAACTATTAAAAAAAAAAGTTAGATGTCAAAAGTAACGCACACACGAAAAAAAAAAAAGATACTTACTGTAAATCGATACCAGAATTCGACCCGGGAAAATCATAGCCACCCATTAATTTCATATACTATATTTTACGCAAAATGAAGTTAACACACACCGCGCCCACACATAATGAAAAAAAAAAAAAAAAACTTACAGCCTTCTCTATAATACTGGCCCATAATTCACCTTTATTTGTGGAAAAGGTACACATCAAGGTACCTTCTCTTGAAACAGGTAAGAGATCATCAACAACGATTTTTCTAGCGATGCCATTATATACAAGTTTAATGACATATTTTCCGTTTGGATTATAACAAGGTTGACCGTGTTTATTTTGAGGGTATATACAAGAAGTAATCAATTGTTTTTTAAACTTTCGTTCGTAAGCAGCGGCTACACATAATGAAGCGACAAATGAACAATCCGTAACGATATCTTGAATAATACTTGTACTGTATAAAAGAGAGAGAGTTTATAAGCAAAGATATAATACAAATGATGTGATTTTTTTTTTTTTTACCTCGATATAAGACAAATTAATTGTGGGTATTTCATAATATCAGCAGGTCGTTTCCAGCCACCAAATTTCTCTAGCTGTTTATCGGATAAACGCAACGAACCTTCAGGGTCGAGGTATTTTGAATTTGGGTACGAGAATTGTTCTTTTAGATCCGCTTCGTCCATCCAAGGTAAAAAGGTCTTGTTATTGACACTGGAGGTGTGTTTTAATACTTCGATTTCGGTGGAAGAAAGCTTTTGGGTTAATATATCGTCGGTAGGGCATTGCGGCTCTACAGAGATCATGGAAGATACGGAAGAGGAACGTTGGTGAAATGAAGATAAGCTAGGTCGAAGGTCAGATGCGTTGGAGGCAGATCGGGTACGTGGCTGGATAGGAGATAGTAAATAGGTGGTCTTTTTTAAGGATTCGGCTCGATCTAAAGCTCGCGTAAAATTCTCGCGTGCTGTGAGTTTTTCGGGAGAGTCGTTCTCGTACAGTTTAAAGGCTTTGAGGTATAGCTCGGCTGCTTCAGAGTAGTATTCTAACGCATGATCCATATTACCTTTGCTTTCGTTTAATTCACCTTGATCATAACAAAACTAGCGCATAAAAAGGTGAGTTTGTTATTGTTATTGTTTAACAAAGAATATATAAGCTAACCTTTGCTTTGTCGTTATAGTCATCTTGTTCTGTTCTAAATATATCGGAATCACAAGAATCGCGACGTTGTTGGTATGGAGAGTTTTCGTTGATGTACAGGAACGAAGTTTGCTTTGTACCGTCCATGTACCGTTCCAATTGTTCAACGCGATGTTTATACTCGTTTCTTTTTTGAATTAGTTTATTACGGTCCATGCCATTATCTTTATCTATTTATTTATTTTGCCAAGTTAATTTTTTTTGTTTTACTGCTACATATATATCTCTTTTACCTAAAAGTAAATCAGAAAAGTTCTGTAATATATTTATCAATGCCATATAAAACGTCTCTCTTTTGCTCTATTATAGTGTTTCAAAGAGTGAAATGGAAACTTACCTTGATGACATTGTTGTAAGCATCTTTGGCTTCTTTGTATTTTGCATTGGTATCTAGTTTGACAGCATGGCAAGCGTTGGTGTATGCTCGAGCGTATAGTTTATTGGTGTCTGGATTAGACGACTTTAATAAGGTAATACGATATAGTAGTTTATCCTCATTACAAGCAGATTCTTTTGGACAGTTGGTCATGAATGCATATATTACTTTTTAAAAATAAAAAGAGGGGTAAAAATAAAAAGTTCACTTTTAAAAAGAAAAAAAAAAATGCACTAATCATTTTCGGATTAAAAAAGAAAAAAGTTGTGTGTATGTGATTATATTTATATTTTATTTTTTTAATTATACAAAGAGATGAAGAGAGAAAGGGAGGGGTTTTTCTAATGATCTTCAGCGGCATTAACGAGTTCCTTATAGGCCTTCTCGTCCATTAAACCTTCGAGTTCAGAAGCGTCAGACAACTTGACCTTGGCTAACCAACCTATCAAAAAAAAAAAAAAAAGAGTCAGACATCTATAAACTTCACACGTTTTTTAAATCTCCGGTTTACCTTCATCCTCAGGGCTAGAGTTGATTAAAGAAGGTTCGTCAGATAAAGCTTCATTGACATCAACAACTTCGCCAGAGACAGGAGAATAAATATCACTGGCAGCCTTAACGGACTCAATAGCACCAACTTGTTCTATAAAAAAAATGATGCCATTTTAGCACATGAAAAAATAAAAGCACTTAAGTTTTTTTTTTGTCTTACCTTCAGCAGCAACAACATCACCAACAGCGGGAGTTTCAACAAAGACAACATCACCTAAGGCAGATTGAGCGTAATCAGTAACGCCGAAAGTACCAACGCCGTTATCAACGGAGATCCATTCATGATCAGAGGTATATTTCTTGGCTATAAAACAGAGCTTTTTATAAGTGTATGCTCCTTTACATCAAAATACATAATAAAAACTTACTAGCATAACCACGGTAGACAGCCCAGGTAGCGGACTTGCGGACAACGGGCATATAAGGACGAGCGACAACGCGAGAAGTTAAGAGTCTAAGGGCCATTTTGTTTTATGTTTGTTCTAATGAAGATGAAGAAAAGAAAAAAGTAGAAAAAAATCTACTTTTTTTTTATTTAAAATATCTAGTTTTTTTTTTCATTCCACCGAGTCAAAGAAGACTGTTGAAAATTTATTCCATTAGAGGGTAATGCTCAACACCTTTTTGGTGAAAACAAACAGTTTAAAAGTCCGGGTTTTGCGGGGGGTAATACATCTTTTTGTTGAATCAGGCCATTGGTATTTTTTTAACACTTAAAATTATCATTTTATGGTAAAAAGATGGGAAAAGTTTATTTTTTAAAAAAACAAAAAGTAGCTGGTCTTGTTCACTGCAGAAACATAAATTCGAAATCCTCCTCCCCATCCGTCCAACCAAGACATAAGTAGCCACGCCGATAAAACAACCAGTAACATACCAGCTACTGCCGTTGATTTCAACGAAGTGATTCTACGGCGTTTCTTTTTTCTTCCATCAATGTCCAAAACAGACCCGAAAGAAAGGGTTTCGTTATTGTTTTGGTGTATTTGCTCTTTAAATGTTTCGTAAAGTCTTGACGCCAAAAGACAACCAGGACAGTCTAAAGGTTTTACAGGATGAGCATCCATAATATCAAAGGAGTCGCTTTGCAAAGCAGCTATTCCTAAAGACATGCGTGGAGGAGGACCAGGAAACGTTCCTCCTAAAAACCAATAATTTAGTAGTCTAATTCTAATAAATGGATGTAAAAATAATTAATTACCTTGAACATTAAAAGGCTTCGTGTTAATTTTAAAGCCTTATTGTAAATATCATTTTAAGAGAGAGGAATGCGGATCCTACCACCGATGTTAGACGTGGTGTAAAGCCCGTCATCATTCAATGTAGTGGAAAGCATATTTCCTTTCAAACCAGCAAGCTGTAAAGAGAAAAACTGTGTGTTTGGTCGGAATTCGTCTAAAATTTTGAAGATGACGTTTGAGCCTTCTTTAGATTCAAGAATAGGCTTGATACGGTCATTTTTTGCCTTTATAGCAGTGAAAGACTTAGCAAATTCAATTAAACCATTATCATAATAATTGTTAGCAATACAACAAGTAACCCTCATGCCAACTCGGAAAGGGGCGTCGGTATTCCCCATGAGAGTATCCCTCCTATTTCATGTTAATAATGTTCATGTAAAAAATATTTTATAAAAGAGCTTACCAGCGCAAGACCGTTCCCGTATCTTTAAACAGTTCGGTCATCAGAGGACGCCATACTTTATTTTTGAAATTATCTTCCAAGTTCTTATCGTCTTCCGAAATACAGAAGAGTTCAGAGTTACTCATCTTAAGGTCAAGGCTATATGTTTATAAATAAATATTAGTATCAGAAAAATTACTGTTAATATTAATACTTTACACTTTATGGTAAACATAAAATACGAAAAGTTCCTCGGAGTCAAATTGGCTTCTGAGTACTTTAATCGTTTTTTTAACGCCAACAGAGTTATTTTCTAAAATATACAGGTGTTAGTACTTGATTAACTGTAGCTGAAGCTTACTATCTACCTTCAAGATACTACGGATTTCACTAAGGGATACTTTTGTGGCTTTGGGAAAAAACTTTTTTTGAAGTGCATAGTTTGACTGAACTTGTTCCGCCTATTCAACAGGCACGCTTTCTTCCGTATTGTTACCCAGATCCAAGCAATTATTATTGACGAGTCTAAATTAACAAAGTAAGTTTTTAAACGCTCTTCATATTTTTATGAACAATTATACCTAATAGTACGAGCTGAAAAAGGTACTTCGGAGACGTTCACAAATAATGAATTACGCCTGTATATTTAAAATAATATGAATAAAAATGACGCAAGTAATTATAAATTCATGTTATTACATTATTAATAGAGAACTTGATTGTAACCATTGCTTTGGTAATTGACCTAAAAAAATTAGAAGATATTAATACTTATATACTGGTAATATGTCATCTTCTAATCTTTTTTTATTGCGTGACGAAGAACTTGCTTCCAGTCTTCTGCCAATCACTGCAGTTCTTTGGTTGCTTGATATTATTTCGTTTGCAATACCCTCCTGGTAATCAGTGGAGGGTGCGCGTCTAAAGATCTAGGAAAATGTATTATTAACTATGTCATATAATTCAAATATAAAAATACCTCAAACTCTTCAGCTCTGATTTTCAAAAAAAAAAAAAAATCAACTAAAGCTTGGGTGCAATTAACGATATTAAGCGATAAAATATCGTTAGTCAGTTTCCTGAACTCTTTTTCCGCGTGTACTCTGTTACGATAATTGAATTGATTCAAAAAGGCTTCGAAGCGAAAGTGACTAATATTGGCAATAATGTATAATTGCGTCATAGTCGTATGATTACCTACAAGTAAAACTACTGTAGGATTTTCTCGACATTGTAATATCTCAGGGAGCTCCATGTTCCTAGGACTGTTTCATTCGTTATTGAAAAGGTATTACTAACTATCCTGTATAATTCAAATATAAAAAGTACCTCAACATTTTTTCCGTTTGTATTTTTGTGAAAAAGCGGATCAGTTCTTGAGCACAGTTATCTGTTTTAAAAGATAACATTGAGGGGAGATCTTGATACACAGTCAACGACGCGTTCAGAAAAAAAAAACGTCTAACATATAACTTTTCACGTACCTTTGTGCATGGTGGTTACTTTAAGAAGAACTGTATCGGTTTGCATAAACGTAAAAAAAAACAAAAATGAAGGTAGAACAATAAGTGATAAAAGAAAAAATAAGACCTGAATATATACTTGATAAAGTGGAAGTTTATTTACTCATGTGATCTATTCAATCATAAATAAATTAAGTCATATCAACATAAGAAATTCACAACAGTCATATGCCACAAGTTTTTAAGATAAAATACCCTTTTTTTTTGTACGTTATCGTATAGTACATTAACGCATATTCTTGAAGCACGTTTTCAACAACAAAAAAACGGGTCTAAATATCTATTCATCTGTTCGTCAGTAGAAGCGCGACCTGACTTGGATTATTCGTGCTCTTAGCTGCATATACAAATTCCACGGGAAATTGCTTTCGGATAAACACATGAATGAACCCTTATTTTTTTTAAAAAAAAGACATTGTACATTATAAATTTATTTATGAAAAATAAAAACATTTTTTGAGACAGAGATAAGGGGTATGAACATGAATGGAATTATTATTATAAGAGTGAGATATTTTTTTTAGTCATCGCGCTTGGGACGAACGACATCAAACATACGACGGAAAGCGCCAGGCCCAACCCAAGATCCCTTTAATAACCCATTCCAATAAATAGCAGGAATTACTTCCTTATTTAAGTATTGAGAGATTTTGCTAATACCACGTTGATCAACAGGGAAAGTTTCAAGGGGTTGACCAGTGTAACCAGAGAATTCGGCCAAAATCAATTGATCACGACCAACAATCAATGGACAACTAGTGTAACCATCATAGACAGCTTGATCTACCTTTTTACCTTTAATATCATGAATCAAGTTCCACTTGAGGACACCGGATTCAGTAGTAATGGCAGCAGCGGTCTTGGAAGTAGGGAGAGAAGAACAATCACCAAGAGCGAAAACATTCTTATATTTGTTGTGACGAAGTGTATCCTTATTTACGTCTACCCAACCAGCCGCATCTGCCAACTTACTTTCCTTGATAAACTTGGGAGGTCCTTGAGGAGGAGCAACATGAATAAAATCATACTCAAAAGATTTAACTTCACCACCGTTAGCGTTATTCTTGAAGATAGCTTGATGGTTGTTGGCATCAATTTCGATCAATTCGTGTTGGAAGTTGACGTTGATATCACGTTCATCAGCCAACTTTTGAAGTACCTTACCGTAATGGTCAACACCAAAGATCTTACCGGCAGCAGTGTTATAAATAACCTTGGTCTTGTCACGGACACCAGAGAGACGGAAGGCTTCTTCGGCCAAGAAAGTGATCTTGGTAGGAGCTCCGGGACACTTGAGAGGAGAGTTGGGGAATGTGAAAAGTGCGTTACCGCCTTTAAACTCTTGCAAGAACTTGTAGGTCTTTTGAACACTATCTGCATCGTAGTTGGAGGTGACACCGTCCTTACCAAGAGCATCCTTTAAACCCTTAACACCATCCCAGTTCACTTGAATACCGGCTGCAACAACCAAGTATTCGTATCCAACTGTTTGACCATCGGCAAGTTTGACGGTGTTGTTATCAGGGTCAAATTCAGTTACCTTATCTTGAATCCATTCAGCATCCAAGGGCATAACATCAGCCATAGGCTTAACGGATTCGTTAAAGTTTTTGAGTCCACCACCTACATAGGTCCATAAAGGTTGATACTAATTAAAAAAAAAGAGAATTAATTTATATATGCAAATATGGGAAAAAGATATATGTCATACATAATGTTTGTTTGAAGGTTCAATGACTGCAACTTGGTTCTTTCCAAGTAACTTGGAGACAGTAGATGAAACTATACAGATTTTGTTGTTATTAGAATTGAGCAGAAAGATAAAAAAAAGGGTGTATTTATTTGTTTTTTACCTGAAAGACCACCGGGTCCACCACCAACGACAACAACCTTAAATTTTTGGTCGGGTTGCGACTTGGGTGTTTCTTTTGCAACAGTTGCAAGTGTACGTTTAGTAACGACAGATGAAATACGAGTACGTGCAGCCAACATGATGAAAGGAGATATAACCTTCTTTTTTTAAAAAATGAAAAAGGAATGGAAAAAAAACGTTATAGTAGCGGGTAAAATGTTTTCATATTTATATGATTTTTTTTTCTGCTAAACTCCGAGAAATTGCGCAATCGGATTCTAATGATGGTGATTTACAGCTACTTGGATTTGCCAAGATCGTCCTACCTAGGAAATGAAAGAACGTGTGTACAACAAAGATGTAAATCAGTCCCTTTTTAATATATGTTGCAATTACTATTCATCGAGTTATTTGACACTTTTTATTGATTTTTTCTTTACCTTGTTAACTTTATTTTGCGGAGAAAAACGTAATATGGAGTAATTATTATCAGTCATTCGAGATTGCAGGTAGCACCAAATTGTTTCAAAATACGTAATTTGATGTAATTTTTACACTTTTTACAGCCCACTTTTTTTTAGGTTTTTATTGGCAGAAAAATATCTCTTTTTTTTTTATATTAAACGTACAGTGCAGGGTCTCCCCCTTTTTTTCTTAAATGTAAATATTCACAAAGAAAAATTGAGTCATCGCCAAGTCATAGGGCATATCTCGTGGCCCGAAGCTAAAATGCAGGCATTGGATTAAACTTAAATTTCTTTTACACTAGTTTCGTACTTACTGATAGTAGTGTATTAAATATGATAGAAAGTATTTTCATATCAAAATTAGGTGATAATTTACCGACTTATATATCAACTTTTGGTGAAACAAATTAAGCATGTGCATAAGGTTGATTACTTTATTAAAAAAAATATGTACTGGAAGAGGAAAAAATAATAGATGGGGCGTAAATAGTTATTTACAATTAAACTTCTTTAGCAACTGTACGTCCAGCTCTACTTTCTGAATTGAAACCTTCTCTTAATACATCAACCTTGCTCTTTACCTTATCCACACCCATTGATAATTTACGAACTACTCTATGTTTGTTGATTTTTTTGTTCTTTGTTTGATCCATCATACTAGCTTCAATCTCCGTATCATCCATCTCATCGTCAATATCATCTGAATCTTCCTCTCCGTACTCTGAAGACGCATTAGAATGTCTGCGACTACTATTACTTCCTTCATGATCAGAGTATTGCATTCTACTCTTTTCAGCTTCCACAGCAGCTTGCAAATTATAATCAAACGGAGATTCCTGATCATGTTCTTCATCATTTTTGTTTTGCTCTTTAATCCATCGTTGTGCCTTTAGTTTAAGTGCTTCGTTATAAAATGGATCGGCACCAATCATATCTCGGTTGTAGGATTTCAAGTGCGTATGTACAGGAGAAAACCCGGGTACAAGCTTCATACGCAGTGTAACTTGACCAAATTCCCCATCCTCGGGCCAGTCGTGTTCGTTACGGTTTGCTTCTTTACTCTTTTCGTTGATGTGAGGGTGTAAGCCTACAACAACATCTTGCCATTCACTATCTACCATGTTCTTTAACCAGAATCGGCCAGAGGATTTGGTGCTTGTGATGGAACCTTGATTAATATGTACGTATAATGCAGTATGGTAACGCATGGTCAATGGGAAATAAAGGTGTTGCTCGTACCAACCGTAAGGGCCTGTCTTTTCTTGAACTTGGGCTACGGTACCTTCTTGTTGAGCTCTTCTTTCTTCCGGAGTACGTTGGTGACTGATATCCTTTGCCTTTAAGCGCTTTAAAATAACAGGATCCAAGTTTAAGACCAAGGTGGCTTTTGTGGAATTGATGTAGCTGTCGTCATAAGGTGGCTTCAAGTTGGTTAAACTTAATCTTTCGATAACTAATGTACCGACGTCAGCTCCTTGAAGGTTACGAGGTAAAGTCATCTTGACGGGCTTGTATTTAATGGTTACTAAGAATTTACCGAAACCAATACCATTGGCAAGTGGAATCCAATTTTGAAACTCTTTGAACTAGTTGTATAAAAAAATAAGTAAAAAAAAACATATAAATCCTCTTGGTTTTTTTTTTTTCTTACCTTGTCTTCTTGGTCAGCAAAAATTTCTTTAAGCTTCAAGGTCTTTGTACCTAATACAGGATCGCGTTCAAGATCAACATTTGTTTTAATAGAAAAACGAAGTGATGCATTTTCCATATCTGCGACGAAATGCTCGGTAATTGCGTTCCAATGCTGTTTTTTTCAAAAAAAAAATTTAATTAATAAAAATACTTTTTTTTTGAAGCACTGTTAACTTACAGGACTAGGATTTCTTAATTTAGTACGTGTTTGATAGACCTTTCTATCGTTGATGTAAAGAACGGCGTAAGGACTAACGGCCTTGTCTGTACTATAAGGGTGTTTGAACTTGTCATCCATGGGTAACACTTCAGGATCGCCAATTTCCAAATCGACAGCCTGATGAATAGTAACGGAGATAATACCGTTGGTGTGTTCAGGAGCAACAGGAAGCTCGAGGAGTTCACTGTGTTCTTTCTTGAGCTTTTCCTTGTCCAATTTATTATTAGCCTTTTGAGCAATAGCGTCTCCGCTAAAGATTTCCATGTTGGGCGTAGGGTATTTGGGATGGAAACTCATCTTCATGTTTAATCTGACTTTACTCTGGGACTCGTCTTTACCGTCGATAGGAGTCCAGCCGTCAAATACGACACGTTCGTCTTGACACCAGCTGGCAACGTTACCGAGTTTATCAAGTTTGCCTTCAACAATGTCTTTTACGGAAATGGAGATAGAACCCCACATATCGTCGAATTTAACTTTATCGGCGTCCCATACTTTAACATCTACCTTGGTTTCAGATACAATATCATCTAAAGAAAAAAATTAGAGTTGTGTGTAAAAAAAAATTGCCTATGTTGATCAATTTACCTTTGTAGACCAAGACATAAAGGTTTTCATCCCATTCAGGGTCTTTATCGTTTGTCAAGACACGAGTACTGGATGAACTCTTTTTGGGTTGTGTGCTTAATGATAACGTAGCATAAGAATCTTCCATATCTGCATATAAAAACGGTTAATTTTTTTTTTTACCTTTTCTCTTTTTAAGAAAAACAAACGCACCTTGTAATTTAATAGAGCTATCTCTGGTTGCACCTCTTACTTCCACCTTGACTACACCAATAGCGTTGGTATCTTCATTGAATGCGCCCATCAATGCCTTGATATCAATAGTCATACTCTTGGGATCGACCAAGTCTGCAAAACCTAATTTGACGCCTTCATTGACTAGCGTCTTAATGGTAGGAAGCTGCGATTATAAATAAAAAAAATTAGTAAACATTCATGCAAAAAAAAATATGTATACTTTACGTTCATAATATTTAAATGCTTTGATAAAGGCATAACACCCGTTTCAATTTTAGGTACACTGGTAAAGGCAATAGTTGCTTTTGAAATAAAAGGCAATTCAGGGGAAGTTAAGATCTTGAATCGAATTTTGCCAGAGAGAGCAGTTAGTTCTGCCTTGACTTCTAAAGGAGCTCTAAGAGCAGTTTGGAAGCGAATGGCTAAACCAGGCGGGGTTGATTTGGCACTGCGGTTGGTAACAAGGGATGCGACTGGGTGTGCATGAAAACTAAAGGAGGCTTCACCAAACTTTGGTCTTTTGTGTCAGTAAATAGAAAAAAATAATTACAATTGTCATACTTACGATACTTTCTTCTGGCTGACCAGGTAATGGTGGGAAAACTCGAATCCTAATTAAAAAAAAAGAATTTAAATTAGTATGGTTTATGACGTTTTGATGATGCAGTTTTGTGAGTCCGATGTTTTTACATTTGAATACGTGGCGCTTGAACGCCAATATCGAAATCAGATACTTTAACGTTTTTCTACAGTTTTTGATAGATCAGTATACATTAAAAAGATTAAAATATCAATTTTAAAAAAAGTGATTCTTACAATAAAACTGGGGGCTACACTTTGAATAGTATCTTCCAATAAATCTTCAATCACAGTGAAAAAATCAGGATCGATACTACGCCAGATTTTCTCAATCATGAAATTAAGCCATTCTACGGATTCACCTTCCGAAGTGTACAGCTAGAAACAAGTTTTTTTTTTAGTTTATGTTTAATATAGAAGAAACTAGTCCTTTTTTTACCGTTTTCATATTTTCCTGCTTTTCCAATTGCCATTCAAGACCTCTTGATGCTACTCTTCCCAAATTCCAATAGGCCCAAGAGCAAAATACAATTAAACACGCGCCAAAGATGTAACCAAATTTATATCGGCCTACGAGATAACAGAGTACACAAGCAACAACAATGTATTTAATTGCTTTTATTTGCAGCCCTTTAATTAGTTCATCGGGTTTGACGGGTACAAGAGGTGTACTGTTGTTTAATTTGGATCTATGAAGATCATTAATACCAGCACCTTCTTCGGTTGTATTAAATATGTCTCTTAAATCGGACATGGTGGATTCAAATGTTCGGTTGAATTCAAGCGGTTGCTGTCCAAGTGGTTGGTGCTTATGATGTTTAGCGCTGTGACGACGCTCCAATTGTTCTGGTTGGGTTTGGGGATTAGGTGTGTTATCTGCGCCTACTTGATCTTGTGCAGGTAAAGCGGTAGGTTTCCATTGATCGGCGAAATTATCGTTGGGATCGTTTGACCATACTTTAGCATGAGGATCCGAATTATCTGGTAAGACACCTTGTGGTTCTGTCTTTTCATGTGGATCGTGTTCAGGGTTTGCATGAACGTGTCCAGACGCATCCAGCGTATTTCCAGGAGCCTTTTGCATTAATTCTTCTTCTTGTTTATCATCATCCTTTTGGTATTTTTTTTGGATTTTATTAATTTCACGCTCGTTTCGCTTTTGACGCTCGATTTCTTCACTGGGCGCCTCTTGTGTTTCCATAGGCTGTGTTCGTGACTGCGTAGGCATCCCTTTTTGAGTAGGGTCGTTAAAGTTTACGGTATCTGCCATGGTCTTTTTTTTTTAAAAAAAAGGAATTAAAAAAGAGAAAAAAGTGCATTATGATTATTTTTTTAATTTGTATTATTTTTTTTTTTTTTGCTCCCTCGTCATATTTATTTTGTTTGTTTCAATCGACATTCTATCCTTTTTTAGGGAATTTTTACATGACAGTTTTGATACGTCAGAGTGCTAAAGGACAACAGCCGTAATAAATCAAGAAATCACCAATTAGCCAATAAAAAAGCTTGCACTAAGAAAGAAGCTTTTTTTTTTTTATAAAAAAATTATTCCACGGAATTTCGCGTGCCTTTTGGATCTAACAAATAATTTCTTCTGTATATGAAATTTTTAGAAAAAAGAGAAAAAAAAATTTTTTTTACGGGTCTGAGTTGATTGTTTTGAGTGTGATAAGAAAACTCTTGAGTACCAAATAATTTTTCTCGTTTTTCACTAAATATAGTATATGAACATGTAATGTTTGATTGGGGGGAATATGTTGGGTTTCAATCGTACTTAAATTGACAGGAACAACAGTAAGGCCAATTGCCCCAAAAAGTACTTCAATTGGCTGAATTCCTTGACCGTGCCCTTTGTTGATTTCCGGAGTACTTTCCATTTAAAGATCTTGGATATCGAACCGATTACTTTCCGAGGCTTGACAATCTAAACAAGGTAACTATCCATATCATCTTTGTAAAAAAAAAAAATTTTTTTATTTAAATAGATCCAACTTTTTGGTTTTTCCTTTCTTTTTTTTTTTTCTCTTCTCTTAACATATTTTATCTTATTTTTTTATACATGTTGCGTTCTCTTATTAAGCCAACTTCACTCTTCCGTAACGTTGTTAAGCAAAGAGCTTTCTTAGCTACTAGTTCCCGTCAAATTCGTGGCGCTCAAGCCTCTTTAATTGAAGCCGATGATGAGTCTGCTCAATCTGCTTCCAGTAAGTTAGCATTAGCATATACATGTAAAAAAAAAATCAGTCAGTTAACTTTTTTTTTTTAAAAATTTTAGATAAAGTTTATACTGTTCGTCCCGTTACTTTCTGGATGGATAAGATTCTCGAAAAAGAAAACAAGAGACCTTTAGATATCCCCACCACTCAATATCAACAAGCTTCTGTCAAAAAGACTATGGCTGATAGTTATATGGAAGAATACCTTCCCTTCAAGTCAACACCTGCATTGTTGGACGAATACATTACTACTGGTGGTAAAGTTAGAATTGGCAAGATCCTTGAAGATTTAGATGCATTGGCTGGTGCCATTTCTTATAAGCATATGGATACCTTTGTCAACAGTGCCCCTCTTACAGTCGTCACTGCTAGTGTTGATCGTATGGAATTACTTATGCCTAATACCGTTGAAGATTTCAAGCTCTCTGGTCATGTTGCTTATGTTGGTAAAAGTAGTATGGAAGGTAAGATAACGCAAATATACTTATGTAATTGAACGTATGATTTAACTTTTTTTACTCGTAAATTAGTATTTGTAAAATTGGAAACTATTCCTCAATACGACCCTTCTACTGTTGCATCCTCTCCTTTCCCTCCTAGAGATTTCATGGCTAAGCCTACACCCAACACAGTTTTATTTGCTCGTATTACTATGGTTGCTGTTGACTCTGCTACTGGTAAATCTGTACGCGTTAACCCTCTTATCACCAACACTGATGAAGAAAAGAAGCTTGCTGAATACGCTCAAGATTGTAAGTCCCGTAAGAGACTTGCCGGTGAATCTGCTCTTAGCAAAGCCGCTCCTACCGCTGATGAACGTTTAACTCTTCACGATATTTACTTGAAGTATCCCGATAAAAAGGATGTTGCACCTGAAAATGCAGTCTGGATGGAAGATATGAGTTTGCAAAGTGTATTCTTGATGCAACCTCAAGATCGTAATATTCATAACAAGGTGTTTGGTGGTTACTTGATGAGACGCGCTTACGAATTAGCTCATGCTACTGGATCCGTCTTTGCAAAGACCAACGTTAGCCTTTTATCATTAGACGAAATTATTTTCAAGAAGCCTGTTCCTGTTGGATCTTTATTGAACTTGCACTCTCAGGTCATTTACTCTCAAGATACATCTTTCCAAGTCAGTGTATCAGCAGAGGTTACCGACGTCGAAGCAGGTACCACTGATCTTACCAACACTTTCCACTTTTCTCTTTCTGCTCAAGACAAGCCTGTTCGTGAAATCTTGCCAAGAACATATGCTGAGAGCATGTTATATATCGAAGGTAATTTAGAATGACAAATAATATAATGTTACACCAGGGAAAAAAATTTACTCATCCTAATTTATTGTTTGCAGGTAAAAGAAGACGTCAACAAGGTGTTCAAGCAAAGGAACAATTGTTGAGTTTAATGAGCCATAACGGCATCTAAATTTGATTTATTTTATTGCACAAAGCAAACGAAACCAAAAAAAAAATCATCCTCCCCCAAAAAAAAAAGAAAAAAAAATACCCCCTCTTTTTAACTTACTCTTTTTCTTTCTTTTTGGTGTTTCATAATCATTACAATACAAATTCATAGACCATTTTAGAATAATTTTTAGAATAAACTTTTTATACACATTTACAAAAAAAAAATGATTTATCTGATTTTTTTTTCTGCATAAGTTTGCCATTTTTTCCCGCATTTTCCCATATTAAAATTTAAAGTTCGTCCACGGCAAACAAAAAAAAATTAAAGGTTTGTCCCATTACATTCGTCCCAAATAATCCAGAAGACCCTTTTTTTATATATATGTTTTTAACATATTTCCAATAATTTTTTTTTAATATAAGATGGCGCTAATAGATAATTATTTTAAAACATGGTCAAATAGACTAAACCCGATGTCTTGATAAGAAATAGTCCGACAAAATTCAGTTACCAAAAAAAAAACAAAAATATTTTTTACTTATCGATTAAAAAAACCTATTATTTAACTAAAATAGGTATTTTTTTTTAAGTTCCAGGAACTGATAGGGTTCTACATTGGACCTTATCAATGAAAACTTGTTGTTTGGCCGTGTCTTTATTATTTTAGGACCCCGTAAATAATGTAAAACAGATAGGAACTTACACACCTAGTCATTATTGTTACAAAAAAGGCAAGTCAATTTTTTTTTCTTGAAATCTAAAATTCTAAAATATAAACTTACGTGTAAACGTCAACTAGTTTTTAGTACTAGGACTTACGATGCGTGTAAAAAAAGTAATCCCCTAATAGTTATTTAAAGTTGATATCAGCATAAATGTATTTTTAAAATAATAGTTATATCACATCATACAGATCAAACAACACCGGAAACAGTTTCAATAGATAAATTCCCTCTAAGAGTGATAAAAATAAAATGTAAATGGTGGGCTTTTTACAGATCTTAAAGTTGCGTAAAATTTATATTTAGATATCATACCTGTAGCGATATAAAGCATTCTTTGTAACATAAACCATGTATTTGAGTTAAGGGAACTTGCAACATAACCAGACTACATTGTAAAATAGATGATAAAAAAAAAAGTTAACCAAAAATACTATATCAATATTTATTTATCATTATTTTACCTTTGTGATAAATAATTGTAAACGACAATCTTAAAAACCTCTTAAAAAAACCTTTCGTGAGTAAAAAAAAATAGCACAAGAGAAAAAGATAACGGAAGAGTAGCGTCAGCTTGAAATGTAACCACACCAGTTGGCACCAAAAACTATAAAAATATTGCTAGCACCACTCAAAGATCCAAGCAGACCAAATAATTCCAAACAGAGCAAAAAGTACAAGAAGAGCAAGAGCCCAAGAAGAGCAAGTAGAGCAAATAAAAAGTCCAAGCAGAGTACATAAAGAGTTTCAACATACCTTGAAGAAATATAATAAAAAGTTCATACCTTGAAATTGGTTTTATCATAAATAATGACAGATACTTTATCAAGAGGACGCCTTCTTTTTTCATTCCAGCAGCCATCTTGATTATCAGAACAGTGTATTTCTAAAAATAAATAAATAAAACTGAGTATCATATATGAACATGGCTGGATGTGTAGATTTTTCTCGAGTTTCTCGAGCTAGCGGTTATTTTAATTACGAAGAAAAACTCTTTTTTCCGTTTGATTAATCTTTGCTTGCAAGAGAAAAAAAATAACTGCGAAGATCTGTTAAAAATCTGGAATTTGAACGTTGTTGTAACGTAGTGTAGATAAAGTAGTATATATAGTGAGCACCAGTTCCTGTTTTATAAGTAAAACAACTTCAAGGTAGTAGTAAAGTTTTAATAAAAGTAAAAAAAGATACAATGAATTTGAATAATCCAAGGGAACCAAACTATGTGTTAAAATAGACAGAAGGGGGTAAAATAGTAGTAAAAAGATTAAGAGTAATCAAAGAGAAAGCTCTTTCGTATTTTAGTTAAGTAAATAGTTAATTGATTTTTTATTTATTATTGAATTTAATATCTGATATTTATACGTTTCTTAAAGTAAAGAAAAAGGAAAAGTTAATGGATAGCAGAATGGATGAATCCATCCAAACTCAAAAAGGAAAAATGGTAACAGATCATAACGGAGCGTAGCTTTAATCAAGCTTCTTGATCCCGAAAAAAGAAAAGCATATAAACATATCACGAAATTATATGAATATGTAAAAATGCTGACTGTGAGATTCGAACTCACGCCTCTTGCGAGACCGCAACTTGAGTGCGGCGCCTTAGACCAACTCGGCCAAATCAGCTTAATCGTTTTTTGAGACCAAAACGTTAATTATAAGTCAAATAATAACAAAAAAGTCACGTGATATTCACGTGTATACACGTGATAAGCGCTCTATTGCTCATTTGTGGTGCTGTGTACTCTTACTAGCTCGACAGACCTGCTAATTAAACCACGAATAAATGATGATTAACATTTAAAAATAAGCTTTATTATTTGTTGCATTTTGACCTGTCAAAACAGCACTGCATTAAATGCATGCATGATTATCATATTTGGCATAAATCAAAATGTCAAAGTGACCAGGTTTAGAAATACAAGGGCTGAACAAATGTTTAACTTTTCACTCGATTGGTAAATATAGAATCGCGATTATACAACAAATAAGAGAAATATATTAACTTTGCTTCTTTTATAGATAGCAAAATCTCGTTCTATATGATGAAAGCAGAATGCAGTACCATTAGAACTATGACAAAAATAGCAACAATCGCAATACCAATTGTCAAGAAAGACATCGCCATCATATTTAGCTTCTTGGACGAATTGAACCACGTAGTAAAAATTCATAACTCCGTCAAAAATGAGACCGACCATAATAAGCTTCCTGTTGTGTCATTTGATTCCTTCGTACCTGATCAAAAGTCAACTAGAAAAAGAACAATATCGCTTGGAACATTGGATTAACTTTTTTTATTATAACTTTTTGTTTACGTTCTGCTGTGGACATTAAACACTTTTAACTCTGAAAATATATTTTATTATAAAAATTATCAGTATAATCACGGTAGGAAATTACATATGGAAAGTGTGGCACTTTAGGGTAGACCCTTTGTCAGATATTAAAAACTATATAAACCTCAATAAACAACTATATCTTATTTTTGCGTCTATACGGTTGTGTATCCGGTTTTTGTTTGTTTGCATTAAAACAAATTTTGAAATTATTTTATCATTCTTCCATGAGGAGAGTTTTATAGGAAGGGGGGCAGTTTATTTTTTTTAAAAAAAAAACGAGAAGCTACAATTAGATAGTACAAAACTCAAGGAGCCTCTATTTTAAAAACCCATAAAACTTTTTCCATTTCAACAACATGATTGGGTACGTCCACAATCAACCTTCCATTACTAAACACTCTCCACTTTAACGCGTCTGATTTTGATAACAAAGAAATCTTTGCGTCTGGATGTAGCGGCACATTGGATTTAATCACTAATCGTTGCCCAGCTGGTTTCTCTAAACTAAACACGTAAAATGATTTCCCGTCTTTTGACTGCATGAAATGTAAGGGTTGGCTTAATTCGTGGAAATCGGAGCTTGTGACCCAATAAGGTACGGTATCAAACACAGCTTCATGGTTTTGTTCGACCCACTGTCCGATTTCAAGTAGCCGGTCTACCATTACTTGAGGTATGGCGCCTGTTCCCTCTGGACCAATATTGAGTAAGAAGTTTCCGCCTTTTGATATTGTAGATACTAGTTCTCTTAGTAACGAACCAGTGGTTGCGTATTGTTCTGGTTTTGTTTGATGATTAAAACTACACACAGAAAAATAAAACTGTTTTTTTTAAAAAAAAAAGAAAGCGACACAAAATAATAAAAAAATTTTACCCAAAAGAGTGTGGATCAATACCTCGAGTGGATTCATAAAACCTTTCGGGGACATGGTTTATACCTTGGTATTCTACAGTTGCAAAATCAGAAACTGAGTTTCCACACCTGTCATTCATGACGACTTGCTTGCCAGATTGTTTTGCAGAGTTTAAGAATTTCGACTGCCAGACTGTGGAGTTGTTGATACCGCCTATGTCGCACCACATGATATCCGGGCTGTAATCTTGAATGAGTTCCAAGATTTGAGGGACCTGGACGTCGTTGACAAAGCTGTTCACAGCCGGTGCGCCCGTGTATTCAACTTGACGGCCTGTATATGGGTTTGTAGGCGGCCCGTTCCAATTAATTGAGCTGTCGTGGTAGCTTGGATGAAACCATTCCGGTAAAGAGACTACATAAAAAAAGTTCTCATTTAGTTTCTTTTTTTCTTTTCTTTCAGCAACTTTAATTTACAATAGATTCCTCTTTTTAAACGGGGAAAAGATTCTTTCGCTGTCTCTAAAAGTTCCTTTACAAAATCTCTGTAGGGGTTCATTTTTACGCTGGAGCGATCATTGACTTTGGTGTTAAACAAAGATATACCGTCGTGATGTTTAGCGGTAAAGACAAAGTATTTAGCTCCACTGGATTCAATTAGGTTTAACCAGACGTTTGGATCAAACTGGGTAGGTGTCCAGACTCGAATAAAATCATCGTACTCGATATCAGGCCCGTAAAACGATCGATGGTAGTAGTACGTCGAACTGTATTTTCGGTTGTAGTTCCACCAGTACCATTCTGCGTATTCGGAACCAACAGGTGCCCATGACGGAAGAGAGTAGACTCCCCAGTGAATGAAAATACCGAACCGTGCTGATTGAAACCAACTTGGTACGGTATGCTTTCCTAACGATCTTTTTTTATTTTATTTTTTTATGTAAGCACAAGCAAACCCCCCCCCCCCCCTCCTTAAAATTACTTACTCTGGTGTATCTTTATAATCCTCTAACCCAATTTCAACTTGTTCAATAACAGTTGGTTCACAAACACTATTTCCCTCTGCATCTTGCACCTGTACCAAAACCTGTCTTGACTCTCGTTTCTTTTGTAAGGTTAAAACAGCTACTTGTACCGTGACATGATGCCCGGGCGCTAACCTTTTAATATGCCCTCTATACTTTGTTTTTAAAAGTGAAGCTAAAACAAACACATATGTATCGCTGATCCAAGCAGGACTTGTGTTTTGAACTGTAACCGTAATAATCTGATACGGTTTTGATTCGGATACCCATTCCCTTGTACCTTTGACCGCGACGATTTTTATGTTTGATACGGATGGTAGTGTGGTGATACTAAAGATATGCAGTGATGGGAGAAACGAACCGATTGTGTTAGTGTAGGGAAGTATGAGGTGTGAAAGAGGCAAGGCTGGGTTGACTAATAGTGGAACCGAAAACAGGTGACCGTGATAACCGGTGTTGAGTGGGCATGAGTGAATATCGAGACGAGTAATTTGGTCCTTGTGTTTCACTTGCCAGTCTGGTATATTTAACGTGGTGAGGGTCTGTGAACCGTCCGCGTAGACGATGATGAGGTCGGCGGTAAGTGGGCCGTGGTTTACAGAACCGAGCAAGAACATACCGCCTACGTGGTGCGGAGGCAACGGGATGATTTGACCAAGACTTACGACGTTATCGAATTTTTGTTGGGTAAGACGATAGTTGATGGTGCCGACGGTGAGGTGTTCTTTGTTGTCATCACACATGAAATAACTACCGGTACCATCAAAATTTGAGCCGGGACCTGAAGTACCTTTGTTGTTTAAGTGGTTGCTTAAATTGATAAATGTATCATTTGACGTATCAAAATTGTATTGTATTGCTAGTGTATACTGAACAAAAAGTATAAAATATAAATAAATCATATATAAAATATATGTGTGTAGAAAAGAAAAGAAGTATTTTTATTCTTATTATTTTGATGTGGTAAAAAAAAAAGAGTTTTGGTATATAAAATAGAAAAAAGGGGGGATCACACGCACACGTGGTCTCTATCGTCATTCTTTTTTTTTTTTTGGTCTCTAAGTAGCTTCTTGATCTAATCTGGTAAAAGATGTAGAGTTAGTCGATAACTTGATCTTTGAGTGTGATGTATTCAAGCTGGGCGGAGAGCTAGTAGTGTTTAACTCTAAGGTAGAAGAAGAGGAAAGGGAAGCAGTAGATTCACTATTTTTAGAAGTCGGTTTAGGAAACGACGATTTACGAAACGACGCTTGTCTCATACAATCCTGTCTAGCAGTTTGAAACGCGGTCAAGTAAGTAACCACCGCATGATCTTCTAAACACGTCTTTGACATGTACGCTTCTTCTGAAAGCATGGACGAAGACTTGTGCAACGTAAACGTTACTTCTTCGCCGGTGGGTAAAGCAGGTTCTGACTGGCTCGGTGAAAACGGACTGGTTGTAGGGTTTGCACCTTTTCTCTGTGACGACGACGAAGCTCTTCGTTGAATAAACGGATCGGGTTGAGGACTTGTTCCTGGTAATTTAATATCCTGAGCTAATTTGGTAGCTTGCTTCGACCCGCCTCTTCTGAACTGATAAACACAGCCTGGTACATACAAGAGAGGGTATCTTGGTTCTTTCCCCTGGTATATTTCCCTACGACGGGTTTGTATAATATCAAAGCACTCTTTACGTAAGGCAGGATTTTTGCCAACTTTTCCGTACCCGCCGAGACCGTCAGCAGCAATCAGTGCGTCCATGACGAGTTCTTTGGCACAGGTAGCGGTGCCGTAGGAAAGTCTACCAACGATATCGTCCTGGCACACAAAACTGTCAATGTGATCTCCGTATTTCTCGGATAAATCATGCGAAACACTGGCAACGGGAGCGTAACCGTAACAGTGGACTTCAAAGTCCGGGTTGTGCGAAAGCTCGCGAAGTTGTTCAATGTGATCGACGACCATCATGGTAAGGACGGCGGCGGTACCGGCTCCCAAGGAGTGGCCGGTGATGATAAAGGATTTGATCTTGCGGTTACCGAGTTTGGTTTGCTCGCTTACGTATAAGAAGATTTGGGGAATGATACGTGTGAAGAACCATTGGGCCGAAGCTAAAATTCCAGAATGCACAAGGCCGCCTTTCCAAGGTCGGTATTCACAGACAAGATCAGTAATACAGTCATATAAACTCTACAAGAAGAATGATTAGTAAACCAAAGGTTTCTTATTTTGGGGGTTTGTTGTTTTACCCAAGTTCCTCGAATACCCATTACAACAGCTTCATGTGGTTGGTCATAAGAAATAAAATAACTAGGTTGGAATACAGCACCTTTACGCAAACCATATTCGTAACCTAAAAGATCCTCTGGAGGAATCTTCAAGTAGCAAACAATAGCTTGTTTATTTGACTTAGTCTTTGCGACATCTAAAAAAAAAAAAAAAAACGTTTTAGAACTTTTTACTGTTTCAATTTTTTGTTTTTTGGTGGTTTTACCTTTCAAGTATTTTGCATAATCTCCTAAATAAGAAATACCGCGCCAACCCTATTACAATGAAGTTAGTTTTTTTTAAGGAGTAAATGAAAAAAAAACCCTACATAAGCAATGATGGCATGGCCTAAAAAGTAATATGATTTATCCAAGAATCTCAAATCAGTGATTTTTTCAGCAGGTGGCGCTCTAAAAAAAAAAAGAAAAGGAGTTGAATATGATGTAAATATTGATTTATAAATATTATTAACCTTGGGATATCAGTGTAAAATGCTTGTAATAAAGATAAGGAAGAAAGTAATTGGAGAATGGTAATCTTGAAACCTTGACCGAAAGCATTAAACATTTTTACGACAGCACGTAACAATATACGAGTTTGAGGACTGACGACCATACCGATCATTCTATCTAGACTAGGATGCGAGATGGCGACTTCTTCAAACGATTCGTTTATCCATCTAAAGGCAAAGTTCTTATCACCAAAGTTATGACTCTTTATACTAGAATTATCCGAGACTTCAGCATTTCTCTTTTTATTTTCACCGTCCATTTTTGGGAAATCGACTTTATACTGTTCCAGATTAATATGCTTACGACCATTATCTAATTTTCGATGAAATATCAAGTCTACGGTGGATTCAGATTTTAAAACTACATTTGGTTTAGGTGTAACGGGCGAGTTTAATATCTGAGAGATATCATCGACAAGTACCATTTTTGGTTCTACAGCATCGTGATATTCCTGATGTTGTTGATACGCAGTTGAACTAGAGGCATTGCTGGAACTACTATATACACTACTCTTTCGGGACGTAGTCAGCAAACTAAAATTATCAGTTGATTTCTTGTGATTGAAATATAAAGGAGACAATGTGTCTGATTCGGGATCCTCTGGTGGATGTTGAAAGCCGTATCGGACTCGGACTTGAATGGATCCAATAAACGGTGTCATTGAATGTTTACCATGGCTTGGATGAGGGCGATAAGCTGGTGGAATGTCGAGATAGGGCTCTTCTTCCGAATTATCACGTAAATTAGATTTGGCATGTCTGTTTCCAAAGTGATTGTATTTGTATTGTGTGAATTTGGACATGTCGGGCATATGTGATTTTAAAAAGTTGTGTGGAAGTTGAATATGGGCCGGTAAGTATCGATTTACATGATATTCGTACATTGGTAAAAATCTATGGAAGGAAACTATGGTTAGCATGTGAAATATACGTGCACAAAAAGAGACAAAAACAAACAAGGAAAACATACGTGATGAAAACATCATCTCTATCTTTCAATTTAGCAATTTTTAGTTTAGCTTTACCGATATGTTTCATCTTTGATCTCCATTTTTTCTTTTTATCATACAGATCAAGCTGTTATTAAAAGGTTAAGTCATGTATATTGTATTTAAAATCAATAACAACAAAAAGAAGAGACATAGCTTACTTCAATGGTATCAAACAATTGGTTATGATAAGAAATTGTAAACAAGAAGCCTTCATTCCAATTACCATTAGTATGCTTCGATCGAGAAGAAAAGTAATGTTGTGAGCCCATACGAAGTCTCATAAGAGGTCTCGTTACGACAACATCACTTCTTACATTAAGCAAATCAATCTACGAATATATATTCTTTTTTAGTTTATTTACGAAGAGCAAAAAAAAAAAAAAAAAGTTGTCTTACTTGTAGTTTGCCAGGCAAGAGTTGTGCAGTCGCTTGAATAGCTTCTCTTCGATCCCATTCTGTCTTTAACTTTGAAAGGTCCGGAAGTGAAAGTCTTCTTGATGAAGTACTTTCTTTTTCTAGTGGCATTACAAGCAAAAGAAAAAAGATGGAGAAATAAAAAGGAGAAAAAAAAACAGAAAAATAAGTGAGATTTTTGTTGTCGTAAAATGTACATCATTTTTTTTTTTTTTAATTGGTGAGTACACGTGGTTTCATTTCAATTGCAGTTGTTTCTTCAGTGTCGAAAGAGACATAAAGTCTCGAAAGGTAACACGTTTAATCTAAATATAAGTATTTTGTGTACTTTTTTCGGTTTAAATTAACCTTTTTAACAACATTTTTAACTCGTGCGAACCCAAGAATAAATTGGATCGTCTTCATGGACGGGAATTGACTACAGTTTTTTCAGTAGCAACATAGACTGTCATTTTCCCACAAATACATACACACCCAGCCATGTTCATCTCATAATAAAGAAAGGAATAATTAGTGAAACTTAGTTAAGAGTCGGAATGAATTATAGTGATAAGATGTTAGATTATACTTAGGTACTTGCTGTATGATATAATTATTTACAATGTCAAAACTAAAAGTGTATATTTATGAGTGTCCGGCTTTAACATGATATCACTTACAAATAAATCTTACCGAGGCATAGCTGAAAAAGATATATATTCTAGTGAGTAATATTTAAGTACTTTTTGTTAATAAATTTACCGTCAATTGCTCTTATAAAATGTAGACATATACACAAATAAAAAATATAATTTAAAAGAAAAGAGATAAGCCAACCGAAATTAAAAAAAAAGCGTTTATAATTCTATAATTTAAGTCTCAAATTGAAAACATACAAATTAGCTCTTTCTTTTGCATTAATTTTTTTTTTAAAGAATGCAAAGCTACACAAATACGTCCTTACAATGCCAATCTTGTCAATTGACTTGCTTTCGTAATGAATATTTTGTAAACAAACATTACAGAACCGGAGGACACCGTACAGCAGTGTAAATATATGAATTGATATTAAACCGTCATGCGTTTTTCTTATTCACTGAATTTTTTTAATTTCGCTTTAAAAGTTCATTTCAGCGTAGTCAAGGACATATTGTTAATGATTATGACCTACCAATAATTACAGATGGTTTTGAGTATGACGATGATAACGAGTAAGTAGCATTTCTTGAGTTCAATAATTTATAAACTTTGGCAGTATATACTAATAGCTGTCAATTATTCAGATACGAATATAACGATGACGTTATTATGGAAGAGAGTATCGTGGACGACGATGTGGAAGACATGGCTTCTACCAGTGAATCTGAATACGACCAAACGAGTGAGTCTGAAGACGATCAAATAAGTGAATCTGACGATGATAACATGGAGGATCACATGTTTTCTTTCAGTGCGAACCCGTTCTTTCCCTTCAAGAATGAGTTCGAGATGCTCGCATTGCTCTTCTTTAAGTCCGGCCAAGATAAATATTCCCACCGACCTATGAAAAATATTCTCGCTTTTGCAGAGGCATACTGCAAAGCCGCTATGAAAGCAAGGGGCCAAAAGTGTGGGGTTCAAGACTACAACCCCGAAGATTATCTCCCTGCTTTTACTAGTATCACTAAGAGTCACCTAAGAAAGAAATCATGGGTGCCAGTCTTGCGAAAGGACGTGTATCCAGTACAAAAAGGAGACACTACCTACGAAATGACTTTGAATAAACCATCAGAGTTTATTCAACTTCTTTTGGGTAATCCAGAGAAGTGTAAAAAGTTAGCATCTGTTCCGGATCGTACGCCCAATTGTAGAACATCTTTGAATCAAGGCCACAAATGACTATATGATTCCGAGTTTAGATGCCCAATGGCTGTAGGGGATATTCCTTTGAAAGACTTATGGATTGGAGATATTGTGAAAGTTATTCCTCTTGATTCTGATGATACCGAAGATTGTTTTATGATATCTAACTTTTTTTGCTCTGAAAATATTGAATACTGTGAAACTTTCCAGGTATCTTTGAATAGTGAAAACAGTCTTTGTACGGAATGCACCCCTTCCATCATGGAACTTTCTTCGATTGACTATCAATCAATAATCAGATATCAAGTACATCATCCTTTATTAAGATGCAGAAGTATAACAGAACATAGTGATATTGTGTATCTTGAACAGCTTTTAGTTAATCATCACTATCAGCTACTCGTTAAAGCGGAAGAAGTACACAGTAAAGCTGTATCTACTGGGGTTTCAAAAGTCAAAATAATACCTCTTACTTTATTCAGTGATGACACCAGTGGTAACACAACAAAAAAATGGAACTGTTACGACAGTTGGATAATGACTCCTGCCGCAATGCCCTTAAGCGAAAGAAACATGTATGAAAACCAGTTTTTCCTTTGTACTCACCACGATCTGAATGCAATGGAAACTGGGTCACGTTTGGTCGATAACCTCAAGTCTCTCGAAGATGGTATGATAATGTTCGATTTAGAGTATGAAGAAAAAATTTTGGTGTATGCACCAGTTTTATTCATCACCGCTGATAACGTTCGACATGCCGAAATTTGTTGTAGCAAAGGTGCCAAGGCCACTTGTCCATGTAGAAAATGCTATTGGCAAGTAGATCCTGCTCAGAACAGGAATAGACCTGTTGTTCCGTTGCATACTTCTGTAATTGACCATATTGCTGTTCCGAGGTTGAAAGTTCACATGAATATGTATGCCATATATGGACTTCCAACTTTTCCTGCTCCAGGTATAACCTTGAGAAATCGTGGTAGAGGCATAACCGGAGACCCCAACGAAAGTACACCAATTTCGGAAACTTCTTGGGGTAAACTTGGATATAAACTTACAGGCGGAGAAGTATTTTTGACTTTGAAAGCCTTTGATCCAACAAAGGACACTCCTGTGGAAATGCTTCACGTAATGCTGCTTGGTATCATGAAGTATATTTTCAATTCGGCTTCAAAAAATTCCCTTGATCCAAGCATGCTAAAAGTCCTTGAAAATGGCTTCAGATCTTATGACTGTAAGGCATTTAGCCGGAAATTAAACAGCAAAATGAGTTTACACAAATCCTTTCTCGGAAGAGATTTTAAAATTATGATACAAACTCTACCTTGCTATAATTTCGGATTTTCTTCTACGCCGAGTAGCCTAACATGTAAACTAAATTAGATAAAAGTGGTTAATTATAAGAAATTGGATATAAAGAACATCTCTATTAAATAAATACTTAACTTACGTGTGATATATGTCCCCATCTACGCTTTTAAAAACTAGAAATACTATCTTCATGTCAATACTTCTTATTATTATTACTTCGAATACAAATAAAACTTACCGAGAAATCAAGATGAAGCTGTTGACTTGTCCATAGAATGCCTTCTGTAATTCTTTTTTAAAAAAAAGGATAAGTGATCATGACATAATAACAGACTAATAAAAACCCTGTGTGCTTTTTTTTTCTTGACGAAAGCCAGAATAGAATGGAGATTTGACCTTTGGGATAAACTATAACATGAAAGAAATTTCGTCATTATTCATGCTTCTCTTTTGGTAAACTTTAAAAAAGCAAGAAATAGTATTAACTATTAACTATTTAATATACAATGTAGCTCTGGAACCACTAGTTAATATATTTTTAAAGTCCTTTCTTTTAACAAAAATAAAGCAATTTTTTTAATCACGAAAACCCCTTATGATAAAAAAAACCTGGTGCAAAAACCTGTTGCTCTCAAGTAGCAAAAATAAAATAAGTAATAACAGTGGGAGAAAGATACGCGCGGCGATAATTAATCAAACTCATATATCATGCAAAAATGTCAATAAACCTTTTCCTTTCTCTAACTATCTTTTCCTTCCTTTTTTAACTATTTTTCTCTTCTTCTTTGACTAAGTATTTTTTCCTGCTTTTTTTTTATTACAAGTTAGAAAACGACTTCAATGAAAAGGAAAGGAAAGCGCCAACAAACTTCTGTACCTGAAAAAAATAAGGCTTATAAAAACAAAGGTAACATATATATCAGTTATTAACTAATACAAAACTGACCATAAAAATGATACTATTACAGACGTATATGAAGAAATTTCAGACGATGATTTTCAGCCTGTACCTATAAAAAGAAAAGGAAAAAGTAGGGAAGACAATCCTGGGAGTGGATCTAAAAAGAAAAGTAAGGGCAAAGAAAAAGCTATAGATTCGCCACTTTTATCTGCTTTAGAAAGTGAAACTTCTACCGTAGAAGACTGGGGCTTTGATGAGCCGTTCGAACCTCTTATAACAAAGTCTAAGGTGGGAGAGTCCAGTAAGCAAACTACAACTCCGCGTTCTACGTATACTTCTACTGCGTCCTCTTCCAAGTCTGAAGCAAAACCTGTAAAGTCTGATATAGTTGATTCAATCCCAGGTTCTTCCACCACTGATGATCCTATTGTGAAGCGTGTGATGACAATAAAAACTACTGTAAAAGCTATATGGAAGCCCGATCATACACGTTCTTTACACGAACTCGTGAATACCGTCAATATGCTAGTAACTCATACTTTTGCTTTTTGAAGTATATGTTTCTTCAAGAATTGAAAGAAGATTTTAACTTTAATTTACAAGATTACATCAATAAATTGTTTTTTATGGAAGTTTTTCTTAGTCTTACGCAAAAATCTAGTAGACCTGCGAAACTTCTTGAACGGACGGTGAATTACAGGATTTTAATCAATAAGCATAAAGAATCATATTGTCGAATTGCCGATTATCAACCCATTGTATTCAAGAATGCACAACAGATTGCACTGTATGAATGTACAAAAATCCAAACAGCCTATTTGAATAATATCAAGGCCCACTTCGGTAAGAATTTGGTTGTACTTTTAAACAAGATCTTTAAAAAGAAAGAGTTAGTTGCCGGTATTAGAGAAGAATTAGCAAATAATAATGTAGATAAAGAAGGGATTAGTAAAAACTTATTTGAAAGGGTTTACAGCCCCTTGAAAAGGATAAAACAAGCAGTAGAAAAAAAAGAGATGCCGGATGATACTGATATAAACGATCCTTACACAAGAGAAAAAATTGAAACCGTGTTAAAATCGTATCCCGATGATTATACTTTCCAAAGAAAATCCATATTTTACGATGTAAAGGCAAGACCTGCAAACCACTTCAAAGCTTTCATGAGGATAGCGGGATTATTTGCTTTAGAAGGGATTACTCAATTCGCATGCTTTCCTTTACGCACTACCTTTATTCCCTGTTATATGACATTGGATTCCAAAATAGTTCATTTCCATATATTAAAATACAAGACTGCACCTAATGCTAAGAACAAGTTTCAAACTTGGGGTGCTGCCGTCAAATTGAAGGATAAAGCTTTTAAAAGCCAAGGACCTGAAAGGTCGCTGCGGTTCCAAGGAACCCTCGAAACAGACGGCGTGGGTGTTTCTGTTTTAAAACAAAATACAGATACCGACAGAAGGCCATCAAACGCCAATATCAGTAGAAAGTCGGCAAACGTAAAGACTACAGACGAGGAAATTGAAAATACAAAGTATATAGAACATTTGACAAGGGAAGAATTGAACGAAATAAACGGCAAATGTGTTTTAATGGATCCCGGGAGAAGGGATTTACTGTACTGCATGAAGGAAACCAGTACGTCAAGAGAAAAACAAACTTCGATTTATACGAAGATGGAAAGAAGTAAGCTTGCAAGACACTTTAGGATTTTAATGAAGAAAACAAAACCACCTATAGTTCAGTCATCCGAAACAAAGCTTTCAAATACTAAATCTTCCTCTGTTGATATAGAAGAATACACTAAGTACGTCAAGGTTAGAGCTCTGGTTTCAAAAACATTATATCCGTACTACGGGAACAAAACTCAGCACGTAAACCAAAGGTATTACCCGAATAAATGCTTCGACTTCCATATAAAAAATAACGCCGATCTATACTTTGGAAACGTATTTATTGTAAGAATGAGAGGATATTTCCCTCAACCGGAAACTGCACCAGCGAAATCCACTAGTAACGATCTCTTCAGTGTTTATTTGGACGAAATGATGAAACAAGCACACATTTCGAGACGTTTTACCGATCCTGAAAAAACACAAATACTTGAAATAGGAGCAAGAATGTCTCGAAGTAATCAAGACGGTTTAAAACAACAAGCCAGTAGACTGCTAGAAAAACTTCAACTTTTGCCATTTAGAAAGATGAAGTTTTCTTCGAAGCTGTATTATGATCAGAATGATCTCAATTTGTGTAAAAAACTTCGAAATAAGTTTGGTTCTGAATGTGTTCTTGTTTTGGGGAACTGGTCAGCTGCTAATGTTAGATTCCAAGACCCTACCAGAATTAAAGGGCTTATTAAATCGCTCAAGAAAAACGGGCTCAAAGTTTTTTTAATCGATGAGTTTAGAACGTCGTCCTTCTGTCCATTATGCGAGAGTAGATTGGAGGCTTTTAAGCGAGTAACAAACCCTAGGCCACATAGAAGAAAAAGAATGCCCACCGTCTTGTGTCATGGGTTACTACGGTAATAATAACGATAATACCACGCATAATGAGATTTCTAACGTCAATTATTACTTAACTGTTAGTTGTACAAATTCTTCTTGTCTAGATGCGACTACAACAAGACTTTGGAATCGAGATCTGGCTGCGGTTTTGAACTTCAAAATTTTTTTACTGAACTTAAGAAGAACAGGGTCTCGTCCTGTACTTTTCACTCGTCAAAAACAACAATAACATTCCGTTGGGGTTATCGCTAGGTCATAACTAAATTCACTTTTAGGAATGACCGTCCAACTATTTAATACAGGTATTTGTCTTTTATAAAAAACATTTTTTACAAAAATTATTAATTTACTTTATTTCAGACCTCGCATTTTTCTTCTTTTGGGAGATTTTTGCTTGGTTGTACTCAATCACACGCAATGGCTCTCATATATCTTTTAAACTGCAAAGATATGTTACAAAAAGTCAGTACAATAATAACAGCGTTATAACTATTTTGTTTTCGCAACATTATTTTTTTAAAGAACTGATTACAATATTTTTACTTGGAACAAAAACGAATTTTATTTTAATATGATAGTTTGGGAGATGCTTTAAAAAAAAAAAGAGAATAGACTTATGAAATTATGGGGAAAAAAGAAAAAAGTTATTTACAAAACATTCTTGGAGTTCAAGTTATCAAAGGCTTCAGCGATACGATCGACCATGGAGACTTCAGCAGAACGAATGAATACACGTGGGTCATAGTACTTCTTGTTAGGCTTGTTCTCACCATCGGGGTTACCGACTTGAGATTGGAGATAGGCCTTGTTCTTTTCGTAAAAGTCACGGAGACCCTTCCAGTAAGCCCATTGAGTATCAGTATCAACGTTCATCTTGACAACACCAAACTCGAGAGCAGTACTGATTTCTTTAGGAGAGGAACCTGAACCACCGTGGAAGACAAAGTAGACGGGAGTATCAGACTTGGCTTTAAGTTGATCCTTGACATAGGCTTGATGCTTACCCAAGAGTTCAGGGTGCAACTTGACGTTACCAGGAGCGTAGACACCGTGAACGTTACCGAAAGCAGCAGCAATAGAGAACAAGTCGGTGACTTCAGAGAAGCGACGATAGATTTCCCAAATATCTTCGGGTTGAGTATAGAGAGAAGCGTTATCAACATCAGAGTTATCAACACCATCTTCCTCACCACCAGTGATACCGATTTCCATCTCGAGGAAACAGTCGATAGCAGCCATACGCTTGAGGTACTTGAGACAGGTCTCGATGTTCTCCTCCATGGGGTCTTCGGAGAGATCCAACATGTGAGAAGAGAAGAGAGGCTCACCGTGAGCCTTGAAGTATTCTTCATCAGCAGCGATCATACCGTCAAACCAAGGTAAGAGCTTCTTGGCACAATGATCAGAGTGAATGACTACGGGGATACCGTATGCCTTGGCAATAGAGCGAACATATTGGGCACCGGCAACAGCACCAAGAATAGAGGCTTCTTGGTTCTTGTTATCAATGGCCTTACCGGCAACATAGGCAGCACCACCGTTAGAGAATTGGATGATGATGGGAGATCTGCACTTCTTGGCAGCTTCGAGAGCAGCGTTAATAGTACTATATTTAATGCAATTTTTAGTACGCTGGTTTTAATTTTATGAAACTCTTCCAAGCCGTTCTAGTGTTAAAACCCGGTAAACAACTCCGATTGTCTCACCCAAAAAAAAAGAATTCAAGAAAATTCTATTGTTTACCCAAGTTTTCCCACATAGTCCAACGTGAACAAAATTCATGTAAAAAAAAAAGATAGTTTACCTGGTAGAAGTACAGTTAATGGCAGGGATAGCGAACTTGTGCTCTTGAGCTATAAGATGTATTTTTGTTAGTTCTTGTATAAAAATTAAAACGCGACGCGTTCAAAAAAAACTTACCATAGTCAAAGAGCTTCTTGAGGTTATCACCGGTAACAACGCCAGCAGGAATAATATCTAAGAGACCCATTTTATATATTTTGTATTTAAAAATGAAATTTAATAAAGAAGAAAAAGAAGAAGAGATAAAATAGAAATAGAAGGGAATTTATATAAAAAAGATTTTTTTTTTTTTACCCGCCTGATCAGAAAGATTACATCATTTCTAGAAACTTAACGGTTTATTTTAGATCAACTCGTATGATTGCAAAATGTATTATAAAAAAACTGAATCCCCTGTTATCTACAATATGAAAAACGCAGTCATAGTAAACTAGTGGGGATTTTTTTTCTTTCTTTTTTTCTCTCTCTTGACGTATATCGAAACTGATAAAACTAGCTCGCTTATATGTTTGATAGTAGCACACTTTCAAATATACAGATTGGACTGTATCAGTGAAAGTTTTTCTTTATTGTTTTCAGCTATAAAAAAACAAAAAAAAAATTGAAAAGTTTCCAATTAAAATGCCCGCTTTTCAATGATGATGGCAGTTGATAGTTTGATTTAACATCCGATTTTTTTCTATCGTTATCTTTTTATCAGCTTAAAAAAAAAAACTTTAATATGTTATGTGTGTTATGTGTTCTCTCTGTGTGTGTATATAATGAAAAAATGGGGGGTGTTGTGGGGAGATCTAAATAATTATGAAGGGCCCTTTTTTTTTCTTCTTTGTGTTCGGTTAGGTAATTTCGTTTTTTTTTAGCAAGCATATCTGTGTATAAAATTGATTAGATCTTTATGTAACTTTAATAGATTTTAGGCGATAAGAAAGAAAGTGGTACCTTTTTGTCCATTCACGTGCTATACTATCATGTTCCTCTCTGTTTGTCAAATATTCCTGAGCAATGGATCCCACTAACGGGTCATCTATGTATATGTACATTAGTAAAAATGTTACACAATGTTAAGGCAAAAAAAAAAAAAAAAACTTACGAGGATTGGCGTCGGTTAATAAGGAACAAATGGACAATAAAACTTTGGAAATAGTTAATGCAGGCGACCAATTATCTTTGAGGATGTCAAGGCAAATAGCGCCCTGACTATTGATGTTACAATGATAAATACGTGTTCTAAATACAACCTAATATAGTTGTTAATTCTCGATTCCCTTTCTCTATCTTTCTCTGTCTTACCTTGGGAGGCTTAAAGGGATACTCTTGAGGGAAATGAACGTCAAGAAAGAATATACCGCCTGCGTAAGGTGAGTCACTTGGTCCTGCAATTGTAGATACCCATTCATATAAATCATCCGATTTGGGTCCAGCACTTTATATTTTAAACGTTAAAAAAACTAGTTTTGCATATCTAAATTGTATTTTTGTTGTAATACCTGCAGTTGGAAGGAGGATCAAGTGAGATTTCTGCTAATTCTTTAGAGATTCTTTTTTTGTTTAAAAAAAAGTTAGTTTTGAAGGAATATCAACTTTTCTTAGCTAATTTTACCTCTTGGCACTACTACTTAGGGATTTACCAGCTGTCTTCTTCTTTACAACCTTCTTTGGTGCAGGTGGAGAAGAAGGGGCAGGAGTAGTAGTATCGATATTAGAAGTGGTGGGTTCTTCCGGTTTTTTACTACGAGTAGAACGTGTGGAACTCATGTTGTACAAAGAGGATAAGAATGGAACGATTTCTTTTTTTTTAAAAAAAAAAGATTATGAGTTTGATCAATTCTTTTCGAATGAGATGGAGGTTAATTACGATGAAATAAAAAAAAAACTTGAGATGTGCGAAAAATTTTCTTTTTTCTAAAAAAAAAAATAGGTTGTGACGCGCGGAAGCGTACTTTTGATTGGGTTACCTTAAAGCAGCAGTGTGTTTAAGGTTAAAATTACATTTAAGAAGTAAAGTGTGTATTGGAAGAGAGGGTTCCTTTTTCTGTTTCGTATCGTAATAGCAGAAAGAAAAGAAAATAGTGCAGGAAAGAAAAAAGAAAATGGGTTCATCTTGTCTCTTTCTTTCTTTCTTTTTTTTCCCCAGAGGATTCAAGATGCTAATGTATTCTTTTTGTTTGTCTTCTTTAATAGAGAATATCATATTTCTATTATATACAGGTTTTAAAAAAAGCTGTTTGTATATATCTATTTTGAAGCTAAAAAAAATAAAAAGCAGAGGAAAAAAGAAAAAAACTGATGACGTGTTGATATTGATTTTTTAAGTCGTTTCTTTTTTTTTTTTTTTTTTTCAAGTCCTTTTCCCGAAGACGAAAAAGTATAAAGGAAGAAAACTAATAAAGAAGGGATTACAGCACTTTTTTTTTTACACCCATATTTTTTTTTCTCCCTTGTAATTACTCTTTTTCTCTCTTTATTATATACATACAATACAAAAAAAAAACACTATATCAACTTTTAAAAAAAAAGAATGCAGAGAGACGTGTTTAAAAAGACCTTTACATTATAAGTATTACTAATGGAAACATAGTTTATTATATTCGCGTGCGAGACTGACAGTTTTTTTTTTCAATACGAGTCATGAACGGTTTGTACTTGAAGTCGATCCTAGTCAACGAACTATCAAGGTAATAAAAAAAAAACTTTTTAACTTTTAAAAAGAGTTACTAAAGTACACGCGTTTTTCGTTACAGGGTTTAGCAGAACTTACGATTCAACCATTAAACAATAAACTTACGAACTTACGAATTAATTGTCGACAATGCAGTAAGCTCTATTTGTTGTTGTAAACAACACCCCTCCCTCGTTTATCAGCAAACTTACACTTTTTTTTTTTATTAAAAAATAGAAATCGAAAAAGCATTTGTAAACGACATTGCAGTTGAATTTGATTATGTTGATGCAGTATCCGATCTTACGTTAGGTTCAAACACAACTATTGCTCATCATCAAGTATACAAGAGTAGATATTTAAATGCTTTAAGAGATGCCGATGAAGGTGAATTAAACGTCAAATTACCAGCAGACTGTATTAAAAAGGTACAACAACACAACCGTTTTCTTTTTATCTTGTAACTAACCAATATTTTTTTTTTTTTTTTACTGCGCGGCAAGATATCTGAAGGTGAAGCGAATCAATTAATTAACAATACATCAACATTTACACAACCAAGAGGTAAAAGATAGATTTTTATCGGAGTATTTCATTTAGATACTGATTAAACTATTCAAAATTAGTTGTAGAGTCTTCAGATCCTGAAAAACCAACGCTGACAACAGAGCCTGCAGAACCTGTTGAACCCACTTATTCTTCACTTGTTATTCGTATCGAGTATACTCTTGATGATCCACGTAATGGAGTTGTATTTGTACAAAAAGATGATGAAATTGCACCCTATGTATGTTTTACACTTTTTTTAATTTTATCAATATTTTTTACTGATTTTTTATTTTTCAAATGTGTAGAGGTCGAACCATGTATATACAGTAAATCAACCATTACCTGGAGCAACACGGTCATGGTTACCTTGCATTGACAACATAGCCGATCGATGTACGTGGGATATGGAATTTATTGTACCACGCAAAGACGAGGGAGCTATTGTACCCGAATACGACGGAGAAGGTGCGTTTGATGAAGTGGACGGTATGGTAGTCGTCTGCAGCGGAGAAGTATTGGAACAAGTCATTCATCCAACAGATGCAACTAAAAAAATTGTACATTATCGATTATCTGAACCGACACCAGCACCGTTTATTGGATTCGCTATCGGACCCTTCAAAATGATCAAGTTGTCCCCTTCTCAACTACAGGAGGAAGTCATGACGGCTGCAGACTTGGATGAAAACCAGCAACAAAGTTTAATGGCTGAAATCAATATGATGTCGAATATTTATGCCTTTGCTTTACCTGGATCAGAAGAAGAATTAAGTGTCAGTTGTAGTTTCTTGATGCATGTAAGTTTTTTTTGATATTTGTAGTTTGGACGTATAGTGTATCTTATATAAATTTTTAGGCTATGCATTTTTATACACAGGAATATGGTTCATACCCGTTTTCGGATTACAAACTTGTGTTTGTTGAAGACGCTTGGTCCGATACGGCATCAAGTGCTTCGTTAACTATTTGTAGTTCTCGATTATTGCATCCGGAAGATATCATTGATCAAGTATACAGTACTAGACGCGAGTTAAGTCAAGCTCTTGCCAGACAATGGTTTGGTATTTACATTGTACAAAAGTCTTGGGCTGATACTTGGCTTGTACGTGGTATTGCTAATTTAATGGGATCGTTGTTTATTAAACGTCATTTGGGTAACAACGAGTATCGTTTAAGGTTGAAAAAGGTAAACCATTTTGTGTGCGTATGTGTGTTATAGTAACAAAAAAAGTTATTCATGTATATGTATATATTATTAGGATATGGAACTGTGTTGTATGTTGGATGTCAATCGACCGCCTGTTTATAATCAAACATTACCGTACCCATTGGATCCAGAGGACTTAGACTTTATCGATTTAAAAGCACCTCTTGTGATTTACATGCTTGATAAAAGAATGTGTAAAGGAGGAGGAACGTTAGGTCTTTCTCGAGTGTTACCAAAGGTACTTGTTTCTGCCATGAGTGGAGAACTAGCACAAAACGCGATCAGTACGCACTTCTTTTTAAGGCTGTGTAGAAAAGTCAGTGGATTTGATACCAAAGTATTTGCAGAGCAATGGATTTATAAATCTGGATGTCCCAAATTCTCTTTTAAATTTCATTTCAATCGTAAAAAGATGGTGGTTGAAATTCATATGAGCCAAGAGAATACGAATAACGCCTTGTATTCGGGTTATGAACATTTAGGAATTGATGGAAGTGCTGTGAATTATCAAGAATTGATCTCACCTATTTTTACAGGTAATTTAACCGTACGTATTCATGAAGCAGATGGTACGCCTTATGAGCATATCTTGGATATTCAGTCGACGCAACACAAGTTTGAAGTGCAGTTTAATACAAAGTATAAGCGTATTAGAAGAAACACAAAGAGATTTTTAGCAAAGCAAGCAGCAGCTGCTGCTGCAGTCGCAGAAGAGGAACAAGAGAACGAAGAAGGCGCAGAGGGAAACATGGTGCTGGGTATCATTCCTAGTTTAGGCTTGGGTATGCCTATCTTTGAAGACGCGACACAAAAGAAGGATTGGCGTATTATTGAATGGGGTCAAGATGAAGAAGACACCAGTGGTGCAGCAAGTGCTATGTTTGATTGGATTCGTCTCGATGCAGAATTCGAATGGCTTTGTATTTGTGATTTTAAGCAACCTGATTACATGTGGGCAGCACAATTAACAAAGGATCGCGATGTGGTTGCACAGCATGAAGCGATTGATGCTTTAAAACATATGCCCTCTTTACCTACGTCTACTAGTTTCTTACGAGCGGTGTTAGATCCAAAGTGTTTTTACAAGATTCGAATGGAGGCAGCGTACGGACTTGCGTCCTGTGCGATTCCGGCTTTGGAATGGGTTGGGTTACATCAATTGAACAAGATGTTCCATAAGCGTTATTGTTTCCCTGTTAGTAGTTTCAGTCAATCAGTTATGGACGAGGATGAATTACCAATGACGTTTTCTATACCCAAACCTAATAATTTCTCGAGTTTACCGGATTATTTCATTCAAAAGGCTTCGGTGGTTGCGTTCTCGCAAGTGCGAGATGATCGTGGTATAACTCCTGTACGTGTACGTCAATTCTTGTTGGATCTTTTAAAGTATAACGATAATATTGGAAACGAATTTTCAGACTGTTATTATGTGGCTACGTTGGTTTCTTCGTTAGGCGATGCTTTGATTCCTACCAGAGATGGTGCAGTGGACGACTTTGAAGGAGATCACGTCAATGCAGCAGCGAAAGCGGAAATTGAACGGTTCCGTACTTTGGATTATGTGATTCCCACTTACCATAATATTATTACAGTGACTTGTTTAAAAACAATGACCAAGTTGATGTTGAAAGATATGTTGCCGGTAAATATACCAATGTTTATGCAGTATACACGGTACGGTAATTACTTGGAAATTCGATTGACTGCGTTTGATAGTTTGTTCATTTTGTGTGGACTCTCGGATCCTGTCCTGAATCAGTACTTACTTAGTGTGATGAAGGAAGATCCGTGTGTACTTGTATCGCATTATGTTGCTCGCGCCATGCTGGCATGGTTAGGTTTAGCTATGAAGGGTGAGTCAGATACGCCTACCAATTCGCGGTTCATTGAAGAGTTCGCAGAGGAAGAAGGTAGAGTAGTCATTGATGATGATCGCGTACCTGTCAAGAAGACTGCGCAACAAGAGCTTCATTCGAATATCGAGAATTTAAGAAAGAGGTTTGAAAATGATGTGGAGTTACAGCAGGATTTATGGAACTTGTTAAATACACCGGAAAATCAAAAATTGGATCATTGTATTCGCAAGTATTTGTTACAGTTCTGTGAGTATACATTTAAACCAATTGATATCGGTCTCAAGGTTACGATTCGTGTACCTACTGTACCTATTTCAAGTACGAACGATGAAAGTTCTTCGGAACCTACTACGCCTACTAGTTCGCCTATTATTCGTCTTAATAAACCCAAGCAACGGGTAGAAGAAAGTAAGTATATCTTTTTTTTTTGGGCTCATTAGTATAAATAACTTAATTTTTTTTTAATAGAACCTTCCAAGCATAAAAAGTCAAATAGTTTAAACGTTAAAACAGAATCATTACCTCAAGATATACCATTTTCTTCTGAACCAACAATTGATTCCCCTACATTTACAGAAATTGACGATGTACCTGAAAACATGACCATTGTTGAAGCTCCCAAGAACCGTACTGTAATCGAAAAACCAAAGAAACCTTCACCATTGGTTGTTGAACCATTACAACGTGCTGTGACACCCACACCAGATACCAATGGAACGCCACCACCAAGAACACCTACTAAAATTGTAGTTGGACCACCTAAACCAAAGCATAAGAAGGTGGATAGCCACACTGCAGAAGAATTGAAAAAGTGTCGTAGAGTGATCAATAAGTTAAACAAACAACATTGTGCTTTATCGTTTACTCAACCTGTAGATGAAGTCTTGGACGGTGCGATTGGGTACTATACGGTGATAAAGAAACCTATGGATCTCAGTATGATTAAACGTAAAGTAGAAAATAAGGAGTATACTACGTTTCGTCAGTTTGAAGACGATGTTCGATTGATGTTTAGCAACTGTTATGCGTTTAATGGTCCCGGTACGTTTGTGTATAATGAAGGACAGGAATTGGAAGCTGTATTTGAAAAGGAGTTGGAGAATTTACGTGGAAAGGAACATGCGGAGGAGACTCAGAATATGACGATTGTTGAAAGTCCAGCTACAACTCCTCGTATTGCGCACGCCACTCTTCCACATACGACTGCTACTACTCCTGAAGCACCAAAGGCCAAGGTCAAGTCTATCAGTATGACTCAATCAGAACCTCCAAAGGGTAAAGTGAAGTCCATCAACATAACTCAATCAGAACCTCCTAAAGCTAAAGTAAAGTCCATCAGCATGACTCAATCAGAACCTGCGGTTCCAGAACGAAAGAAATCGATCACGCCTATGGCCGAAAAGCCAATAAAGCTAAGCGAAAGAGAAAAGATGGATCGCGTACTTACAAATACCGTGGGAAGCCCTCATGCGTTTGAGTTCTTACGACCCGTGGATCCGATTAAACAAGGTATTCCGCAATATGCAGAGATTATCAAGCATCCGATGGATTTAGGGAAAATCAAGAGTAAACTTAAAAATGGGCAGTACCCTCATGCTCAAGCAATGGACCATGATATGCGTTTGATGTTTAGTAATTGTTATACTTTTAATCCGCCTAATACGTACGTACATGACGAGTCAAAGAAGCTAGAGGCAGCCTATGAAAGGGAATGGAGATTGTATTTTGGAAAGGAAAAGAAGAGAAAGTCCGAGTCTAGTAGCAGTACTAGTACTAGTAGTAGTAGTAGCGGTGGACAACATAAGATTAAGATCAAGAGAGTGGAAGGACCAAGTGACAGATTAAGTAGTAGTGAAAGACACACTGATAAACATGTGGATAAATCAAGTATACCACCACCTTTATCAAGTACGTCTAGTTCTAAATCATCACCTTTACCAAGTACTACTTCATCTTTCAAACCATCACCTTTACCAAGTACTTCCTCTCCTAAACCACCTTCTTCATCAAGCTCTTCTTCTCCTAAACCATCTTCACCAATTGCTTCTCCATCTAAACCATCATCAGGTTCTTCTAAACCATCACCTTCACGAAGAACTTCTTCTCCTAAACCATCAGCTTTACCAAGTACTTCTTCTTCCTCGAAGCTACCACCTTTACCAAGTTCTTCTACTAAATCATCTACATCAAGTTCTTCTACTAAATCGTCTTCTTCAAAGCCATCTAAATCAACAGGGCCGGTATTCAATGCACAGATGAATGATGTCAACAAGGTTAAATGTAACCGTGTATTAAAGAAATTATGGGGGTTACAAGAATCCGAACCTTTCCGTAAACCAGTGGATGCAGTTGCGCTTGGTATTCCCCAATACTATGAAGTGATTAAACGGCCCATGGATTTATCTGCTATTCAGAAAAAGTACGACAGTAATCAATACAATACAGTATGGGAGCTGGAAAAAGATATTCGTCAAGTGTTTTGGAACTGTTATGGGTTTAATAACCATGAATCTTGGGTCGGTAAACAATGTCAGGCGATGGAGAAGTTCTTTAACCAGGTTTGGTCAGCGGAATTTGCTATTCCTAATGCCTTGAAGGGAGAAGATAAACGTATTGCTAGTAAAGTGGTTAATAAGTTGACGCTTCATGATTCAGCGGCTTTGTTTAACGAGCCTGTGGATTTGGAGTCTTTACCGGATTACAAGAATGTTGTGAAGCACCCTATGGATCTTCGTACGATTTGGGAGAAATTGGAAAGTGGCAAGTATTCGAGCTTGAAGGCTGTAGATCATGATATTCGTCTTGTGTTTAAAAACTGTTTCGCGTATAATTTGAATAATTCGTATGCAACTGGCGAAGGAACAAAGTTGGAATTATATTATAATAATATTGGAAAGGAGTTGAGAGCTCGTATAAATAGTGCGCCTGCTGCTGCTGCTAGTTCGGGCAGTGGTGCGACTACTACTACTAAAAAGAGACGACCTTCTGCTTCGCCTGGACCTACAAAGTTAAATACTTCGTATTCGGATAAAATTCCTCAACCTCCTTCAAAATCGATCAAGGTGTCTAGTAACAGTACTCCGTCGGCAGTTACAAAGGATACAGCTCAAAAGTCCAATCGCAAGTCGGCTGTAAAGGAAGAAGCGCCAAGCATGGAGATTGATTCGGAGCGTAGTACGCCGGTAAAGAATTCGATCACAATTAGACCTCCTAGTATGGAAACTCCTCAAAAGTTACATCCTGCTATGGTAGCTAAATTGGAATCGTTCCTTACCAAGATGAAAGCTCATAGATGTGCATTTGGTTTCACAGAACCTGTAAGTGTTTCTTTATTTATTTTTTAAAAAACAGGTTTACTAAAATTGTGTTTTTTTTTGTGTATAGGTTGACCCTATTGCTTTAAATATTCCTCATTATCCTATGATGATTAAGAAGCCTATGGATTTCGGTACAATGTAGGTTTTTATTTTATTTTGAAAAATCAAGTATAATGGTTACTAAGTTTTATTATTATAGGGAAAAGAAATTAAAGGCTGGTGAATACAAGTGTGTTCGTGATTTTGAAAGTGATATGCGACTTATTTTTACCAACTGCTATACTTTCAACGGCTTTGATCATGTTATTTCTGTGAACGCCAAGGTATTGGAAGGTATTTTGAATAAGGAAGGACCCAACTTGCGAAAGAAGGAAGAGCAGTTACGATCCGGAGCTAGCTCCTCATCTGCATCCGTATCGTCGTCGTCACCATCCTCATCAAAGCACTTGCCTGGTACAAGTAATAACATCAAATCGCATTCCAACCCCAAGTTACCTAAAGAAATTTCACCTGCAAAAGCTGAATTACGTAAATACAAGAGCGTACTTGAAAAGTTAACAAATCATCCTAGTTATTATGCATTTGGAGCACCCGTGGACCCAGTTCTTTTACAGATCCCTACGTACTTTGATATCATTAAAAAGCCAATGGACTTTGGTACGATTCGAAAGAAGTTGGATACCAACAAGTACGCGAATGCCGATCAGTTATTAAAAGATGCAAAACAAGTATTTATCAACTGTTACTTGTTTAATATACCAGATGACATTGTTTCTAAAATGGGTCATGATTTACAAGACGAGTTTAATAGGTTGTGTAGTGCAAGAGGGTTACGAACAATTACTGTAGATATGAATGAAGTACATGATGATACTATGTAAAGAAAAAACAACAACAACAACATTATATTTTTAATAATAATTTTTTTTTTACATTTTGTTCATATATTAAAAATAAGAATAAAATCGTTTATTTGACATGTGTAAATACAGTTTATTTTGAAAAAAGAAAAACTAGATAAATGTGCATAAAACAAGTTGAAACACCATTTTTTTGTGTGTTAAAATAAGCTGTAATGAGCTTTCGTTGTATTCTTTCATTAAGATGCGTCTGGATTAGACAAAACCTTGTTTTCTAGCAAGTGTTTCAAATTATATTTTTTCACCTCCCCGATTCGATTTCGCGACTTCATTTTTCATACTTTCCTCGTCGATTTTTTTTTTATCTTAAAATATAATTCATCTGTAGTTTAATGATGCTCCTAATAACGAATACACAGTTTAAAAGAGGATTGAATAATCCAAATAAAAAAAAGAGCAACTTTTTTAAAAAAAAAGTTAAGCGGGTGGTTGGCAAAAATGCCACAGCGTTTTTTTTTTTAGCTTCTTGCTGAAACGATTATTTTTGACGTGTTCAAAAAAGTTGTAACAACATTGACGTAAAAATGATTACATATATCACAAGAGCTGATATATTTATTATTTGTCAATATTTATTATTATGCGATTATTTAAAAAGATAGACAGGAAAAAGGGGGAAAGGGAATATGTGTATATATTGTACAAAAAAAAAGCTTATTGAGAGAGAGAGATTATTAATATTCTAGTTTTTTTTCTTGGGTTTTACGATTAATATAACGATCAATAACATGATGAAAAGTATTAAGAGAAGCATAAGTTTACGCTTTCTAGTCTTATTTTGATAATTGGAGCCCTAAATAGAAAAGGTAAGTACGAAAAGAAAAAAAAAGTGATTGTACAACATACCTTGTCTAATTGTACAACAGCTTCCTTTACTTGCACGTTGGTTTGTTCAATGTTAAAATCGATACGATCCAACATGGAGCCTTGATCAATTACAAGCGATTGAAGATCTCTAAAAATCTCGGCCAATTGATGTATAGATTTTGCAATTTGGTTGACTTCTCGTTCTCTTTGGTCAATTGATACGTTGTTTGACTCCATTACAGCTAACTGCGATTCTGTAAATCCCTTTTTTTTTTATATAGTACCGTTAGTTCCGTGATATACTTCCTCTTCCATTTTTTAATAATACTTTACCACTTGCGCATCCTCATCTAATAATAATTCGGCAGCTTCATTACTTAAGGCAGACTCAATACCCAAGATATCAGCTTTACGATTTTCCTGACCTTGCATCTCTTTTACGTTTTAAAAAAAAAAAGGTTAGCGGAGATAACAAAATAAGTTTTGCATATATAATTACTTTGTAAATAAGATGATTGTTGCTTTCGAAAACTTGAAGATACATCTTGTACTTTCGTAGCTAAACTAGTTTGAATGTTCCGTGCCAGCATGTCTTCTTGATCTGAATCGTTTGAACCTACTCGAATACGTTGAATATCTCGCTTAATTCGGTAAAATTCCTATTAAATTTTCATCAGCCCAATTTTTTCTAAAAGGAAAAACATGTGTTTTTTTTTTTTTTACATACGCCAGTAATTTCAGTAGTTAAATTATCTATAGCTGCTTCGTCGGACGTTCTATCATCAAAACCTGGTAATAAATGTTTCCGATGCATAGCTTCTAGTTTGGTGACTATCATATGGTGTGTATTTAAAAAAAAAGATGAGCTGAATGGTATTATGAAGCGTTTTAAATCTTACTCTTGTCCTTTACTACATCAAGTGCTTCATCTACTTCATCTACAATATCTACCCTACGAGATAAAAAAAAAAGGAAAGGATAATGAATAAAAAGAATTCGGTTCAATGCTTCATGTTTCGAATATTCACCATTTAGGAGGCAGCACAGACATTTCAATAACATTATCCGAGCTCTCTATTAAACCTTCCGTCTCGGATAATCCTGCAGAAAAATGGGGTGCAGAACCTTGTGTTCTAGCATAAGAGTTTCTATACTGTAGAAATAACAGCGTTCTACTTCGCGTTGCCATTGTAATAAAATAAGGTAAACAATAAGAAAAGGAGGGAAAGTGAGTTTTAAATTATTTTTATTTATGAAATGAAATATTTTTTTTATTTAGCTAAAATAAAAAAATGTTTAGTGACATAAGAAGAAGAAGCAGTTTTTTTTTTTTTACTTACCATATTGAAGCTTCCAACCATTTAATAATTGATGACTTTGTACTTGTTCTAAAGTCATGGGAGTACCATATGTTAATGGTGCCAAGAAGATAAACATGGCTAATTGACATAAAAGTGTAATACCAACTGCAACATAAACCTTCCAAGAGACTTCGGCCTTCATACTAGTTAAACGAGTAGTCTTTGATTTTTGGCTCAAGAAAGAAACAGGCGAATCAATACCATCAACAAAGATAAATTGATACATGGCACCTAACAATAAGTAATTGACAGTAGCTGCAGGAAGATAATGATGAAGGAAGAGTGATCTACCCATAATGAAGAAGGGGAGATAATGAAGTGCCCAAGCAGCAAAGAAGAAACCGGAAGATTGAAGTACACGGTGACGAACAGGTTCTTCGATAGGATCAATGCCTCTTCTACGAGCCAATACATCAGCAAGCATAATACCTGCAAATACGGCAATACCACCCACTGATAAATACCAACCAAAGAGATTACCAGTCAAGTAAATTTGAGAACGAGTAGACTCTTGTGACCAATAGGAGACACCACGAATCATAAAGGGCCATGTAATAGGGGTAGATTGATAAGGATGAGGTTTGGTAAGACCAGCGTTATGACTAATCATACGTCCTTGAAGTTCAAGGAACTTCTTAATGAATGGCATGGAACCAACTTCCTTTACAGTTTTATCAGAGTTTAATTCACTGGCATTCTTGCCACGAATCTCTTGAGCAGCCCAGTAATTGGTTTTTTCTATAGCGTTCTTATTACCATTGACTTCTAATTGCTCTAATCCCCAATCAGGTAATTTCTTGTTGTGTGTCCAAATAGCTACTTTGGTATCCTCGTGAATAAGGCGGAAAGAGGTCATGTGGGTTTCTAAAGTATCTTGGTCATCGTCATCAAAAATAATCTTGAATAATGTTTCTGCGTAACGCGTGCCCACAGGGACGGTAGTGACTTCTTCATTGGTAGGCATCCAAGGAGATGCAACATCGTGAGTTAATAAATCCGTACCGGTGACTACGTGTTCCAATTGAATAATATCTCCATTTTTGACAAGACGAGGTCCTTCTTCGGTATCGTTTTCTTCTCCTTCATTTGTAGAAGCCTTAATACGCCAGAAACAATTATCGTTTGATTCCATGACAGCAGTTACTTGTTGACCCTTACTACTGACACGGCCATCTTCGTATCTCAAAGGGTAATGGAGGTCATGAGAGTGAAGGAACGCATTTGTGTCCTTGTGTTTCAACGTAATCTCATCACCGTAATGAATTTCTGCAGGAATTTAATAAATAAAAAAAGACTTTTTTTGTTTACATAATACGTTACCTAAAGCAGACATTTTCAAGGGACTATTTTTGAGAGTATCTTGGAATCTGGAAGACATAAAAGAGTCACCAGGGCCAGATTCGTTAAGGATTGCAAAATGGATATAGAACCAGAAGAGATAAATACCAATAGGGACAATGATTAAACTAAAAGCACGAGCGTAAAAGTGTTTCATGAATTGATCCTGTACAATAGGACGCGTTAAAAAAAAACCCTTCTTTTTTTTCCGTTTAAATAGTTACATACCATACTTAATCCACGCTTAATATCTAAAAGAATCCATAAATCGTAAATAACGGAAAAACCAATTAAAGCAACCAAGAAAAGACCAACCATTTTAACACTATATATAAAATACGGGATTAATTTTCATCCTTCCTCTCTGTCTCTCTCTTTTTTTTACAAACCTAACAGTCAATGCCATACAGATACCTGTAGAAAGGAGCCAGAACCACCAACCGGCAGAGAAAGGCAAATGTCTCATTTTACGGAATTGAATATAAGTATACATGGTAGCCAACATAAAGATCAAGAGCATACTATCAAGCAAGATCAATCTGTTTTGAGTGACCATAGCATTATCAAAAATATACATGGAGGCACTCAAGACACAAATAGCTAAAGAATAACCTGATTCCTTCATAATCAAATATACCAAGGCAACGCATAATACATTTAAAGTAGCAGGTAAAGCACGAAGACCAATATAAGGTACTTGATGATCCAGATAATTATCTCCAATATTTGCAAAATCATAATGACCGTCAAACCCTAAAAGGTAGCCGGCACCAGCAATCATTAGCTTGGCCAATGGTGGATGTACATCAAAGTAATAAGTTCTCTTCAAGTAATAACCAGCAAACTTTCCAAAGTGAACCTCATCAAACACAACTTCATCGGGATTCCAAATTTTATAGAAAGTGACAAACGTTGCAATAGCACAAAGAGTGAATAACGCAATTTGATGAGCTTTAGGACTACGTTGACTAGGTGTTGAGTCCTTTCCATACTGTAAAATAAATATATACTAAGTACTAGTAGAAAAAAAAGGTTTTTTTTTTGTATATACCTTTTTAGAGTCATCATAGTCTACATCTAGATGCTTTTCTGTAGTGTCATCAGACTCGACACGTCTTTGTCTCAGCTTAGTCGACATTCAACAAAACTCAAAAAAAAAAAGTGAAGAGAAGAGAGAGAGAAAAAAGGAGAGAGAAAGAGGTAAAGAAGTTATAAATAAATATAGAACCTATTTATTTACAGTACCCTTTTCGCGACTTGGAAAATATGATTGGCTAGTATTAAAAATTGCACTTTTTTTCATAATTGACTTTTTACTCCTACTCAAAAAACCTTTTTTAAAGTAAAGCCTTTCCTTTTATCATCGCGATACAGGCAACGTCAAAACTTGTGTCAATTGTTTAAACAGCACTAAATCAACAGGTTTAACGCTATCGGGAATACTTTGGGTGGTATCTCCCCTCTCAGAAATTACTTGAAATGGAAAACTGTAATTAAGCTGTTGCTTACGATAAATTTCGTTTTTGGTGATTCCATGTATCACTAAAATATAATAAAACGATTGCTTGACTTTGTGTGACTCTTGTATTATTGATTTAGTTTAGCTTGTTAAGTAGTCTTAGCAGTCAAAACGTGTTTGACAGATGAGATACAATAACATTAAAGAAGGTAAAAAAATGCAAAGATGAAAGAAGCAAAAGAAAAAAGTTCAAAGTGAGGTTCAGGTGACAGGTTCCGTGATTATATATTATAGAAACACCGCAAGACACGCAGTGTACAAACACAAATCTTCAGGAACAAACCAACAATAGAGAAAAACAATTAAACCCTGTTGGTAGTACTTTTTACCTTAATCGGCACAAAAAAAATTAATTAAACAAACAAAGAGGCATAGCAAACTTCTGTATTTACGGTTTTTTTTACAATCACCCAAGTAAAATAATATTTTAGTGCAATTTTACGAATTTGGGTTTACCCTTTGAGGAGACATACATTGTATCCGAGTTCCACTTGTTACAAGAAAAAAAGTCTGTGGTTGGGAAAAAAAAAGTGATCGAAAGAAAGTTATGTAAGACAGTACATCCATGGATTTAATATGCCTGGAACATAACATAATCATATCATGCTCATGTTTAAGTAAACATTATCATAATTACTATAAACTTGAACGGAGTTTAACCATTTTGCTCTTCTTTCGGGTGCGGTCTTGCCCAAAAAAGAGGATTTTAAAATACAGTGGCTCCACTCCCCCAAATGTTCGTTTTCCTCAGAACTAAATTCGATTTTCAACAATCTAGTTTTTTTAATACAGCATGAGCGAAAGTAAGTTAAACCTTACGAAATTCAATTGAATACTTGCTCATTTTTTTTTTTAGTTACGAAACTATTTCAAAGCACAGAGTTCTTTAGCTTTCTTGCTTTGTGCTAGCTTATACCAGGCGGTTGCTTTAGGAAGAACGGTATCCTTTTGTACGGACATAAAGAAAGAAAAGAAAGTGCTTATTATAAAGGTACCTACCCCAAAAAATGTAACATGTTTGCTTTGATTATAAATATCCTTTTTTTCGCTTCTTTATAAAACAGCTCTCTTTCATACATATACAAAAAAAAAAAATGAATCGTATTAGATGTGCGAATTGCCTTCGCTATGACCATCATGTCCGTTTTTCGGTCATAGGTACCTACCCCCCGCCACTCGACCCGCTCTCTCGAGAGAGACTTAACCGATCTTGGAGTAAATGGTATACTCCACGTATACCCTGATAGCGATATCAGGTAAACATCTGCAAAAGAGTCATTTTATGTTGTAATTTGATGTCTTATATATTTGTAGGACGTTTTTTTTTATTCATTTTCGTGCAAGAGAAGACGTGGGAATCTTCTATCGTAGTCACGGAAGGGCTATCATTTTTGAAGATGTAGAAGTCCTTCCGTCAACTGAAGACGAAGAGTTAGAGTACCTGACTCTTTTATTACATCGATGAAACCATCATTAATGTTCTTGATCTATTTGTGACTGAAGACAGGAGTGAGATGGAAGATATAATCGATTATATCTCCCCCATATTTCGATACTTGTTTCCTTCAAAAAGCCAAATAAAATACAAATAGTAAAAAACTAGTATTCAATTACAGTGAAATTGTAACGTATCTAACGCAGATATAAATAACAGGGATAAGTCGTCGCTCGTTCCAAAAGTTCAAAATAGTAAAAAACTTCGTCTGGACTTTATAATGTATGCTGGAAGCCAAGAAGTAGGCTGCGGAGAAGTAAAAAAATTGCGTCAGTGATGATTTACTTGACAATGATCGTGAAAGAATTGCTGAAACAATGAAGCGACAACTTCACTCTCGCATCTTAAAGAGTAAAGATCAAAGGGGACATGTAACATTTGGTATTTTCTGCTATGGCAGTGATATTGAATTGTGCTTGATGGCCTCAGACGACAAAGCTGAGAACTCTTATCAATTGTAAGAGTTAACCAAGTTAAAAGCACCTACTTATCCTATTACTTGCACCTCAATGGAAGAAACTTTAGTGCATTTAGTCGCCCTTAAGGTAAGTATATTCTTATTAAATGATTGGCATAATATCTAATAATACCACTCTAGCTACCAATGATGACTTATAAAAACCATGCATCTACTTCAATTACGCTCCTACTGTTAGTTTTACAGAATTGTGGTGAAGTTTAGAAAACACTGTCCGTGTCTCAACCACCTCCCTATAAATAGTATTTCTACCTATTTCCTATAATAAATCAGTCCCTTTATTCTTTTCTGTAATTTCTATTGTATCTTTAACGTGTAACTTTAGTCTCAAGTTACCATAGTATATTGAGTCGATAAACCCTCGAAGAATAATGCACATCCCTCCCGCTTTATTGATATCATAATACCATACAGTTTATAATCAATTTTCCTTTACTTTTGTTAGACCACCAACCCCAGGTTCTATCTGACTCCACTCTACCTTCTCCCTCGATCCCAGCCTATTTAAATTACGCGGGCATTTAAAAAAAATTCAATAAATAATTTTATGAGCAGAGAAAATTTGAATCTTTCCTTCTTTCATCCTTGAGGTAAAATACGATAGCGCATCCATCCATTATCCATCCATCGATATTAATTAGATTTGTGTAGTAATTAACAATGGCTAAGACTACCGCTACCCCTCAAAAGCGTTCTACCCTCGCTGATGTCGTTACCCGTGAATACACCATCCACATGCACAAGCGTGTCTTTGGTCGTTCTTTGAGAAAGCGTGCTCCTCATGCTATCAAGTCCGTCAAGGCTTTCGCTACCCTTGCTATGGGTACCAAGGATGTCCGTCTTGATCCCTCTCTTAACAAGGCCGTCTGGTCTCGTGGTGTTAAGCACATCAACCATCGTATCCGTGTCCGTATCTCTCGTAGACGTAATGACGATGAGGATGCCAAGGAGAAGCTCTACTCTTATGTCACTTTCGTTCCTTGTGTTGACTTCAAGGGTAAGTTGTTTTTTTCTTTTATATTTTAAACTATCTGGCAATCCCAAAATCGCTGTCCGTGTAGAAAACTCGTTCATTTTTCCGTAAAAAAGAAAGCGAACATATAGTTTTTCTTCCGGCAGTTTGTGAGCGCAAGAGGTTGGAGAATAATATACCAAGGTTCAAATTATAGTTTGCCTTGGTCCTCCTATCTATGAAGCGACCAAAAAAACCTTTTTTATTTACCATGTTTTTTCTGTTTTTTTTAATTGTAGGTCTTAACACCGAGGTTGTTGAAGATGACAACTAAAGTCTCTCCCCCCACCACTTTTTCATTGTTTTGAATAAAAAATAAACATTTTTTAGTAAAAAAATTACATATATCCATCTACACAAAAGCATTCGTGTTAAAAGAAGTCTTTTATAATTGTGTTTTCATTTGAGCTGTGCCACACGTGTAAAAATAAATATTCGTTATACAATAATTTCAAGGTTAGGATAGTTAGACGCTGACTTGTATGTAGGATTAATCGTAATCTTAATGATTGATCTGTCATCTAAATACATTCAGGAACACTTGGATTAAACGTGTGTTCTTGATTTTATACGATCTAGTTCGCTCGTTGATTATTTTTTACTACCCATTATACCCGATATACTCTTTACATACATCAGATAGTTTTTCTTTACTTCACATTAGTAAAACCCAATAATATGCGTTGCATAAAGTATAAAATACTACAGCTCGCATCAACAGATGAAAATACTAGCCTACTATTTAAGAGAATCTTATTGTGGGTCCTTCCCCCACAGTTTTAATTTGAGAACCAGGTTTCTTTTTTTTTTTTTAAAACTGAGTATCAGCTTCAAAAAAATCTCAGGTTACATCAAGGGAAAAAGCTGGATCTCTTTTTTTTTACATAAGAAAAAAGACCCTAAAAGCAGAGTTGACACACAAAATTAATTTAGGTAACAGAAGGTTAAGAAAAAAAAAAAAGTTTAAGATAGAAGGGGAGGTTTATTTTTATATAATAGAAAAAGACCCGCCCAAAAAAAGTTTGGGGTCAAAATAGATTTTTTTTTACCAAATCTTGTGTTCCAAACCCATTTCGTTGTTGGCAGATAAACCGACAGCAGCTCTAAAGATGTTCTCAATAGCAGTACGTTGTCTGCCCAAAGCGTTAACAACGGGGGTACCGGGAGTGACCATAGGAGCCTTAAGCATATAAGACAAGATGGAGAGAACACTGTGGAAGGTACTGAACTTGGTCATTTCAGCGGTCTTGTATTCAAGACGGGTCATCAATTCAGTCATGATAACCAAATCAATGATCAAGGGAGAAGCCAAGAGAGAATCTTCACAAATGTTGTACATGGAGATAGATTGACGACCACCCATAAAGATTTCACACTCGTATTCATCGAGAGCACGCTTGGAATCACCAACAGAAGGAACATACTTGATAACAACAGTGTGATCAGGATGTTCATCCTTAGCGTAAAGCAAATGGTTAGAAGCAACCATATCATCAACAACAGTAGACTTGGAGATCTCCTTGGATCTGAATTGACGATGAGAAGACAAGTTCTTACCATCATTGTTACCTAAATGGTTATAAGAAGTAATAGCAACGGGCTTGATACCAGCATTGACAAGGAAATCAACAAGAGCAGACTTCATCTTGGTTTGACCAGACTTGAAATCATCACCACCGATGAAGGCCTTATGGCGTTCAGCCAATTGAATCAAACCGGGAACAAAAGTGTTTTGGGGAGAACCGTTAATGAAGGGAGCACCTTCTTCAATACAAGCAAGAGCAAAGATGGAAGAGGGAGCAACTTCTTCATGAGAGGCTTCAACAGCAGCCAAAAAGTTATCAGCAGTATCGTTGACACCATCGATCAATTCAGCGAAACGTTCAGTGTTGGCGGTCCACATAACCATAACCTTATCAAGGCCGTTAGCAGCCTTGAAGTCACGAATATCCTTACGGATTTGTTCGACGTGAGCACGCTTGTTATCACCAGGGATCAAGTTATCAGCACGATCTTCTTGGTTGGCAGCAATAAAATCAGGGTAGTAAATGGAAGGAAGAGGAACCATCTTGGACATCTCATCACTGACTTGACGTTGAAGATCGTAATCGAGAACCTTGGCACGGTCCATGGATTCAGCCAAGTTCTTACCAGAGATATCCCAACCACCAATAACCATATCGGTAGGGTTGACAAGAGGCAACATTTGGCTCAAGGGAACATGAACATCGGCACCTTCAGTATCAACACCTAAACGGACAGTAGAGGATTGAGTAACAGAACCATAGTAGTTGGGTGAATGAACACCAGACTTGGTACGCCAAGTAAGCTTATTCTTATGGGCAAGAATAGAAGCAGTTAAAGTGGAACCGTTGTTACCACCCCATCCAACCATCATGACACTATAATAATAAAATGTGTTAATAAAACACATTCATTACACACACACAAAAAACTTACCCAATACGAGGAACGGCACGTTCAGTCTTGAATTCATAGGTGGTTTCGGTAGGAGTAGCAATTAAGGTACCATCGGTTTGCTTGGTTACCAAAGTGTTGAAGTAAGAGTACTTACTCAAGATATGCTCGTCAGTGTATTGAACGTTAGCAGAGTTTACCTTGAATAAGGGAGCGGGGAGAGAGGAGCTACCGTTAGCGGTAGCGTTATAAAGATCAGCGTTAGGAGGGGACATTTTGTTTTGTTGTTGTTGAGTATTAAGAAGATTTCTTGGGTCGATCACTGCACCGCTGATAGCCTTTGTGTGGGTTATGGGTGGAAGAGAGTAAATTTGCAAACTATGATGATGATGATGATGATGATGAGCTTCATTAACCTTTTTTTTTTTTTTTATATGTTATATATAAACTTACCGTTTTGAAAAGAGGGGCGTTCTGAAAGAAGTCGCGCCTCAAAAAAACTGATTAATTTTTTTGTAAAAAAGTAAAGAAGAAGAAGAAAAAAAAAAAGAAGAAAAAAAAAGAAAAACATTTTTGAACCCTTTCAAAAAAGCTGTGTAACAAGCAAGGGATTCACGGAAGGGGACAGAGAAGACAACAGATTTACCTTCCATGTACAAAGTGTAACCTTGCAACTTGTTATCTCCGACACAATTCTCGTTTGTGTGCCTTTCTTGTAGGAGCAATTTAACCAATGAGTCAGCTTGTATTTTGCGTGCTGTGAGAAAAATAAATATTGTATTTATGATAGGTAACAATAGAATAAAGAGAATTTAGCAAAATAAAGAAATGAGATAATAAAACGGGTTTGTTCTTTTTTAGTGTACAAATCGTTTGACGTATACGCCCTATGATAAAGATAGGCACGAAAAAAAAAAAAAGTATAAAATGAAGAAAACGTGGCCTAGTATGATAGGTCTATAAATTCTTACCCAAGGGATTTTTTTTACTAACTAAAATGATAAACGAATCCCACCTTTGACAGAACTAGATAGTGTATACTGTGTTTTTTCTTCTTGTAAGCAGTACAAACAAAGAATATCTGCAACAAGGCACATGTGACCATTTGACTTTGTAGTCTTTTATATCCAGGGCACTTGCAGCAGCAGAAAATCAACCTTAATTCATCGGCAAGTTTCCAATATAAAGTGTACTACAAAGGAGGATTTTGATCAATGAGATGAGTCCGCTGTAAATTAGGCGTAGACGCCGAAACAACTAATTGAGATAATGGCACCAAATCATCTTTTGCTTTAAAGGGTAAACCGTTAAGCCTTTTTTATTACCCATTCTGCTCAACAGGGTGTGTTTTCATCTTTTTACTTTTGATGCAACTAACGCGATATCAACAGTTTTTTTTTTTTACTCCTTTTTATCTAAATAAATTTCAACACTGTTACCGAACCCTGTCAGTTTAATTCGTATCAAACCAAGTTCTCAAACGATTTCTTGAGTAATAAAGAAATCAAAGTAACTATTCTGGCTAGTGAATTTTCTTTACAAACAATTGGTTCTTTGAACAGATTTCCTTTTTCAACTGAGAACACTGCTTTTGTTGGCGGAAGTAGTAGCCTCTTTGGAAGTGGTATACCTGCTTCCCCCCGTTATCCCCCTCTACATAGCTCTCATTTTAGAACATTAAACACTCAAATATAGCTTTTTTTTTTAAAAAATAAAATGATTGTACTTGCCAAAATCGAATTGTCTTTCTTTTTAATGAAGCATTTACTCTTCATGCTCGCTTATTTCTACAGAAGGCAATTCGATTTTTATAGGGGAATACAATGCACATTTAAAAGATTTTTTACTGTATTCAGTTTCTTGCTTAATATAAGGTCTGTCTATTTTCATGTCTTGATTAGACCGGTTACTTTAACGTCTTCCTCCAAAAAGTATTTTTGTTACTAGGTCCGAACACATTTGAAACACAATATTAGCATACATATTAAGGGATTATCTAGTTTTTGAATTAATGCAAAGTAAAAATATGTTATCGTTGTGATTCGTATTTAATTTATAGAATTACAGCTATTTGGCTCTAGAAAATGGCAGCGATTTTTAGAGTACACCTTGTCATCAGAACGTTCTACTTTCTTATCCAAGCAATCCCCTTTCATTTTTTCGAAAGGCATTCGTACTTCTAAAGCAATAGACTAATTACCAATTCTTCTAGAAATCAAACGAGGCTTTAAACCATAAGAGACGGCACCTCTGGAATAGCAGCAGCACCGTCATCTGGAATTATGACTCTACAATAACCTCTATGCTCTTCCTGGATACGCCGCTGAAAATATGGATTACGTGAAAAACCGCCGGCTAACATGATGACTCTAATTATGCTCGGACTTTCACGTGCTTAGTTCAGTTGTCGCTGAATAAGTGTCAGAATTCTTGCAATAATAGGATCAAAGAATTTTTCCTTTATATCTGCATGTTTAATTTTGAGTTTTGTATTTCTTTCTATCAAGCTATATTGTTTTGCTTCTGTTGTGTTAAGAACATTGGTTATTCCACGCTCAGCAGGTAACTTGACTGTACAGAACCTAACGTCGGTAGAATTTGGGTTGAACTTATACTATTGGTTTAAAAGTTTATGAATAAATGCCTTTCATATGCATGTACATGTATATATATATACATATATATTGATTACTTTCACATTAGAATCAAAGTCTTCGATAACAGAGTCAAAAATTGTGTTGGTGTCTTTAACATATAAACCAATATCTTAAACAGCTCTTTTTATTTTTTAAATGTTTTCTATAGCGATTTTTAAACAATAAAGACGTTTAAACCGACAGGCTCTTTTATTTTGTTTATTTATCGTATATTTGATGTTGTACTTGAATCCCCTTGGATTGTGCTTTTTTACGAAATCTTTTTTATTGTCTTTATTTACACAGGACGTTCTACTTGGATAAAACGGAAACTGGTGTCCGCTTAAACAAGTTTTTTTCTACCACCACGAACTATAAGCGTCATCATAGAAGATCTATTTATAACTTTTGCATTTACAGAAACAGGCTTTTATTGCTGCATTTGTTTTCTTTGTTCTCCGTGATAAACGATATATAAGGCACACACATTTTGATAATTTCTTCTTATTTTTATTTACTTTTATATTTTATAACCGTTAATATCACACTCAATACGATAATGAGGAAATGTTATCCCGTCGCACCTGTTAACGTTACCATTGATGACAAAAGTAAGGAGCCTGCTACCGTTAATAATGAAACAGAAAGTAGTGAAAGTGGATGTATGAGTGATACTATTGATAACAGCGATACTCTTCTTTCTCTTTGGTAAGTTGCTTTTCACTTTAGTAATTTACTTTTCACTTTCACTTTGGCAGTATGCTTTTCTCATTAGTAAATTGCTTTTCATTTTCTTAAGTTGCTTAGATAGAGAGAGGGTATTAAAATAAACCTTAAAAAGTAATTATAGTATAAAGAAAGTAACTTTAGACTTGAATGGAGCACGTATCAGCTGTGAATTTTTAAAAAATTAACTAGAAAAAGCAATTAAATACAGATGGTCGCTATGTGATGAAACATTGAAAAAGGATGTTGTATAAACCAGATAAAGTGAAATCAAAGACTCTTTTTAGTCTTATGTATCATGGCTAGTTAGTTTTTAAAGGTACTGTTATGTGGTATTCCAATAAATAGCTCTGCAAATGTTTAATTGACAGCAAGAAAATTTTAATAAAATTTTAATGTTTGAACTCTTGTAGAAAACGATACACTGCATATTTCTCTGTAAAATAACTTGTGTAAGTTCGAGAACTATTGAAAGTGTTATAATAAATTATTGTTAATCTATTATCTTCTTAAAATAGCGTATTTTTAAGTGAAGGTTTAGAAGTAACCTCTAAAAAAGGTTATTTTTCGGTGATCGAAATAATATGTTTTCATTGTATGATTAAACATCAGGAAATGATTCTTTTTTCCAAGATATTTAGTAAAAGTTACTCCTTAAAATGTTGCCTTTCATATCAATTATAAAAAACAGCTTGTTGTTTCATATTTTTTTTCGATTTTTTCTACTTTTTTTTTTGTTGGTCATTTTGGCCATTTTCGACCATTTTGGGGGGTCAACCCCTTTTGTGTTTTTGTGGTTATTTTGTAGTTACTCTATATCCAGTTTTCCTATCTTTGTGGAAAAAACATGCATAATATAGCGCTCATTTAGGCGCATTTAATGCATTTAAAATCACAATTTAAATAAAAAAACTGGACGTGTAATCACTGTTTTAGACATTTTTTTCCGCTAAAATTCGAGTTAAGCGGTCCTTAAAATAGCGATTTCTTTAAAGCGCGTTTTCTCGCCCAGTTTTAGATGTAGCACTTTTATTTATAAACATCCAATATATAGTTTTTGAATATCTACATTCGGTGCTATATCCAAACACGGCAATAAAAACTACATTTTATGTAATCGCGAAGCTCTGAAAATGGTTGCACGATATTACACTAAAAAAGTGTATTTTTTACCCAAAAAAAAAAACGTCTAAAACAGCGATTACTCTTTCAATTTTTGCAGTAAAAGTATTATTTAAAATGGATTAAAAGCATCTAAACGAGCTCTATATTATGCATGTTTTTTTCACAAAGATAAGCAGACTGGATATGGAGTAATTACAAAATAAGCACAAAAACACAAAAGGGGTTGACCCCAAAAATGAAAATCGAAAAAAAACAAAAAAGTATGTTTTTAATTTTTTTTATCAAAGATATAGTTAAACAAGCTATTCTGTATTAAATAACTTGGATCCAAAGCGCATTTCCTGTTTCTTTAAAAAATAAAAACCAATATTTATTATAACTGCTAATTTTAGCACTGATTTCTTACGTGAGCGATTATTTAAACTCAGGTATCTCAGTGAGCTTTTTCTTCGGAAGTAATTACTCACAGTTCGATTTAAGGGTAGATTTCTTCCAGATTTCGGCCACCCCTTAAATAGAACCGCTATTGTAGTGTAGTAATAACAGTTGCTTATCGGCATTAAGCCTGACATAAGTTAAAAAGAAAATAGGAAAGCTCAGTATTTATTTATTTTTTATTGTGATTAACAAAGAAGCGCTATATTATATGTTATTATTGTTTCGTATTACTTTTTTTTTATTTATTTAAAAATGGCATCTTTGATAGAAAAATACATGACAGGAAGAGCGATACAAATAGAAAATATAGATACAAAGAATAATTTTTTGTTGTTTAAAAGTTCGGAAGAAAACAAGTAAAGGTATGCACAGCCAGGTAATAAAAATCCTATTTTAAGAGGAGGGTGAGCCACACATATAAAAAGTTTACTTACACACAAAATCATACCTAGAATTGTAGTAGAGAAACCACCAATCACATTAAATACTTTGCCTAATGAAGTAATGGTAGCACCAACCCACAGTATCAGCGCAAACACGCCAATGCTTACAGTATAATGTTGTTTATTTGTTGAATTATGTGTATTGATTCCAAACATCATCATGACCGATTCGCGACAAGGATGAATGCATAATCTAAGATATAAAGAGTATTTAGTACCAAATAAAATATGAAAAAAATTATATAATTTTTACGGAATAGTCAACACCATAAATAAACCTAGAGCCAATTTAACCAGTTGAATACCCGGATCATTTTCTGGAAAATTCAACAAGATATTTGCCTGAACATGTTTACCAAAGCATAAATAAGCTGTAACTGCAAACACAATATTGATGACAAACGCAATACCAATAGCGGTAGAACAAGTAAGTAACCACTTGGAAGGACTCTGATTTTTTAAGCTAGAGTAAACACCGAACAAGTTCTGAGAACATCCAAACGCTAGACTGATAATTGCCAACCCTTTAAACATACTTTCCGATATAGGTACATATTCTAATTCAATTTTATCTACAATCGATAAATAGTAGGGTACTCGAACCAGCACCCCCAACAACATTAGCATCAATAAACAAACAGACATTGCACTCCATTTGGCAAATTGTGCAGTGGAACGAGACAAGCTTAATGGTAGAGTCTAGAATTTATCTGGATTTAGTTATATAATATAAACATCCGGTTGATCGAACTTACACATAATAGTCCAAAGGTTAAAATGACATTTCTTCTGTCGGAGAAAAAGGGAACATTTGGAAACGCAAGAGCTAATAAGCTAGGTAAAGTATCGCCCAGTACTACATATATAGTTTAGTTTATAATCTTTTTTTTTTGTGTAAATATATGTATGCTTTACAGATATAATATGATACCGCTGTACCAGCAGTATGAAAAAAAATGATGAAATTAATTATACGAGCTCCAGTACTACCAATTAATGATTGACAGAGTGATACTAAACTATGAGTTTGTGTCTTTAATCCACACAAGATGGTTATATGCATTGTCATGCAGGATATATAAGCAATCGTAACAGAAAAGAGTAAGCCCAGCCAAAATCCACATAAATGTAGAGCAAGAGGCAAACCAATAATACCTGTGCCCATCATGGCGTTTACTAAATTTACAGCACCACCCATAGTAGAACACTGTTGTTGCTTTATCATAACTGTTTCTTGTTCTTCATGGATAGAACCATACTGTGACGGTTTATTATCTTGAACAGTGATCACGGTCGCATTACTATCTACTGAAAGAAATGAGTCATGTCTCTTTATTTCTGCTTCAAAACAACATGTCTTGGTAGATGAAGAAGCAGTATCAAGATAATACTTCATTTGTGAACAAAAGAAAGAGAAAAAAAGAAGAAAGAAAGGTAAAAAAAAAAAAGAGATAAGATATTTATGTTATTTATATTACTCCATCATTATCAAAACAATACAGCAGTAGTAGTGTCCAATCAGTTATTTATTTTTATTCACTTGGATAGATTAAAGAGCAATTTGACGATATCACCATCAAGTCACACATACACGCGAGTAACAAATAAGAAATAACAATAAAAAAAACAACAATTCGTTCTCAACCCTTGTTTGTGTACCTTACTTTTTTTTTTTTGCTTTCTTTTTTTTTTCGAGTTAATGACAACACAATTGTTTAGAAGGGCAATTGCAAAGCCATTAGCTAGTCTATCAAACCAAACCGAGCAAAAGGTGTTAGGAATACTAAATACACCAAAAATCGCTTTAAACCATCAATTTGGTGTACCTATACCAAAGTTAGCTTCTACTACTAATCCTGTTACATATTGTAAAGAACTAGCAAGCAAGGTATATACTAGACATGTCGCCAAAAAGCCACAAAAAGTAGTAATAAACTGTTTTGAAATAGTTTGAACCAAACCAATATATCGAAAAAGTAACACCAGTAGGACAATTTTTACAATTTGACGTACGCCCTGACAGCTATATTCGGCACACATTGAACCAAGTATACGATGAAAAAGAATTATACGGTACCAGCAAATCGCAACAAGGTACTGTGTTGATTGATTATAGTTCACCCAACATTGCCAAACCCTTTCATGCGGGACATTTAAGAAGTACGATTTTGGGTAACTTTATTAAAAATATTCATGATGCATGCGGGTACAAGACGGTCGGTATCAATTATTTAGGGGATTGGGGGAAGCAGTATGGGTTATTAGCGATTGGATTCGACATGTTTGGAGATGAGGCTGAGTTAAAAAGGGACCCGATTCATCATTTATATCAAGTTTATGTCAAAATAAACGCGTTGGCTAAACAAGATGCTACCATCGACTCACAAGCAAATGCTTATTTTAAAAAGATGGAGCAAGGTGATCCGGAGGCGTTAAGTCAGTGGCGAAAATTTCGTGAAATCAGTATCGATACGTATAAACATATCTATAAACGATTGAATGTTGATTTTGACGTGTATTCAGGCGAGTCACAAACAGAAAAATATATACCTCAAGTTTATGATTTGTTAGAAAAGTATAATTTAATGGAAACAACAGAAGACGGGGCCTGTGTTATAGATTTAGAAGAATATAAGTTGGGAAAGGCTATTATTAAACGTGCTGACGGTACAAGTTTATACATGACGCGTGATCTAGCATCGTTAGCGTTACGTCGTGACATGTTTGGACAGTTTAAGAAGGCAGTGTATGTGATTGGTACGGAACAAGACCTTTATTTAAGACAGCTGTTCAAGATTAGTGAACTGATCCATCAACATGATCCTACATGGCCTATTGATTTATATCATGCTAATTTCGGTAGAGTCATGGGAATGTCGACAAGAAAGGGAACTGTCATCTTTTTACAAGATATATTAGATACTGCCAAAGACCAAATGTTGACAAATATTAAGGCAGGCAATCAAATTAAAATGGAGCAACTAGAATCGATTGACCAAGTCGCAGAAAAATTAGGATCCTCCGCCGTTATCATTCAAGATATGGTAGCGAAACGTGTAAAGAATTATGAGTTTTCGTGGGATAGAATGACGACTGCAAAAGGATATACAGGTGTTTATTTGCAGTATACATATGCACGCATGTGTGGGTAAAGTAAAACTTTTTTTAAAACAAACAAAAAAGCTCAATTGTTTTTTTATTATTATTTAGTATTGAACGTAATGTAGATATAGCTATTACAAATGAAGCGGATTTATCCTTGTTAAAGGAACCACAAGCTTTTGAATTAGCTCTAACTATTTCACAGTTTCCTGATATCGTGCAATCATCCTGTAAAGCAATGGAACCTAGTATGTTGGTGCAATATTTATTCAAGTTGGCACATGCTATAGGTCAAGCCAATACAACGCTAAGAGTCAAGGGAGAAGATAAAAGCACAGCAGAAGCCAGATTATTATTATTCTGGGCTGCTAAAACTACTTTGGGCAATGGGTTAAAACTGGTTGGTATTAATCCTTTAAACCGCATGTAAAAATAAAAATAAAATAGAATATTTATCGGTTCTATTTTTCTACTTTTTCTTTTCTTTTCTTTATTTCTTCAAGGCGTGTTTACTCTGCTCAGTTTTATTGTTTTTTTTTCACAAAGAAAGGCAAAGTGGATCCGGAGTAATCACAAAACATCCATGATTTTTGACCAAGTCGGAACAACATTTTATCCATTTAAGAAAAATTCGAATTAATATAAATCAAAAAAGTGGTTTGAACCCCACTGTCGTGTGTAGTTTTGTTGTAATTAAAAAAAAGGAGCGTGTATTATTTTATTAAAAAGTAAGAAGAAAAGGATGTAATATGCTTAAAGATTTAGATAATTAAGTTTAATCTTGAGCTGGTTTAGGAACAACAGAATCGTTTCTATTCGCTGTTTCTTCTAAATCGATATTGTCAGTTGCTAACTTTGAGTAATTGGATTTACTATTGACACCCTTATAATAGCGAGTAACCACCAAAGCAAAGTAAAACTAAAAAAAAGATCGTAAGTCTCTCTCTCTCTCTCTCTCTCTCTCTCTCTCCTTAGCATGTGATAAAAACCTACATGAATTAATCTTAAAACAACCAACACGGCAATACTAACTTGACTTTCCATTTTGAATATCCGGTCATGTTCAGCCATTTTCTCTGGATCATCTGCCAATTCGGTTAAACTATGATCGGTATAAAGGAACCAGGTCACTCCAAACCAAATGGTTGAAAACACACTGACGAAACAATCCAGCCAAAAGAACATTGTAAACCAACGGAGAGTACGAACATTATCCTTTTTTATTATAATATTGAATAAATTGGGTTCCATTGTAATTCGCTAAAAGACAATATATGTATAAAAAAAATTCACTTACAGTATATAATCCATATAATCCATACGAAAATACTGCAATGGCTAATAAACAATAAAAATAAATTGCAGTAGCCATTGTATCACTAAAATCAAACGATACAATGCCATAGAAACCAGATAACTTGTTCAACTAAGAAAAAAAATCGAGATGAGTAACCATAGCTGACTCTATTACAGTGAAAATAACTTACAATACCAAATATAATGATAAGAATTACACCTGGTAACTTTTATTTAGACTTGAATATAAACTACATTTATTTCTAGTATTACCTGTCTTGATTGGAACTAATCCACAACAACTTTTTCCTTTTGTAAATGGCATATTCTTGGTTTTTTTAAAAAAGAAAAAAAAAAGCCTCAAGTCCGAAAATTCGATTTTATCACATAACTCGATCTCTTGATTTGTGCGCTTTTTTAAAACTATTCTATTATTGTGAGCAAACTCTTTAAAGTTTCAAGTAGTAAATATCAACTTAGTTTACAGATACACATTTTATGTAATATTATTAAAAAACTAGACGTTTACACTGTAAGTTTATGATTTAATATATAATCTGCAGAAGAAAAAGTTACTCTTATTTCAAACACTAAGAATACTTGCAAGATCAAAACCTGTTATAAACTTAAAAAAAAAAAGAATAAAATCGTTTATGATCTTATAGTTACATTATATTTAGGAGTATGTTTTTATAATGGCTATCTGGTGGTCTAAATCTTATGTATATCGTAAGTATTGCTAAATTAGAAATCAGCCGTTTTCCCTTATTAACGTGTATAATAGCATCATTTGGGACTTTTATAGAATATAATATATTTCGAATAAAAACTAACTGGGGAATAATAATAAAAATAATAATTATAAAGTAGCAGAGCTACGAACGAAAGAGTAATTTAACGACGGTGTTGTACCGGAAATATCACCGATAAACTCGATATTTTTTCTTTTTCTACTATTCAATGTTTTGTGAGTTGATTTCATGAGCTCTTTACCTCTCCAGGTAAGCTCCAACAGAGGCAAAAAGTCAATCGACATTACCTCTACAGAGGACGGAAACTCAAATCTTGGAGTTTTTTTTAATCTTGTGATATTGTGTCCCACAGGGACATCCATAGTTACTTGGTGTTTTACTTACCCATCACTAAAAATCCAATCGTGTAAAGGTTGTTTACTTGGTCTGGGTTTTTTTGTACTAGTAGTGAGAGCATGTCTCTTAAAGTTTTTGGGAGTTTTACAAGACCGTCATCGATATACTTGTCATCTGCAATTGTGACGTCGTCTTTTCCCGCTTCACAAACTCCATACTCGTTTCCACATGTTTTAAATAGGATGTCTACTTTTGCACCCATAGACTTTCTTGGTCTCTTCTCCGTGACCTCTATACTCCTCTCTTCATTTCTAGCAAGAGCTACGGCTACACTTGCTCTCTCACCAAGCAACGCTCGTACCTCTTTATCTTTAAATGCCCTATAAATAAAAGGCCAGACATCATGTAGGAGATCAGCCTCAGAAGAATCATTGAATTCTAATTGATTGCTATGCAAGAATAGCTCCGACATTCTTACAAAGCTTTCCTTAATCCACTTTTTGTCAAAATTCGTGACAGGGTCATGGTGTTGCATATCAGCAAAATTAAATAACTCTTTGCCGGACTTCCACTGTTTGTCGTAAGTGTCAAGGTAATCTTGAAGATCTTCAAGAATATTTGGTAGCGGATGAGCACGATATTGTCTGATTTCATTCAGTTCCGTTTCCGTAAAAAACTTTTCCAAATAGGGTCTTCTGTGTCTAATATCATCGAGTGCACTGGGTGCTCATATATTGACTCTTCCGTCAATTGTCTCATAATATCGTCGACGACTTTACCTGTCGATAAGATCCATTTACAAGAAGTAGAAATAGCATCATATGAATCAAGCACGCGATTCTTTTCCAGGTCTGATAATTTATAGTTAGAACTGGTAGTTGATTTACAGGTTGTTGAAGAGGAAGCACTTTTATCGTTAGTTTCTTTTAATTTTTTCGCGACAGTGTCATTCCACGAGTCGGTTTCGCTGTTTTCGAGAGTAAGCTTTAATTTTTTAACAAAACTTTTAAAAAGTCTCCTCCAGATCCCTTTGTACTTGTTCAAATTACAGCCGTCATACTCTTGAATTATTTTTGGATGTATCTCCTGCACAAAGTTATTTCATTCAGCAATCTGGTTGGGTCCTGCCTGAGATAGTAGTATTGAGTCGATTTTTATTAAATATTAGTACATATCTATGTAAAATCTAAGCGATTTTTTTTACCCTCATTAATTCCAGGTAGATTTTCTAAGCTCATTTTGTAAATAAGGAATATATAGAAAGAAATAATAAAACATTGTGATATAAATAACCTTTTTAAATTATCTATGCTCACAATAATAGTCACACAACCAGGTGAATGGATAGCATTTATCAAAAGGAGGGAGTACTATTTTTTTTTTGCTTGAGAACAGCCTCTGAGTTGTAACTAAAAAATGAAACACTTTTATTGACTTAATTAACAGCTTTCGAGTTTCAGACTTCAGCAGATTGCAGATCTTAGATCTTTTTTGGCTGGCAAGTCTTTGTCATCTGAAAATTTTATAGGTGAGGCGTAATAATGTGTTTCAATTAGTAAGCAACCTAAGGTAACTTTTCTATTCAGTTTAAAGCGCATTGCCTCGTTAATATCTTTTACACAATAAATACAGTTTTCTTGTTTTTGCTTTAAAGGTATGTTTATTCAAAGTTATGTTATTTTATTATAAAGATCTAAACGACTTTATTTTTATAATTTGACATTCAAGCCATTCATTGTTTGTTACGAAACAAAAAGGCAGGTTTTTGCACATTCTTCTTTTGGTAATTTTTAACTCAGATTTTCAATTTTTTTCACCTGGTTGTGTATACACTACCTCTGAAGCATCCGCTTGTTTATATGTAATGATTAATCGTCCAAACTTTTTTTTTCACGGTGGATATATACTTCATGTAGGATATTAATAGAATATGTTGTATAGACTACTATATTGAACATATTTAATACATACAGAGCCCACGGTACCAATTTGCGGTTTTATATTTTTTTTTGCGAGTTTACAAAGTCCCAATTTGCGGGTTTGTCATTGGCCAATTGGCGGGTTTTTTATTCTCAATTGACAGGTTGACAAGATCCCAATCAGCGTGTTTATTTTTTCAGTTTACGTTTTATTAAAGTATTTTTTTAAATATGTTCCTCGTTCAAACATCTTTCAAACGTATTGAAGGAGTGTCTAACAAAGCCTTTAAGATGCTTAAAAGGAATTTCATTACAAGCTTCGCTGATACTGGTCTTTAGATCCTCAGTATTTCCAAACTGACTTCTTCTAACTTTACTCTTAACTATCGCCCAGAACTGCTCAATGGGGTTAAGTTCTGGGGAATAAGGAGTAAGGTATACACACTTATAGCCTCTAGCCTCTATTATTTTGTCAATATCACCATCTTTTTTATCATGAATAGGAGAATTATCCATAACAAGATAAAATCCTTTCATTTCAGGATATTTATCCATCTGATCTAGGGTTTTTTTTAATGAACTTAAGGTAGTGACCTGAATTGGTTCCACCAAAAGAAGACTTCTTTACAGCAGTAGATTTTCTTTTACGGCTTCCTACTGCTTTTATTTTCTTGGGAGGTACTGGAACTCGTATCTCAATATTGATCACCCCCATTGCAGAAATAGCTCCAAGAATGGTATGACTAATAGCCTTTGTCGAGGGTGTAATAACAACAGCTGGTGTTCCCCGAGCTGATCTTCCAGTAGATGGCCTCTTGTTTATATCGAAAGCACTTTCATCGATGAAAATGCAATTTGTATTAAAGTCCATCGATGTCTTTGACCACATTTCGACCCATTCACAACGCACTTTAAGCCTATCAGGATCATTTCGAGCTTTGGGGTGACGGGTCATGGTATTTATCGAAAGATTGCACTCCTTAGAAATAAATTCTCCAACAACTGTTTCTTTTAAACTGAAGTTTCCAAAATTTTCTGTCAAACTATCTACAGCGTCTTTTGTGCGTGCCAGAGGAAACTCATCAAGTATTTTTTATGTTCCTCTTGAAGCTGACTAGGTTTTCTGTTAACCTTATTGGTGTTTTTCTCATAGATATCCCGCTCTGGATTTTCCCTAAGTCTTTTCGCCCATTGCTGCCCAGTACGCTCGTTTATTCCAGACATTTTTGCAGCTTTTGCAGCTTTAAAAAGTTTGATCTTAAGATAATACAAAAACAAAGTTTTTTGGTCGACCGAATATGTTTTGTATTTAGGTGTGGCATTTTCTGTGGAAACCCTAGTTTGTATGTTTTCCACTTGTTTGTCTAAAGCAGGATCATTCGAATTTAGTCTAGCTGATTGATGTTCCTCATACTGAGTTAAATTAGTAAGATTTTCTAAATTGTAGGGGTCCACATCTTCCTCTCAGTCCATTGCCTCTTTTCCATCCTCATTATAGAGATTTCCTTGACCATCTTCAAAGATGATCTTGCCCGAAATTGAAAACATATTAGTATCAAAATAGTATTTTGAGAAACTAAGAAAAGTATACAGGAGTTTTTTTTTTCTCAAATTTACCACCTTTTGAATAAATAGAATTTTAGTTTGACATAGTTTTTCAGTGCTATTTAATCTGTTAACTCGAATATCCAGAAACTCATGTTTTGGACTATTAAAAACTGCTTCATTATAAAAGTGAAACCTTTAATAAAGCATTATATTGTCTCTATTTACATAGCTTTACTAATTACATTTAAAGCGTAGATCATTTAACAAACAGAGAGTCGAATTCCGTGCCGACTCGCAAAAAAAATTCATCTCCATACAATCCAGTATGCCTCATAACGTCTTCGTTTTCTGTTGTAGACATTGATTCCTCAAGCGATTAACAATTAAATACAGACACTCAATATTATCTTCTGACAATCTTGGCACTGGCTTTTTTATTTGTATTTGAGCTGATCCTATTATTGAATGATTGTATTTCCTAATGCTTTTTTTATAAACAGTATATTATATTTCTTCCGTTTATTATCATTATTTTTAAAAACCACATTTCATAGAAGAGAGTCGATTCACTACCAAAAGATCGTACGCTGCTTGTTTCGAAAAACATTTCAATATAGTCCAAAATGCTTTTTACAATCCAGCATTCTACTGGATGATCAATTCTACTATAACGCAACGGAAGAAACATATTTTAAATTTTCCTGTATGAATGCTTAACATATAATCAGTATCCTTGCTATCTTAAATATGCGAACCTTTTAAATGTAATACCTTTTTCTCTAACTTGTTCAAGATTTCATTCAAATCTTCAGGAAAGGCAGCTTCGATATCCTCTATTCCGCTTGCGGCAGTCATTTCTTGTACTTCTTCTTTAGTAAAAATAACATTTAAATTATCACCCTCAAGGGAAATAACATAAGAGTGGTAGGGATTATATAATAATAGTTTATTAGTTTTGATTGCAGCTTCAGTTATCGATTATTAACTCTAAAATACTTACTGTTCATACAAAAAGCTTTTGCTTCCTCATAGATAACATCTTCTACTCTTCTGCCAGATTTAAGAACCCATTTTCTTGTGTCTTTCAACAAGAAGGGCGATACAATCATTTGCATTTAATTATTTTTGATAATTTAAAAAAATGTACTGTTTGTGAAGGTAAACAATCTACACACATTATTTACTAGTTTCAATTAACATTATGTGTTTTTATAGCTCTGTACACCGTCGAATCCTGAGTAGCGTGTGTAGCAGTCGCTACAAGATGCGTTTAGAGTAAAGGTTTTCGAGCACTTCAGCTTTACGTTTTTGGGCTTTCGACTACGCTTTACCTGAATTGTGAGCAAAGGCTTTCTTAGTTGTATGTCTTATATATTTATATATAGTTATGTTGTGTATTTCGTGAACATGGTGAAAATGCTACGCTTTCAAAAGGTTGTAGCAATCATAGTTTTTGATGGTCGGAATTTACCTATTAAAAAAGCGAGAGCAAACGCTCATGCTAGTATGTAGAAAAAATAACTATTAGAATATTCTTTACAAGTAAAAAAAAAACCAGTACGTCAAATAACTTACTCTGGTGTTATGTCGAAGTAAACGAGCAAGAACTTGAACAAGTCCGCGTCAGACTAGAAGAAGAAGAAAAATGAGAATTAAAATCATAACGTTCCTTGCAATTGTTTATACTTACCTGAACGAGAGGAGGAATAACTCTGGGTTCTTTAATGCTTAAAAAGGCACAGAGAATGTGCATAATAATCTACATTACAATAATTAAAATTTCAACCCTTTTGTTATTATTTATCTATTTATTACCTCTGTGTCTTTAGGCATTCCTTCGCTCTCAGGGGTGAATCTGTAACCATTCAATTTATTACTGCAAGAGAGATCTAAAATTCGATCCATAACATATTGCTTTGCGTCTGCACTTTCATAATTTTCTAAAATGATAAAATTGACTACTTCCGAAAGTGTAAATACTGACTTACTCTACACATATCAAAATATTTTGTAAGTCTATCCAAACTCTAATTGTATTTATGTATACTCACATTAAATCCAGGGAAAATTAATGAAAGACCCAAGGTGGCAGGAGGGCATCTGGCAATAGTTTGTTTCTCACGAGCAAGAATAGCTGTGAAGTAACAAATAGACATTGCTAAAGGTTTGAATATTTTTTCATATAATTCCTACAAAAATAATAAAATATCAGTCAAAAAGGTTTATAATATAACAAGTGTATAGATACATATGTAATTTTATTGTAGTAGACGCTAGAAGAGTGACTATTAAACTTATTCCAATTCTTTCTTAAAGCGAGTATCTATAAATTTTTTAAAATAAATAAGTATGTGTACATCGTCATCATCATCAAATAATATTTTATTTTTTTACCTGTTCAATTCGAAAGCCATCGATTACTTTGGGAGTAGGGTTCAAGTGCCATAAAAGACGTGATCTAGAAGCAGAAGGTACAAGTGGCGGTGGGATGGGACGGCAGCAACGAAGTTTAGGAATAATACCGGTAAAAGAATCATTAGGATTACTATATGCAGCTAATTTACTGGCTGTAGCACCTTTGTTGAAAAGTAATCTAACCCTTTGATTGTGATTGATTCTTTAGGTTTAATAGGATTACCAAAAGTGTCAAAAAAACATACTACTGTTAGTATGTGTTGCAGTGGTGGCAGCGGGAAAGAATGAAACACTAGGGTAAGTTGTAGAAGCATCGCGTTGTTAATAGTCGCCAAGGAAGCCAGCGAATAATTGTTTGTTTTTGAGTTTTTCAGCCGTGGTAGGAGTTGATGATTTGGCAGCTTCAACTGGTTTCTTACCAAATAGTGTACCGAATAGCTCGCCGTATAGCTTATCGAATAACTTACCGAATAAGAGAAATAATAAATTCCAGATAACCAATGTAGTAGGTCCAGGAACAAACAAGTAGCGCCAGTAAGGGATCTTTACTTTTTTAATGCGTTAGAGAACGAATCCTTTAATTAAACCCCAAATGTTGTAAAGTCACAAAAGAGATAATAAAATCTCTGTTATGTTCTAATTAGTTACCTTATATGTCAATGCGGTTACATTAAATACATACCAAATGCCTTGAAAATAGTTGAATCAAAGAGATAAATAACCGGTTCAATGTCATAGTTAAACACGATATAATTTGTTACTAAAAGTGCCAAAAGTATACGGAAGTTCTTGAAGAAAATTTACTCGTTATATGAAGAGTATGACATATTTTTAAAGAGCTAATGAAGAGAAAGGAGTGATTTGGATAATCTTTTAACAAAATGTGCTGCAGAAAAACAAGAAAAAAGCTCACTGAGATACTACAGTTTTATAATCGCTCACTGCCAAAGATTCACTGGTGTTACGCGCTCCATTCAACACTCTTGAAGACTAGAGGCTTTTATACAATCTCTTCATAAATTAAAAATAAACACGTCTCAAAATTAGTTGAATAAGCTTCCTCTTTATTATTACTTATGGCTTTTAATTATTTTCTGTGCCCTTTCTTCCCCAATTTAAAAGATACTAGGATACCTTGAATCAACTCGGGAATAAGGCTGTTCGATGAATGCACCGATTATGGTTTAAAAGCTATTTACTACGCGTCAAAAATTTAGTATTGATATCACCATCCATTACAGTATCAAAATCTTTACCTACGATGATGACCATGCGCTATCTTTTTCTTTTTCTTTTGGGATTCTTTGTAGTCCACCCGAATGTGATACCGTACCGATTAGGGCGTCTTTTGATACTTTTGCTAATAGGTTGTCTTTATATGCATACGTATATAGTTTATCCTTGACATTCTTTACATATGATGTAATTCACAAATTAACATCTATTATATTGATGGGGAAGTCAAACGACAAGGACCTATTATATTGTAAAATAGAAATATGAGTTATTGACTTATTAACTTTAGTATATATCTTACATAAAGACAGCCGTTTCAACGCGCGAAGATACCGATCGACACAAAGATAACTACAACACATATTATACATTATTATACACGGCCAATTTACGCGGCGGATTAAAAAAAAGTGCGACGCGTTCACCTTTTATTTTACGGTGGTTATTCCAGTCTTGAGCGAGCCGTATCTATTTGCAGCCAGCATACCACAGGAGAAAGCTTCGTTGGAAAGATGTGCACATACTATATAAAAAGGGATTTTTGCGCGTGTATGAATTTATTTTTAAAAGAAGATAAAAAAGTCCTATTTTATCATACTATTTTTTTTCACTCACTTATTTAAAATTCATGTGGCAATCCTTTTTATATGGATAAACAAACGATCTCTCAAGTAACACCGATTCGGCTTAGCATCAAAAAGACAAGTAAAACTTTTGAAACTGACAATCATTTTTCTAGCGCCTATTTTTTTTTTTTGAACAAGAACAAAAATTTATCAGCCGGACAGTACAAACGATTTGATAATCACGGTTCAGATGGTTTGCTCATACTTAAGGAGTTCCATGTGTATTGCAACCAAAGGGAAAACCAAACTGGGTTTTAATAACCCATTATAATTATAAAAAAAAATAGGGAAAAAAGCACATTTGTGCTCTTCTTTTTTTTTTTCTTTCCCTTTTTGTTTATACATCAAAACAATGCCCAACCTAATTCAACCATACCTACAGTTACTAGAAACTTTTATTCACATAGACCCAGAACTTTATGAATTGAAACTTCCATTGACCTGTTCTTTTCTCGCCATCTATTCTTTCTTACTAATAACTGACGGTTACTTTTTTCTGGTGTTCCTTTTCGTTGGTTTTGCATTAGGTGCCTTCTATTTCAATAACAACGATGGTATACTAACCATGAATTACGAAAAGAATCTAGTTTATTCTGAAAGTACTCTTGAAGAGGTAAAAATAAGAATATATTTTTTTTTGTTAAAATTATGCATTTACTTATTTCCAAAAAAAAAAAAAAAAAAAAAGTTTAGTAATAGTCTAGAACCAGCAAAGGACGTTCAATTATTTTATGCTCCTTTAACGATTGTCGTAAACCAACTATTAGACAATGTCATGAGAGATTTTGTTTTAAGTTGGTGGACTCCTATTAACGAACACAAAGACCCTACTTTTGAAAAATTAGCTCGAGAAAGGTTAAATATTGTATTTTTAAACGTTGAAAAGATTTTATTAAATCAAGACCGTAATGATATCGTCATGTCCACTGTATACGGTGTAGCAAACACTTTAATTATTCATATGGTATATACACACACTAAAAAAAAAAAACTTCATATATATATGAAACCTGATCACTGAATATATATACCTTATAGCGAGAATGTCGAGCTTTAGAAGACTCTGAATTATCTATCGATCGTTATGTTCTCCAAAACCCCCAATCCCCTTTTTCTCAATTACTTTCAAAAGAGGAGCAACATCGTCAATTACGTACCCTCAGCCAAACCTTTTTAAAACGAACATTACCTGCTCAAGATAGAGACTCTCTTTTACTCATGAGTTTATTTAAAGAGCTATTAGCCAATTTTGTATTTGGTAGTATGTTGGACAGCCTAAGCGATCCTGATTTTCTCAATTGTTGGATCGTTGAGTTACTCTCCGAAAAGAAAAACAAGACAACTGAAGCAATTGCATCTGCTGTACTTGCCGATGCAAAAGAAGAAGAAGAAGCTGTTTATCCAGTAGAAGTAACCCCACCAAGTACACCAGAACTTACCCAAAGAGCAAACACCGATATAAAACCCAACATGATATTTCCACAAGGCTCTGTTCATTTTACTATTATGGATATATCTGCCCCTCAAGAAAGTGATCAATCCCCTAACAAATCCGAACTAGTGTATATTATCCAAATCGAACGACCAGCCATGGAAGACCACGCTGGTTCAGAAGGTGGCGGCTATGTCATTACCAGGTCCTACGCTGATTTTGAAACTTTTAATTCCATCCTCTATGCAAGACATTCAAAGCGAGCCACCAAGCTTCAATTGAGATTACCCCTGGATGCTCCTAAATCTTGGCTAAAACCTTCTTCGCAACAAAAGAAGAGGTTCCCTTTAGAGGCTGTGGGTCAATCATTAGAGCGGTTTATTGATGCCGTGGTACAAGACGGTGAACTGGGTACGGACCCCATTATCTTGCCCTTCTTACGAAAGGAACGACGATCTGAAGTAGGTAATGATGGTACTGTTATACCGTTTGCACAAGAGTTTAAAGAAGAAGCAGAAAACAATGGCCGCTCTCGATCGTTGTTCTCGCGTAACAGCATTAGTTCACTTAAATTAGACGATGAAAGGAGTAGTTCGGATCAATGGTTTACGTCAAAGACAAGAACAGGTTCTATATCTAGTATCCACAGCAGTTTATCAAAATCGGATTCTCCTACGGACGAAAACGAATCATCAAAGCAAAGCTCTGAGCCAGAGGAAATTGAGCCTACAAAACCACCATCGCGTCGAGATACCCCTATTACCAATAAAGCACTATCGGCTATGGACGTCGAACTGCTGATTGAAACAACGTACGCGCTGATTGTAGAGATATTCAACCTGACGTCTACGAACAATAAGGCATGGATGAGAAGATCGATTTTAAACCTGTTACGAGAGATTGTGCGTAGAACGTACGCAGAATTTATTTCTGAACAATACTCTGATTTTGTAAACGAGTATATGTCCCCCGACGCCATTGTCAGCATGCTGAATAAACTAGGCGACCAGTTCTGGCCTGAAGGAAAATGGATGTTGGAGGGTAAAGAACAAACAACCCGCACAGAAGAAGATAAAGAAAAAAGTAAACAGTTGGCGAGATCCTTGTTGATGAGCCAAGTTATTCCGAACGCGGTACGACAGCTTATTGGAGACCAAAACTGTAATACGGCCATGGATCGTATATGGGCTAGATGTCAAAATACAGAATTAAATAGAGTTTTGATATTACAAGTCATTGAACGTATTATCAAACCCATTCTAGGTTAAAAAAAAGCATCATTTTTCATATCTTGTATATAATTAAAATAAAAAAAAGAACTTATATTTATCAGAGTGCCAAAAAGGAGTGTTTTTATTTTATTTCTTTTCATCTTCGGGTTTAATAGTAGAAGGAGGGGCGGTTCGAAAGACTTGTTTGTACAAGACATCTGTCTTTTCCTTTACATACTCTTTCATTTGTGCTGCCTCAGGACCCTTTGTCCATTCAGAAGCTTGTTCAACAGTAGAGTTATACATTGGTACTACTTTCTTGTCAAAGACGTACTTGACTAATTTTTTTTTAAGTACTTACATAACTAGTTTACAAATATTTGCTTACCTCCTACGCCAGCTTCGCTCCATATATTTCCAAGATCAATTGTGTATTTTGTGGGCGCAGTTGCAATTTTTTCATTCATGCTATTTGTAAATAAATAGGTTAGCAACATCATACTAGATGATATACTCCAGCAAAAAATTAATTGTACCTTTCGGATTCTTTTGCATGCTTCATTTCTATTTTGTTTAAAAATATGTAGTTAGCACAAGTACTATAATGTATAATTCACCGTGCTATTTGTTGTTTTTACCGTCGATATGACTAACGCAGCCTTCTTTACCGTTAACGACGAGAACACTATATCCTTTAAGAGGATTCCAAGACTTTTCGTCACTTAATTGATTCGTATCTTGCGCAGTGGTAGTGGTAGGACTTCTAAAGCAAAGCATCGAACAATTGGGATCCTTTTGATCTTTACGAGCAGCACTTTGCTGCTTACACCACTGTAAGCAAACTTCATCCCAATTTTCATCTTTATTGCCACCATTCATCCACTTTGAATAGAACTTTGCAGCTTCCTTTCTATCGGAATCGTCGGTAGAACTTTGAGTCATAATTAATTCTTTAAAAAGAAAAAGAGAAAAAAGGAAAAAGCTGATTTCCCTCTCTGTTTTATAAGCCAAAACGGTCACATATTGTTGTTTAACCAACTTTTCTTTTTAAAAAACATTTTTTATTTGCTTTTTTTTATAACGAAAACACATTATATGAAGCGAGCGTATCACGATATAAAAGAAGACGATAGACGGTCTAGTATGAAGAGGAGGTACGAGGGCTCACCACTTAACAACTCATCCCCTGCCTGGTCTGCTTCTGCTTCTCCTGCCTATCGTCCATCACATAACGCCAGAAATCAACGCAAGTTTAAAGGATGTTCAAGGATCACTGATTATGAATTTTTAGACAAGCTTGGTGAAGGTACTTTTGGGTAAGTATTTCTAAAAAAAAACTCTCTAAATCCCCCCCCCCCAACAAGAACAAAAAAATATAAATTGATTTTTATAGTGAAGTACATAAAGCAAAAGACAGACAAAATAACAACTTGGTAGCTTTAAAAAGAATTCTGATGCACAATGAGAAAGAAGGAGTACGTGTTTATTATTATTATTATTATCTTTTTTGGTTAATGAAAACCTAATTCTTTTTTTTTAAAAAAATAGATTCCAATCACTGCCATTCGCGAAATAAAGATTCTAAAGCAATTGAATCATAAGAACATTGTACCACTAACTGATATTGCAGTAGAAAGAGGTAATTTTTTCTTTTATTGTGTGTACATAACTACAATTACTTATTTTTATTGCGTGTATAGAAAAAGGAAGTATATACATGGTATTTCCTTACATGGATCACGATTTGGCAGGTTTATTAGATAATCCTAAAGTTAGATTGACACCACCACAAATCAAAACGTACTTGAAGCAATTATTGGAAGGAACAGCTTATTTGCATCATGTAAAGTATATATTGTAATTAATTGGAAATATCGAATTAATTTATTGTTTTTGTCTGTATAGAATCGTATTCTTCATCGTGATATGAAAGGTAAAAAAAAAGGAGGCCATAATAATTAAAACAAAAATACTAAAATGCTGTAAAATAGCTGCGAATTTACTTATCAACAACGAGGGTATCTTACAAATTGCAGATTTCGGTTTAGCTCGTGGAATTGAAGATGACAACAAGGAATACACGAATTGTGTGGTTACTAGATGGTACAGACCACCAGAGCTTTTCCTTGGTGAAAAGAGATATACCAGTGCGATTGATATGTGGGGTGTTGGATGTGTGTTTGGTGAACTATTAAAGTCAAGACCTATTTTACAAGGTCAAGACGATATCGATCAGTTAAAAAAGATCTTTCAATTATGCGGATCGCCTACCAACGACAATATGCCAAACTGGGAGTCGCTCCCAGATGCTCATAAAATTAAATTCGAAACAAGTTCTAGGCGTGTACGTGATGAATACTTGCATTTCGATCCGCTCGCGGCTGATTTAATCGATAAATTACTTGTGCTTGATCCTGCTAAGCGTTTAACGGCTTTGGAAGCTTTAGAGCATGATTATTTCTATTCTGCTCCTTTGCCTGCCGATCCTACAGAGTAAGTCCATACCCATATTAATTTTTTCTTTTTAGCTAACTCTCTCTCTGTAGTTTACCAAAATATGAAGCTTCTCATGAATTCGATCGTAGAAAGACAAAGCAAAGAAGACATTAATATTTTCTTTTGTTATTATAAAAAAAAAGGATAAAAAAATACCATATTCATGTAAAACAAAATAAAAAGTAAAAAAAGACTATCCGTATTCACTCTTTTTTTTTTTTATAGTTTTAACCTTTCTGATCCTGCAACTCGTAGAAAAAAACAAGCATAAATCATGCAAAAAAAAAAAAGGTCTACTTAATTGATGTAATTCCATTACACAAGTCAGTAAACTGTCAGACTTTTTTTGATATCATTCGTTTTGTTGTATATTTAATGTTTTTTTTTAATCAATGGTAAATTTGTCTTCTTTTTCTTTACAAAAAAAAAAACTGTCTAATGGTGATGACCTTCAGGCTTTTCGAAACGAATACCACCTAAATTAAAAACAAATGAATAAATAAAAAAGAAATCTAATCACAAAAGATATCTATCCGGTTTACTTACAATAGGTACAAGCATGAGGTCCAGGTTTATCCAAGTTAATAAAAATCTTGGGGTGACCTAAAGATCCACCGCCTAATAAAAATAAAAACATTCAATAAATATATTCCAACTGCCCCTTTGAACAACTTACCACCATCACAATGAGTGACACGTTCAGTAACAAATCTAACAGGCTCTTCAGCAATAAGTTCAATAGCAGCCATAGGGTTAGGCTACAGAAAGAAAAAAAATTCATGTCAATTTGACGAAAATTCCATCTATAAAAAAAAGAGAGGATTCGTCATTACCTGAGCGTTGAGATCGGTTTGCTCGAAACGAGGTCCAGAGAAAGCATCAACCTTGGAACGTTGAGACTTTGACCAGGTTGTAACACGGTTCTCAGCTTGTTGGATATCGACACCGACAGGCTTAGAAGAAGGTTGCATAGATGTGGTGTAAGCAGCAACGCTCTTAACTGAGGTTTTGCGAAGAGTGGTGGTACTCAAACGTTGAACTGAAAGTCTAAGCATCGTGAGTTTTTTTTAGTACAAGTATTTTGAAAAAGAAGAAATATAAAAAAAAAATTCACCCCTTGGTTCAGAAACCTTCATATTTCCCCGCCAGATAAAGACGAAAGATGATGTCAGCAATATAAGAAAAATGTCTTGCTACACCACTTAATTGAGGAGCAGATTAAAGTACGCGAGAAAAAAGGGTTTTATTATGAGCAATTGATGAGCAATTGAGTAGTTTCTGAGCTCCAGTTTTTAAAAAAAACCTGGACCAAACACAAAAGTTACAAGATACGAAAACGGGCGAAACCAGAATGATTCAAGCCGTGTACAGATATTACTGCTAGTTGAGTATGTTCATAACAGACAAGGTAAAAAAGTGTCATGTATTTTAGTATTTTTTTCGCGTGCTCGCTCGTTTATCCACGCAATACGAGTATTATGAAACAACTTGTAGTATAAATACGTCGTGAATGTCACATGAATTACGCCTATTTTATCAACCTTTCTTTTTTTTTATCTTTTTTTTTATCTTTGTCTTTATTACTTCGTTTCGTTTTTTTTTTGCTTTTATTGTTTTTTGTCTTTCGTTTTATATGTTCGCCCTATATGGCTCTTCTTAAAGTAACCGCTATATATAAAGGTAAGTAATACTTCAGATTTTTTAATCGACCGTGTGAATTAACCGCGTATCAAGAATTTCCTGAAGACTTGCCTATTTATAGTTCAGGAATAAGTATTGACAATACAAGGGAGTTGGCAAATGTCTGGAGGACACGAATAAACATGGAGATAGACACAACCGATAGAGTTAGCAAGTTGTTGAGTATGTAAATAATTATATTCACATATTAATGTATTTTTCGCTTACTATCGACAAACGATTTAATAGACCTGCGATACTGAACAAAGATTGGAACAGACTATTTATTTTGACTCAGGGATACGAATGTGCCATCTCATCATGCTATTTTGATATTTAATCTAAATTTGATTGTTTTAGAAACATAGCACAGTTTTTTGGTTGTATTACCAAATTATTTAAAGATTGGAATAAAGATTTCACAGTAAGCGGTTCTCTCATCATTTTGACTATATACGTCCGTACGCATTCAATTCAATCATTTTTATACATAGGCACACGTCTACAAACCCGTTGTCACAACGTATTTAACAAACTATAAATGTGTCCGAGTATAAGATGACATTTGGTGTACTTGTTTTACATGAAAGTATAGATAAAACCATAAATAAAGCTGAATATGAGCTGCCTGCTTATTTTTATTAACCTTTTTTCACCCTGTTGTAGGCTTACGTAATTATTTTTTGAGAACGTGACTTTCTGCCACTGTCCAGGGCTGCTCTATTGTATTAAGTCCCAAATAGTAAGTAGGAAGACCTACACATTTATATCCTCAATATTCAAAATACTCCCTTACAGTTTGTGTGTGTGTGAATTGGCGCATTATCTATGACTATATAATACGCGGACACTTATTCGTATCATCAAGGCTCATTTTTAAGAAACTGATGAAGTGACCTATTACAATTCCTGGACGTAAATAGGCTTTTATTCTTCGTAGGTCTCGGTTTTTTTTTACGTCGACTGCTCTTGTAGTCGGTCGGGTAACAATGCGACGGATACCCTTCCTGGATCAAGCCGGAGTGTTTCATATTGACATTAGAAGCAGGTTTCGTCCTGTATATAAAGTAATAATATTAGGTGATCTGAGCTCAGCCCGTACATACACATATATATAAAAAAAGCTTAAAAAAAAGGCAGATAATGAAAATCTAACCAATGGAATTGAGTGAGCAATCAAACCTGTTTGGTATCACAAATGAAGTTTTACTGTATTACTGTGAAATATACAAATAAAGACTGGTTCTTGTTTTTACTGATTCCCAATTGAGAACAATTTTGTTAGTCCCAGTCATTCGATCATCTGTTTATTTACGTTTCGTCTTTTTTCTTTTTTTCTTTTTCTTTCTTTTTTTTTTTTACAACTCTTTTTATTATTATTAACCCTGTAATATGGCCGAAGCAGAAGCAACACCAGTGGTGGCTCCTCCACCTGCTGCTGCTGCCGCACCCGTAACTCCCGTTCAAGCTCCTCCAACAGCAGCTGCACCGGCACTGGCAACACCCGCACCGGCACCCGCTGCTGCAGCAGCTCCTGCACCGATGGCAGCTGCTGTAGCTGCACCCGGAGTTCCTGTAGGTCCAACAGGACCTATGATGGGTAACTTGAATCCTATGGCACAGCAAAGACCGATGCATATGGGAGCTCATCCTATAATTAATCCCGTACCCGTAAGAAATACCTTTATGAATGGCGTCCTAAATAAAATAAGGTTAGCTGCCAATCTAGGAGGCTCTCCCGATCAATATTATCATCAACAGCAACAAATGATGATGCAGCCGAATATGAGAAATATGCAACAATCCATTCAGCAACCACAGCCCATCGTTGCACCTGTACCAGTACCTGCAGTAGCAGAAGAAATGGTTGTGAGACAGCAGCATCAACAGCAGCAACAGCAGCAGCAGCAACAAATGATGCTCCATAATAACGCTATGAACGGAGGAGGTATGAATGGAGGTATGGGTGGAGGAGGCATGGGCGGAGGTATGATGTCGCAGCAACAACAACAACAGGAAGCACAGATGCTCATGATGATGTTAGGGATGAATGGACAGCAGCCACAACAACAACAGCAACAGCAACAAATGATGCTTCAGAATAATGCTATGAACGGAGGAGGTATGGGCGGAGGAGGTATGGGCGGAGGAGGTATGGGCGGAGGAGGTATGGGCGGAGGAGGTATGGGCGGAGGAGGTATGGGAGGAGGAGGCATGGGCGGAGGTATGATGTCGCAGCAACAACAACAACAGGAAGCACAGATGCTCATGATGATGTTAGGGATGAATGGACAGCAGCCACAACAACAGCAACAACAACCGCAAATGAATCAATATCAACAACAGCTGATGTTACAGCAACAAATGCAACAACAACAAATGCAGCAGCAAATGCAGCAGCAGCAACAGCAGCAGCAAATGATAGCAATGTCTGCCATGGTACAAGCACAGCAACAGCAGCCGTATCAACAGCAAAATATGTTTCGACAACAACAGTTACAGCAACAACCTAATTATTATACACAGCAGCAACAGCAACAATACCCAATACAAAATTATAACGGAGGAGGAAGGATGTATAATAGTAGTAGTGCACCTTATGAAAACTATTACGGAAGCAATTCGAGCTACTATAACCAACCAATGCAAGAGTACAATAATATGTCGAGATATAATAGAAATGGTACATACCCTCAAAGAGCTCGTCAATATAGTTCAGTCAAAGACTTGAGATAATAAGCTTTTGCTCTTGCTTTAAAAATAAACGTTTTTTAATTAAACTCCGTGTAATTTTTCGCTTGGCACGTCATGCTTGTTATAAGTTTTCGCCCCTTTTATTCTTCTTTTTCTTTTTTTCTTTATATTTTATTCCTTTTTTCAAGATGAGTATGGATTCACAACTCATTAAAACAGGTAAAGTAGCAACAAAAGTATATATTTTCAAATATACTGATAAGTGTTGTCAATAGTCAATAAACTCCAAGATGCTTTCGCAACAGTCGGTGTTCACAATCCAGTGGATTTACCTCAAATCGCCGTAATTGGGTCTCAATCCAGTGGTAAAAGTTCAGTATTAGAGAACATTGTTGGACGTGATTTTCTTCCACGAGGTACGGGTATTGTTACTCGTCGTCCCTTGGTAAACAACATTTATAAAAAAAAACGTGTATGCAATTATTCTTATTATTTCTCCTTGCTTTTAGATTTTACAATTAATCAATCGACCTGCGTCCGAGGAAAATAAAGAAGAAAGTGACAAACAAGATGAAGGAAAGGACAATCAAAACGAATGGGGAGAGTTTCTTCATTTACCGGGTCAAAAGTTTTATGATTTCAACAAGATTCGAGAAGAGATTGTAAAGGATACAGAATTAAAGACGGGTAAAAACCTTGGTATTTCCCCACAACCTATCAACTTGCGTATATTTTCTCCTAACGTCTTGACGTTGACCTTGGTTGATTTACCTGGTTTAACAAAGGTGCCCGTTGGAGATCAGCCCAAGGATATCGAGAAACAAATTCGTGATATGCTTCTCAAGTATATTACAAAGCCAAATGCAATCATCTTGGCTGTTACTGCTGCTAATACAGATTTGGCTAACTCGGATGGTTTAAAGTTGGCAAGAGATGTCGATCCTGAGGGACTTCGTACGATCGGTGTATTAACAAAAGTAGATTTAATGGACCAAGGTACAGATGTCATTGATATTTTAGCTGGTCGTGTGGTTCCTTTAAGATTAGGTTATGTCCCTGTCGTCAATCGTGGTCAGCGTGATATCGAGTCTAAAAAATCCATCAAGCGTGCGTTAGAATACGAATCCGAGTACTTTGAAAACCATGCTGCTTACAAGTCTAAAGCTCAATACTGCGGTACTCCCTTCTTGGCTCGTAAATTAAATATGATCTTGATGCATCATATTAGAAATACGTTACCTGAAATCAAGGCCAAGATTCAAGCCGCTTTACAAAAATACCAACAAGAGTTATTGACTTTAGGTGATCCGTTGGATGATGGTTCTTCAGCTAGTCGTGCTAATTTGGTTTTAAATATTATCACTGAATTCTGTACGGAATTTAGAACGATTATTGATGGTAACTCAAACGATCTTTCTAGCTTTGAATTATCGGGTGGTGCACGTATCAGTTTTGTTTTCCATGAATTGTATGCGAACGGTGTCAAGAGTATTGATCCCTTGGAACAAACCAAAGATATTGATATCCGTACCATCTTGTACAACTCTTCTGGTTCCTCTCCTGCATTATTTGTGGCCACTACTGCGTTTGAAGTCATTATCAAGCAGCAGATTAAGCGTTTGGAAGAACCCAGTGTCAAATGTATCAATATGGTATACGATGAGCTCGTGCGTATTCTTGGTCAGTTATTAACCAAGCAGTTCTTCAAACGTTTCCCTACGTTGAAAGAAAAGTTTTACCAAGTTGTCTTGACCTTTTTTAAAAAGGCTATCCAGCCTACGTCCAAGTTGGTGACGGATTTAGTCGCTATGGAGGCTTGTTATATCAATACTGCGCATCCCGACTTTTTAAACGGTCATCAAGCAATCGGTATTGTTAATGAGAGAATTAGTCAAAAGAACCAGCAACAAGTTGAGCATAGCACAAAATCCAAGACGCCCAATACATTACAAACGAACGGTGCTGATACGTCTTCAAATACTGAAAATAACGGTTTATTCGGTAGTTTCTTTTCGGGAAAGAAGAACACACAAAAGAAATCTGCTTCTGCTATGATGGACGCACCACCTACGACATTAAAGGCTACGGGTGCACTCTCTGATCGTGAATTTATGGAAACAGAAGTTATTAGTAAGTATTTTTTTTTTTTTTTTTTGCACTGCTGTAGAAATAGGGCCAAAAAGCTAACGTGTTTTTTCTTTTGGAAAATAGAATTATTGATCCAATCGTATTATAATATTGTAAAGCGTACGATGGTTGATATGGTACCTAAAGCAATCATGTTGAACTTGGTCAATCACTCGAAAGAAGAACTTCAACGTGAGTTGCTCACTGAACTTTATAAACACGATGTATTAGACGATCTGTTACAAGAATCAGATTTCACTAGACAAAGAAGAAAGGACTGCAAGAAGATGATTGAAGCGTTACAAAAGGCTGACGAAATCGTTGGGTCTGTCTAATTTAACTATTTTTCCTTAAATTTTTTTTTTTACAATTTATAAATAAATAAAAGAATATAAGTATTTTTTCATTTTTTTATTGAGATCTTTATAGTCAGAGTATAATTATTGTTTTCAAAGAGTTATTGTAAAGTTATTTACTGTGTCTTTTATAGTAACAGTACGTACGGCTTTGCATCGTATAAAAACCGGCATGTATCGTGTGCCATGTGAAAGCCTTTGTGCAAACGTATATCTTCCGTAATGATTTTCCCAATCGACATACCGCGTAATACTATCACTCCCGGTCCTTTCCAATTTCAAATAAACTGAACGTACCGTCGCAAAGCCATAAAAAAAAATATGATCAAAGGTCGTATCTAACATATCGATATTATTATCCAAGTCGCCAATAAACGCGCAACTGGAAACGGTAAATTCAGCAATATAAGATACGTGTGATGAAAACATAGTTAAGAAGGAAGGATATATCAATACTTCAAACAGGTATACGTAATTGCAGGACAATAGTTTACTTGGGTATTGTGCTTCCGAGGTAAAACTGTACAGAGGTGTGTTGATAATTTCGATTTCGTGCAAGTTGGGACATTGACGCAAAATATCAGAAAAGGAAGTAACGTTTGATAATGTTCTAGATATTGTTTCTTCGCACCCATATTTTAAGCACATGTCTATTTTAAGACGTTGAAGGTTATGTTTTGAACGTTCAAATAAACCAAGCCGTGGTAGAAAGTAGTAAGGGTTTTCTCGCGTGTAGGATACTTGAAGCGTTAGGGTCTTTACTAATTTGGTGTAGGTTGATAGAGATAGTAGATTGGTTTTATTTACTTGCTTAAAGATAATATGAAGATTTTTGACAATGTTTTGAGTATCGTGCTCCCTTTGCATAGTACATCGACGGATTGAATAGACGAACAGTCTTTTACCCGAACATCAACTGTATACAGGAGCGATCTACTTGTCGAAACAACGGATGTAGTTTTTCTTCTCTGTCTGTGAAGCGAAAATGGATGCGTTTGACCAAGTACCCTGTATTGCTGCAACTTAAGGTACGGGCGAATGTTGCTAGCTGCTGCGTACGTTCTAGTATCACTCGTTTGTAGATATTCATTTGTGCTAGCGCGTCCCAGTTCTTGCAGGTGAGCTGGCACTGGAACATGTCTTTTCATTGGAAGTTTGGGCCGTTTAGAGGGGTGGTTTTTAGCTCAAGGTATTTAAAGATTATACCAAAGATCTCCACAGGTACATTTTTCCAACTACTCATGAGGAAAAAAATATGTAAAGGAGAAAGGCGTGATTAATCACGGAATTTGTAAAGGCATTTTTTATATGTATCAACATTTTGTGTACGACAACAGTCAAACTCAGTTTGGGCTGCTGGAATGTTATTAATGTTAAATTCAGTGTTGGAAAATGAAGTGTAAAAGTTCTGATTAAATAGAATGGCCTAAGTGAACACGGAGTGATATAGTCCTTCTTCCCATATCCAGCAGAAACACAACTAATATGTTAATTGTGTTACTGAATACTATTTCCCTTTTTTTAACAAACCTTGTTTATAACCTGTTGGACATCTAACGTTTTCAACTTGATTCATGCAACAAGTTCGAAGTTGAGCTAGCGCATGAAAAAAAAAAGTACTCAATTTCTTATTTTTTTTTTTTTTTATTTTTTTTTTTTTTTTTTTTTGCTGAACGTTGTAGAGTAGAGCGTCCCTAAAAATATTACTCGCAAACCAACCTATTTACTTTTTCACTAGCATAAATCCCTTTAATTATCGCTATCAAACGAAACCAAATAGAGTTCTTGTAGCTTTTCTCGGAAATTGTGACTTGATAAAAATGTCTAAATATATAAAGTTGTCCTCCCCCCCTTTTTTTTCTTTTCTTTTACCCTGGTAAAATGAGTAGAAGTAAAGAGACACTTGAAAGTGTAGTATTCGGTACAGGACTTACAGGTAAAAAAAAACCACAAGCACACCGAAAAAAAAACATAGATCACTTAAAAAAAACGATGGAATAAGCTTTGACAGGTGCAACAACAGGAGCAACGATTGCAGTTTTAAAGAATGCTCCTGTCAAACAATATGCGATTTCAACTGGTTTAAATTGTGGAGTATTCGGTGCAACTTTTTTCAGTAAGTTTTATACTACGTTACGATCGAGAAAGCGATTTTTAATACAGCGTAAAATATAGTGGTTAGAGAGACGTTTATTACATATCAACGTAAACAGAATTCTCAGTTTGGATTAAAGGACTCGGAGACCAAAGATATCGATGCGTTGTTTAGTAGTGCAATGGCGGGAGCTACAACGGGTGGGTTGCTTTCGGCAGCGTACAAGGGGCCCAAGAGCGTGGTTTCGGGGGCGGTAATGTACGGTGCTATCTGTACAGGGTTGCAGGTGGCGTATACAGCAGGTAATAGTTGGAGACAGCAGTGGATTTTAGAAGGCAGTGTTGGTGGGAATCAGGCGACAAGTACGGAGCAACCAAAAGAACCGTTTAGTATTATGAAGTATATCAATTTGCCTAGCTGGTTTCCTATCCATCAGCTTTCTGAAGAGGAGTATAATGATTTGTTGGATACTAAATTGAAGACGTTGGAAGCTGAATTAGCCGATTTGGAAAAGAAGATTCAATCCAGTAAATAAAATAAAATCTTTTTTTTTTTGTAAATAAAGTAATATCCCCCCCTTTATGTGTTATATATATTTTTTTTTATTTTAAGGTGTGCGCATAAAAAAAAAGATCTTCTACAAACTACTTCCAAAGCTTCTTTAAACTGGTATTAGAATCGGAATCCTTCTTCATAACCTTTGCAACGGACATTTCAAAATCTTCCTGAGTGACGTGAACACGACGTTCACGTAAAGCAAACATACCAGCCTCAGTACAGACGGCCTTTACCTCAGCACCACTACTACCGCTCATTTTCTCAGCGATCTTGCGGAGGTTGATACCACGGGTCAAGTTCATTTTACGTGAATGGATCTTTAAAATATCAGCACGGGCTTCTTCGCTTGGTGGGGGGAACTCAATCTTACGATCGATACGTCCAGGACGCAGTAATGCAGGATCTAAAATATCTATACGGTTGGTGGCCATGATCACTTTGATGTTCTTTGTAGCTTCAAAACCGTCAAGTTGGTTCAATAATTCCAGCATGGTTCTTTGTACTTCGGAATCTCCTCCGCCTCCACTTTCCATACGGGCAGAACCAATAGAATCAATTTCATCCATAAAGATAATTGAAGGGGCATGCTCTCTGTTTTTTTGTGCGTTAGTAAAAAAAAAAAAACGCGATTATATATAAAAAAATGTAATTGTATTATTTTACCTGGCCATGACAAAGAGTTCACGAACCATTCTACTACCTTCACCAATATACTTTTGAACCAACTCAGAACCAGAGACACGAATGAACCGACAGTCTGTGTGGTGAGCAACGGCTCTTGCTAAGAGGGTTTTACCGGTACCTGGGGGACCGTACAAGAGTACACCTTTAGGTTGCGCAATACCAAGAGCTTCAAATAACTCGGGGTGCTTGACGGGTAACTCGATAACTTCCTTAATTTCTTTAATTTGTTGGTCGAGACCACCGACCATTTCGTAGGTGGAGTCGGGGACTTTTTCAACCATCATGAGAGAGACGAGAGGATCGATCTTGTTGGGAAGGACTTTGTGGAGTTGGTAAGAGTCGTTGCGGAGTGCGACACGGGTGGTGGGTGTTAATAACGCAATGTCAATGTCGGCGCCGAGATCAACAACGAATTTTCCTTCAGGGTGGACCTATATTTTTTGAAGATGAGTTTGTTTGTGTGCGTATTATTTTTTAAGATGTAATGTATGGTTACCTTGACTAAAACTTTCTTTTTGCCCATAACTTTAACTACTTCACCAACATAGGATCCAGGTTCTTGTAATAATTGAAGTTCTTCCTTTAAGAGACGAACTAAGAATGGGGAAATGTCAGTATTAGGGGTAAGTATTAGATTACTGGAGTTGTTATTACCCTTTGCGTTTAATGCGTTTCTTTGGGCTTCTAAACGTCTCAAGTCTTGAGACTTTTCGTTCGTGACGATTTCACATTCCTCAATCTTTGCTTGATAATAAGACTTGATTCCTTCTTTCTTCATTGTTGAAATAATATTTTTTAAAAAAGAGTTTAGAGGAAAAAAAAAAGGAGAAGAAATTACATTTTTTATTGGAAATAAATTACGCGTCGATTAAGGAAAGGGAAAAGCTACGTCACGCTTCTTCTTCGGGACCTGAATCAATGCAGAATGGTAAATGTCTTCGCTTGACTACTTGCTCAAATAAACGCCTACGACAATCAGAATGGTACCTATGCCCGGTTTCACAATCACAGTCACCTAACCCTTTCAAGAAGCTACAGACGTATTTCTGCGTACTGATCCAAAGCATAGGCAGGTCAAAGTCTAGACTGTACTTTTGTTTTAAAGTACGATTGACGTTTGTCTTTAATGCAACTTTATGCGATTGGTGCCTGTTTGTGTGGCCGTGAGATACGTCGGCGTGAGTAAATACAAGTAATACGTTTTTCCAAAAGTCGTGTGAGTAAGGGGATAGCAAGTTAAAAAAAGAATCTATTGTTTTATAAATGGTGTCGGATCTTTTTTAGAGGGGTTAGTATAAATGAATGTGATATATGGGTTGTTGTGCATGACTTTACGAGGTGGTGATTTTAAAGACGAGCAAAATACAATGAATACCACCTTTATGTATGGCGGTATGGAGTAGTGCTTGCTGGATGATGGTAAAGAATTCATCGTCTCTGTTTTGAGAATCAGCGAAACCAGGTGTGTCTATAACATGGATATGACAGCCGAAATGTTCCTTGTTGTGAAGGTATGGGTGTAGTGGAGCCCAAAATGCAGATAATGATTGGATATCTTTTGTTTGAGACTATTTAAAGAAAATGTTATAAAAAAAATCAGCTCGCCTTATTGAATGTTTGTAGTTACTTTGGCAGATATCTTTTGTTTAAAAGCTTGTGAACCAACTAGGTCATTTAACAAACTAGATTTACCATCACCTGTTCTACCTAATGCTATAATATTTAGTTCGGTTTCTTGCAAGTTGAACTCTGGATAGGCAAGCAAACTATTTATAGGCTCAGTACAGTATCTCCAGCGTGTGTTGGTCATTTTTTATTAAAAAAAAAAAGTTTAGTTACAAATACGGGAAGAGAAAACTAAGGTTTGATTGGGTCCGCAGTTTTCATATGCTTTCTTTTCCGAACAAACCCGTTAATGTAGTGACTTTTTTTTTTTTTTTTTTTTTTTTTGGTATAAATAAGGGTTTAACGACAAGTAAAAACAAAAAAAAAGGTTGTTTCTTCTTCTCTACCTTTTTAACATTTTTTTCTTTTACATTTTCTTTAATACCTTGAGCATAAAAAAGTGAAACACAGACAGTATATGTATTTGAAGAGATTAAAAGAAAATGGCTACAACAATTTGGTCTAGTAAAAGAAATAATCGTTCAGCGCCTTGTACAATATTCACAAGTACTACATTATCACCTCGTCAGATTGCTAATAAAGCGTATACGCTAGGATGTAAGAAACTAGATCGTGATGATAAACGAAGTAAACAAAGGTATCATGTTCGCGAAAGGCTATTGTTATGTAACACGATATCGAAAGCAGAGGAAGTTTTGAATGCACGTACAAGACGTACCAATAGACGTGTGATGGCGGCAGAAGACGAAGAAGAACATTCGTCGGATGAATTCTCCATGAAACACGTTGTAAATAATAAAGAAAATCACTCACCACTAAGATCATCTGCTAAAGATGATGATGAAGTTGAAGCAGAAGAGGAGGAGAAGACTATACCCCATATAAATACTACTACTACTACTACTACATCTAATCATATAGCATCATCCACATCATCTGCATCATCTGCATCATTATCATCTATCTTACCACGAGACTGTAGAATAGCACTCACTGCAAAAACAAACGTCAATTCACCCATCGCAACCATCATATAAATTTACTTGTCTCCCTATATAAATAAATAAAAAAAAAAATCTGGTTTAAATTTCTATTTCTCACGGTATGAATTCTCCGTTTATTTTTTCGGGTGAAATCGTATACACCATTTTGAGCCAGTCAAAATACAAACTAATGAGTCACGCGTCGTAAAAAAAGTATTTTATGCACGCGTAACACATGCAATCCTAGAGTGCCGGTTACCATGACGACTTATGGGTAACTAAAAACATAATGATTTTTTTTTTATTTAAATGTATGCCTCTTTTGTAAAGGAGGTAATTCATGCTCTAAACGAGTAGCCATTAAACTAGAGATGGAAGGTAAACTATGGTGCTGGTGTGATGTAGAAGATAAAGATGGTAGAGGCGATGATATATTGGATGATGCAGGTGGAGGTGGAGGAGATATAGTGGCTAATGATGGTGGAGTAGTGGGTAATAATGGTGGAGGAGACGATGTTAACATCATAGTATCCCCATCTGGGTTCATAAGGTAATCAAGTGATTGCGTTGCCATTACAGTTTGTCCTATTTTTTTTTTTTTCAAATTAGTATAAAAAAGAAGAAATAGAATAAATACTTGCTTATTTTAGAAAAATGATGTTTGTCACTTTCGGAATTAGGGTCTAATGACATCTTTTGTTTAGTTTATAAAAATTAGTGTTTTTTTCAACTGTGCTTTATGTTACATTTATCTAACAGTTGCATGATAAAATCCACAAGAGCTTCCACTACCTAAAATACGGAAAATAAACAAAATATTTGTGATACAGTAAAGTTTTAGATGACTAACTTTTTGCTGCTTTGCTTGGACACGACTTAGTTCGACAGTTTGTCCCCATAAATCCCTTCTTTTTTTGTCTACAAGGTCTAGCCTATCAGAAAATCCCGACAAGGTGTTCTCTATAGATTCATTAGTATAGTCGGATTTATGCTGTTGATCTGTTGCATCAGCTACTCCCTCTCCTTGTTGCTCTTGGTTTGGTTTTGCTGTACGCCTTTTAATTTCGCATAACTTTTCTGTGTTGTCTTTTCTAAAGCAATCGTGTTTGAATTGCCACACGGCCCTTTTTTCAGCAGTATCATCGTAGGATAAATTCAATCGATATACTTTGCGAAACCCATACACTAGTAAAACGATTAAAAAAAGAAATAGAATGAAAATAGAAAACTTACAATTTAACTGACGCACAAAACTTTGCCAATTACTGTGTTTAAAATATTTTGGTAAAATAACTTTTGAGAAATTAGAAGCATTTGGAACGCAAATAACTTGTCCGCTGTCTACCCAAAATATATGTTCTTGAGACGCCGCATCATTTAAAATACTAAGCGATTTTTTTTAATAAAAAGAGAGAGATATAAGCTTTTTTTTTTAGTTTATTTATTTCCTTACAACCATAATTTCTTTATAAAGGAAGGTAAGGGTCTTTTTTTTAACGCGCTTTCGTTGCTATCAAAGGTGCTTATATTTTCCATTTAATGAGGGTAAAAAATCCAAGTGCAGGGTAAAAAAACCAAGTGTATGGTAAAAAGGAAAGAAAAAAGGATAAAAAGAATAAAAGAATAAAAGAATAAAAAAAAGGAAAAAAAAATAAAAAATAAAAAATAAAAAATAAAAAATAAAAAGATATTTAACCAATAGAACAAAACTACTTCTATATTTAGTTTGAGTTTATTCCCATTTGTTTAAACGCGATTGTATCTTTTCTAACCGATCTACGATCTCCTCATCTTTATCAAACATTTTCGTTACTCTTTCTGTCACATCTGTTACTAGGTTACAAGCAGATTTCCTCCAGTGTTGTTGTTGTTGTCCGTGAAACGACGATGACACATCTACCAAACACGTCGTCAGCTTATCCGCTGCTTGAATCGACAAGTCTAAAAACGTAGTCTTGGTAAGTGTTTGTTCTTCTTCACTTTGGTTCACAGTAATACTAAACGGCCTGAACAACAATATCTTGACCATGTTGTAAATCATGTGCATGTGTACTATAAATTCCGACCCTTTATTATTTTCCTTGATAACATTCCATTTCGCCCAATCCGGAAGCTCCTGTTCCCAAATCTCCATATCCCTGACAAGGGTCAACACTTCATCAACATCGATCTTGCGTACTTGGTCTTCTTTTACCTGTACCACCTGATAAAAAAGCGTGACCACTTTATTCAAAAGGCACATTAATTTCGCTTCTAGAATGATCACCGCGACTTGCAGCGGAGGCGTGTCCCATTCCGTTGGTTCTATTGTTGCAGCAGATTGTTTCATCACCTCTTTTGCGTCATAGATCTGAGAACATTTAAACTGAAATGTAGCACTTTCAATATCTAAATAAATTAAGCTGGCAATTAACACTTGCCACTTGGCATCATCTTGTTGCCGCCAGTCCGAGTTGCAGAGTAAGCGAATGGCAATTGGTATTAGGGAATTATCTATCCAACCTAATAGAACTGAGCATAGAATCAGTTGGTAAGTGGGGGCAGCTTCAACGCGTAAAATGTAGTCTAGGTATATCGTTTTTAAGTACCAAATGCAATCATGCATTATGGAATTATTTCCTAATGTAGGAGGAAAATACGAAATCGAGATGGTATATGCAGTAATTACGCAAATAAACGACAGTTCGTCCCTGGTTTCATAGGAGAGCCTTAAATGCTCTTCTAATTGTAGCATTAATTGTATTAGATGATGTGTTACATTATTGGGTTGTTGTTGTAGTGTCTTATATCTTTCTAATAGGTGCTGTAGTATATCGGGAACCATTTTTTGGATCTGTATTGATACGTCTTCCGTGTTGCTTGTAGTATTTAATTGAGTTTGTGGGTGGTGACGACGAGAAAGTAAAGAGCTGGTACAGAATACAGGTACAGTAACTAAATACTCATCTTCTTCTAATTCCTCGGTATCTGATTCCTGTTCAAAGTACCCCTCGGCGTCAGGGTCCCACAGCGCAGGTAAGTAGTCTGCGCCGAAGTCTCGGATAACTTGGCCAGAGACTGTCTTGATAAATTCATTGAATTCACTGAGGTTGCGAGTGACGGCGTGGATAGAGAGGCCGCGAGGTGATAAGGACATGGACCAACCAGCGGGTTCGTCAATGGGTTTGGTATCAACATCAAATTGATGGATAGTGGTGGTGGCGTGTTGTAATTGTAATGGGGTTTGAGGCTCGGGATCGGGTTCGAGTTCGCCATTGATGAGTTTGTCAAGCTTGTCTTCTTCGGATGTCTGCATGTATTTTACAAGGAATTCTCCTTCGAGTTCTTTTAAGGTGTCGTAGAGTGTGAGTACTTTTTGGGATAAGTCTGTAAGATTCGGTGGTGCATCTGGGTATTCACACTATATAAAAAGAGGGGAGAGCGTTAAATTTGTTTTTCTTTTTTTTTTCTTTTTTTTTTTGGTTGGTGGTGGTGTTAGAGAACATACTGGTTGATTAGATCGAGAACATCGTGTACAAGTAGGTCGTGTTTTAGAACATCTAATTTAATTAAATGTAAGTTGAGGCTGTAAAAGAAGTAACAAAAAAAAGGGGGTTCTTTTTCTTTTACTTTGCTTTCTTCTTTCGACAACGAAGACAACTCAAGTCTTTATTTCCAGTAGATATCACTTTTCCTGCCATTTTATTTCAAACAAACAAAAAAAAACAACAACAATAACACTTTTTTTTTTAAGGTACAAAAAAGTTTTCAGGGTTACTTTCGCCGTGATTTTTTTAAAAAAAGAAATCTTGTTTAATTGGTTGCTTTTGCCCTTAAAAAATACGACTCATCTTTTTTTTGAGAAGCTTATTTGGGGATCAACTCGATATTAGGTATCTTCTGAATCGACCGTACTAAGCTGGTAGTTAGGAAGTTTTTTATCATTCCGTACGATACAAACGTTCTCAAAAAAGAGAGAAAAATACGATTTGTTTCAGGAGTCCCTTGATATTTCAACCGAACGTGAATCTGGTTTAGTGCCGATGCGAATACTCCTATCCTGCACTATTGGTGTGCACGTAGTGAAGCACCTTCAATCTAACAGTTTTTTCTCCGTAAAGGCCATTTATTTAAAAGAATTTCTGCTGCAGAATATTAGAGGGAGGCGTAGCGCAAACACATACTAGGATATTTGGTGATTATAGTAATTTTTTTCCTTTTTGAATAGTATGTTTTTTTACTTCTCCTATGTATAGGTTTATGATAAATTAAAAAAAATGTATATACAATTAGCGCAATACTAAAGGGCGGTTTTTGTTTTTCCAAAGGGCGGTTATAATTTTCTCAAAAAGCGGTTACTGTTTTCTCAAAAGGCGGTCTCTTCGGTCCTCAGTAGATATTTTTTACAGTTGTCTGTGACATTTTATTAGATAGAATTGCTTTTTAAGCAACCTTCAAATATGTTTTTAGAGTGGCTGTGTAAATGGCTCATAAATAGTTACTTTAGGCTCAGAATGAATAAATAAAAAAAGTAGACAGGAGGTGGATGCGAGCTCAAAACAAATAAGTAACAAATGGACGGGAGGTGGACGCAAGCTCAAAACAAATAAGTAAAAAAGTGGACGGGAGGTAGACGCGAGCTCAAAATGAATAAGTAAAAAAGTGGACGGCAATCTAAACTCGAGACAAAAGCAGACATTTATTTTTGATTTGAAGCCAATTATTTTTGAGAAAATGCCAATCACCATAAGCCTGACTGTATACCGCCCTACAATTTGAAAAATCCGCCTTTTGAGCCTAAAGTAACTATTTATGAGCCATTTACACAGCCACTCTAAAAACATATTTGAAGGTTGCTTAAAAAGCAATTCTATCTAATAAAATGTCACAGACAACTGTAAAAAATATCTACTGAGGACCGAAGAGACCGCCTTTTGAGAAAACAGTAACCGCTTTTTGAGAAAATTATAACCGCCCTTTGGAAAAAAAAAATCCGCCTATTGAGAATTTTAAAAACCGCCCTTTTATTTAAAAAATCGCCCTTTAGTGTTGCGCTAACTGTATATATATTTAGAGAGAACCAAATAGAGCAATATGTATCGCTCAATTACAATTGGGCCTTCTGCTCCAGATAAACTTATGGCTTCTACGGAATGAAGAAAAGCGCAAAGCAAGGCGCTGCCAGTATACTTGGTTGTACTGGACGATACCGTCTTCTTGTCTGCAGATCCAGTTTCTGAGGTGTCGGGTTCCGGCTGTCTCTACGACGAAGACATTGAGACGGTGTCTTGTTGCTGGTTCGGCTTTTGACGAAGTCTACGATTTAGACTCTTTGTTTGCTGTACAGAAAGATACATATAGCCGCGCTGTGGTAAATAGCATGTTTTCTTAGAATTAGATAGTACATTTGTCCCCAATTGAACGTTTCTTGTGCCTGAAAAAAATAAATATGTTTCTAAGCAATTACGCATAAATGATTCCTCTTTTCTCTCTTTTTGTTTTAAATCTTTGCGTAACCAGATATCTTTGTTTTATCACAATTGATTCCAATTACCAATGTATACAATGAGATACCTTACTGTGTCCTGAAACGTTTCATTGTCAAGGCGGATGATCGTGACTGCCCTCAATTGAAAGAGACGAACTTTTTTTTTTATTTTTATTTTATTTTATTTTTTTCACCCACTTTGTTGTCTTCTCCTCTTCTGTCCGTATAGTTTATATTATTTAAAAAAAAACGCAATGCCTTGCCATAACTGTGGGTCAGATAAAACGGAAGTAGATAATGCCTCTGGTATTAGTGTCTGTGTTAATTGTGGTGTGGTAAGTTTTTTTTTTTGGTTACTTGTGTTATAGAGTTGATTTAACTAAAGTAAAAAATAAAGGTACTGGAAGAGAATAGAATTGTTTCTGAAGTTGCTTTTGCAGAAACTTCTGGTGGTAAAGCAGTAGTTCAAGGTTCATATGCTGGTGAATCAGGTAAAAAAAAGAGAATTGTAATTTTTTTTTATTATTATTATTATTATTATTCTGACACGGCCCCAATAGGTCGAATTTCTGGTGGTGGTTTATTTGGTAGAAGCCGTGGTAGAGAAGGTCAAGAACAAGCTATTGAAAATGGTAAATATAATACTACTAAAAAAAATAATACGCAGATATCTAGATTTACTAATGTATGGTGATTGTTGTAGGTCGTTTAAAGATTTCTAGTTTAGCGCATGCTGTGCATTTACCAGAGCGTTACAGAGACTCAGCACAAAGATATTATAATCTAGCTGTAGTCAATCGATTTACGCGTGGTCGTCGTAGTGACTTTGTTGCTGCGGTTTGTTTATATGCTGTCTGTAGAACAGAAAAGAGTTCACACATGTTGATTGATTTCTCAGATATTCTTCAGGTAAAAAAAAAAAAACCTACCCTTTTTACCTTGTAATTTTTACTTAAAAACAAATCTATGTTTAGGTTAATGTGTTTACGCTTGGTGCAACGTTTTTAAAATTATGCAGAGTGTTAAATCTTACTTTACCCCACGTCGATCCTTCTTTATACATCTCTCGGTTTGCAGTTGCGCTAGATTTTGGTGATTATACCCAACGTGTGGCACAAGATGCAGTACGTATTGCACAGCGTATGGATCGTGATTGGATCACCAGTGGTCGTCGACCGGCCGGTATCTGTGGTGCATGTTTACTGATTGCAGCGCGTATGAACGGGTTCCGTAGAACAACACGTGAAATGATTTATGTTGTCAAAGTAGCGGATATCACCATTCAAAAGAGATTAAAGGAGTTCAACCAGACGGAATCGTCTCAGCTCTCTGTTCGTGATTTCAGAACGATTTGGTTAGAGAATCGGGCAGATCCACCTTCGTATCAGAAAAACAGAAAGGGCGAATCGAGTAGAACGGTAGAAGCTAAAAAAAACGACGAAAAAGATGAAGTGGAAGAAGAACGTGATGAATCGGAAGATGAGTCGGAAGACGAGAATACAACAGTAAAACATAAATATACTGATGCTGATGACGAGTCAGATAAAGAAGAAGTAGTACCAGCATCTAGAAAACGTAAGAGAGATACATCAAAGCCTTCATCATTAAGTAAAGAAATAGATGTAGAAGGACCAAGTGACGAAGAGGCAGAGGCAGATAAAAGACCTAGTAAAAAGAGTAAAGGCAAATCTGTCGACAGCAGCCAACAAGATAAAGATAAGAAAGTAGGATTGCCAGCATCCAGGAAACGTAAAATGGATATTGCTACATCATCGTTAGGAAAAGAGATTAATGTAGAAGAATCAAGTGACGAAGAAGAAGAGGCAGAAGAGAAAAGGACCGCTAAAAAGAATAAAGGAAAAGCTGTGGATAGAAGCAGCCAACAAGATAAGAAATATTATGTCGAGGGTTCTGCAGACGAAGCATTATCAGATGATGAAATCGTCGGACCATTCAAGGGTCCTCGAGTAGATGTCTCGGAAGGATTACCGACTGAGGAAGACTTGATTTTAAAGGAAATTGAAGATTCTTTAAATGAAGGAATTAAGGAAGCAGGAGAAGACTGTACTTTGGCTACCACCGCCTCTAATGAAGACTTGATATTAAAAGAAATTGAAAATTCTGAAGAGGTTAACAATGATACAGAAGATCCTAGTATTATCACCATCAAGGATCCGGCCTTTGAGCATCTTACAACGGAGGAAAAGAGAGCATTGACATTAATGGCTAAAGCAAAGGTTGCAAATGAAGTCGCGGAATTATTAAATCCTGAACTTCAAGAAGACACAAGGATCATTGCTGATGATATGGAACAATGGTTAGGTGATGAATCTATTAACAAGGCCGCAGCAGAACTTGAAAAAACAAAGCATGCAGCTGATAAAAATGGAGAAGAAGAGGAGGATGAAGAAGACGAAGAGGATGAAGACGAAGACGGAAACTTGTCGGATGTAGACGATGAAGAAATCGAAGCAATGATTTTAACAGACCGAGAGGTAGCATTGAAGACAAAGATTTGGTACAACGCCAATAAGGACTATTTAGAAGAAATGGCAGTACGTCGTGTGCTTGAAAGCAACAAAAACTACTCACATCGTAAGGGTAAAGGAGGAAAGAAGAAGAAGTTGCCACCACCTTCTACACCGGCTGAAGCAGCAAAACAATTATTGATGAATAAGAAACTTTCGAAAAAGATTAATCAAGAGGTGTTTGATGATATGTTTGAGTCTGCGGAATCGATTGCAAAGATCAAACAAAGAGACGCGATCTTGAAACTTAGTGCAAATGCCGCCAGTCCGATAACTGTAGCTCCCGTCTACGAAGTCGTGGAAGAGCCTGGAGATATACCCGATCCTAACGCACCAAAGAAAACAAGTGGATCTGATGATGAGGAAGAAAAGCCTGCGGAGGTCGTGGAGGAAGACGATGATGAGGAAATGGATTCGGATGATATGGCTGATGATGAACGTTTGTTACGAGATGCACGTGCAAAGTATACCTTTGGTGAAGATGATGATGAACCAGAGTATTATGATGAAGAAGATTATTAGAGGAAATTTATTTTTTTCTTTCTCTCATTTTTTTTTTTTTTAATATTATGGCAAGAAAATACTAGAAACAAAAACAGTTGCTTTTTTTTAGAAGAATAAAAAAGTAAAAATAATAGTTAATAATAACAATCGAGTGGTCCGGATTTAAAAAAGTGTTCGATAAAAAGCATTTTATTATACATATTAAATAAACGATGGCATGCTAATTTCAAATACAGGTATCAAGGATACATTGTACGCCTTCCAATCCAACCGGAGTACAATACCGCCCTGTTTCATATCGTATTTCCAATCAACTTTTGCTGTAGGATCGTTCATAAGTAAAACACGAGACCCCTTTTGAATAGATATTGGCGTAGTCACTACAATATCTTGAGCCTGACTAAATGAAAATATGTAGATGGATTTTCCGTTTTTGTTTGCGGTAAATCGTAAATCACCTTGATTTGATGTAACCCAGTAAGGTACAGAGTCGAAAATACTAGCATGGACTAGGTTTAACCAGTATCCAATTTCCAAGAGAGGCGTAGACATGGTACTGGGGATAAACCCTGATGCCTCTGGTCCGATATTTAAAAGAAAGTTTCCACCTCTTGATACGGCGTCTACTAGGTCTCGCACTAGTTCTGTCGTACTGGTGTAATCTTCGGGTTTTGTCTCACGATTATATCTACGTATATCTTGAGTTAGTTACAAAATAAATATACACTCAAAAAATTAAAAAATGTACCCGAAAGAATATGGGTCTATACCACGAGTAGCCTCCCAGAATCTAGAATAGGTTTATAATTGAGTTTTTTTTTTCCTTTTCTGTTTCTTTATGAAATTACCTCGTAGGTGTGTTTGTAACAGCCTCATATTCTACGGTAGTAAAATCGGAGGCGCTACCGGAACCACAACGATCATTTACAGTAACTTGCTTCCCCTTCTTTAAAGCGTTATTAAAGTAGTCTGATTGCCAAACAGTGGAATTATGAATTCCTCCAATATCACACCTAATTAAATTTCATGAGTAACAAAAAAAAAAAAAGGATATAATCGATTTTCCTCCTCCAATATTCTTACCATAATATATCAGGATTGTAAGTGTTTGCTAGTTCTTGAAACTGAGGTACTTGAAGCTCATTCACAAAACTTTCAATGGGTTTACTTCCGGTATAAGGCACGGTTTCTCCAGTGTATGGATTCACAGGCGGTCCGTTCCAGCCAAGAGAATCATCGTTATACTTGGGGTGATACCATTCAGGTAACGAAACTACGAGAGAAAAAAAAAACTTTGGCGTAAATAAATTATCAACGTACTTTTTTTTTTTTTTTTTTTTTTGCCAAGGATTTTTACAATAAAGACCACGCTTTAAATGAGGGTAGGCAGTTTCTGATACACTTGTTAATTCTTGAACAAAATCACGACCGGGTGAGAGTAAATGAGAAGTGCAACGATCCGTCACATTGGTATCGAATAATGCAATACCGTCATGATGTTTGGTAGTAAACACGTAGTATTTTGCACCTGATCTATCTATTAAATCTAACCAGGCGTGAGGGTCGAAACGTGTAGGCTGCCACTGACTCAGGAAATTGTCGTACTCGAAGCTTTCACCATATGTCTTACGATGGTATGCAAAGGCTGCATCGTCCTTGTGGTTCATGCGCCACCAGTACCACTCTGCATATGCTTTTCCGACAGGAGCCCAAGAAGGTACTGAGAATAATCCCCAGTGAATAAATATACCGAATTTAGCTTGTTTTAGCCAAGTAGGTGGTCTATGCTTTTGAACAGATCTATGCACAACAAAAAAATAATTCGTAAATAAAATAAAAAAATTTAGCTTATAAAGTAGAAGGAAATATATTTACGTTGTAGTAGGAGTGTACGTGCCTGACGTAGATTGAAGTGCTAGTAACGCAACTGTTTTTTTCGTGGTGGTTACTCCACCTTCTATGTACATTAAAGTCACGGTAACACCTGCTTGAGTTTGCTGTGTTTTTTGAACAATGACTTGAACCATTTGAACGTGACCAGGTGCAAGCGCTTCTGATACGCCTTCGTTCACAGTCTTTACTACGTTGTTCGGCGAAGAAATGTTTACGGTTACGTCTTTTATCCAGAACGGACTCATGTTGTGAATTTTAACCAAGATGACTTGGTCAGTTTCATTTATCCACTCGTCAGTTGATTCTACACTTGTAGTAATAGCGTTACCGCTATCATATGCAGTGACAGCAAACACATGCATGGTTTCGTACCCGTTTGAAGCTAATGGCAAAATTAAATATGCTGCGGTTTTGGACGGATTTACAAAAATTGGAGCGCTGAAAATAGACGCTTGTCTGCCTTCGATATTTGTTGGGTAGGTAAGGACTTGGTATCTGTCCATTTGGTTCACGAATTCGTCCTGCCAGTCTGGTATGCTGAGGACAGTGGAGTCTTGTGAACCGTCGGTGTAAGTGATATTGACTAATGCTGTCATTGGGCCGTGACTAGCTGATACTAGCATGTAGATGGCACCGAGTGGCGAGTTCTTTAGTAGAGCGACCATCTGTCCGTTGGATTTAACGTTATCGTATTTTTGGGTACCATGGTTTGTATTGTATTTTATGAGGAGGTCACTGGTATCTAGGTCTCCGTCAAAGTAAGTGCCACTATCGTCAAAATCAGCTGTACTTCCAAAGCCTTTATTATCGAGCCATGGGTTAATATCGATCGTGTGGTGTGATGTGTTCAAGACACTTGAGGGCACTGCTTTAGCATAAATGGTATGGCGGGAAATAAATACTGTTGCCAGGTACAGGGTAAAAAGTAGCACTCTTTTACTGTTGAGAAATTGCATCTCTAGAATAATAATAAAGCGAAAAAGGAAAAAGCAAAAGGAAATGATTATAGCGAAAAGTTTTGTAGAAACTAGTAAAGAAGGGAGGTACATATATGAAAAAAAAAGGAGTGTAAGACAATATTGTGCATGCATCTCTTTGTGTTTTCAACCTGATTTAAAACAATGAGAGTAATCATCATAGGCCATTTTAATTCTAAATAACTATACCTTTTTAAGACAATATACATGTTTACTAGAGTTTTTGCGTCCCTGTTTATACTCATTATTTACAGCTATTTTTTTTTTTTTTCATTTATTCAATATAAACATATGTATTCAACTCCTTTTTACAACGCTAGCAATTTTGATTGTAATATAGCCTCCCACCAGTAAGTGTAACCGTATTTTTATATAGGATTATAGTTACAAGCTACTGAAAGGTATTCATAATTAGGTTTAATATAATAATAAACCTGCAAGTCTTTACTAAACGCGACGATAAAACTATCCTGATCTGCCGCTCTTTAATTTATATTTGACGGCGCTGAAACAGATTATGACAAATGCAATAACTCACATTATATTCTATACACGAGACTTAAACAGCACATTAAACTATTTTTCTTCTATACATATACCACGAGACTATTGGCACAAGTTTATTATAAAGTGGAACTAAGAATATGCCATGTCAACTACTAATAGACTCTTTTTTCTTTCTCAACTATTAATAGAAACCTTTGAACGGCCCTGTTTTTATTTGCATTTGTACCCTTTTTTTGCAGTAGTGGAGGTATAATGATCACTATACTCTCTGTCAGATACAACCGGGGATCCGGTTTGGCTGTAGTTTAGCTACTGCATAGTGACCCGCTCAACCTGTCAATAACTGTGTGTAAAACGAACTTTTTTTTACCCACCACACGATGATATGTTAAGCCTTTTGGTGGCTAGATGAGGTACTGAAAATAACAAAACCTATACGAATAAATCGCTATATACGTCAGTCCAACTTTTCTATTTCGAAATATCTTCAAAGTGTCTTAAATTCATGCTAAAAACTTTGGCTACTCTACTTGTAATAAGGAAAAAACAGTCTCTTTTTTTTTTAGAAAAAAAAAATATTACTCCCTCCAAATCTGAGGTACAGGAAATACCCTTTTTTTTCTTTTTAATTGTTATCGACAAAGCTATTCATACACCATGTCTGAACGTAAAGTACTTAACAAGTATTTCCCTCCTAATTTCGATCCTTCGCAGATCCCAAGACAGTAAGTTTATACTCGAGTTTTTTTCTTCTAACTTTATGAATTTCTAACGACAATAAAAATAGAAAAAAGCCAAAGGATCTGCAACACAAAGTTCGTCTCATGTCTCCTTTCTCTATGCGATGTGAAAGTTGTGGTGAATATATTTATAAAGGAAAGAAATTCAATGCTAGAAAAGAAACTGTAGAAGGCGAAATGTATTTAAACATCAAGATTTATAGATTTTATATTAGGTAAAAGACACAATTTCGAAAAAGAAAACGATGAAATAACAACTAATATGTATTACTTTAAAGATGTCCTCGTTGTTCTGCTGAAATTACATTTAAAACCGATCCTAAAAATACAGATTACGTAGCAGAGAATGGTGCCAACAGAAACTTTGAACCATGGCGTGGAGAGGAAGATCCCAGTGAGGAATCCGATCCCGATGATCCCATGAAGGCCTTGGAAGACAGAACATTAGACTCGAAGAGAGAAATGGATATTATGGATGCTTTAGACGAAATCCGTACGCGTAACGCACGATCAGAACGTGTGGACGTAGAAGATGTTTTAGACCGTTTTAATAACGAAGATCAAGTGATTATTAGTTCTCGTATGAAATCGGAAGAAGAGGAGGATGCGAAACAAGCAAAAGCCATCTTTGAAAGTGCTGACGGCGAACAAGTGCGTAAATTAAAAGAGGCTGAACCAGATGCTATTGAACTCGTTAACCAATCTTCGGCTGCCATGGAAATTCCTTCGTTTAAACCTTCTGCCATCATTAAAAAACGAAAGGCTGCTGCGGCTTCTCCTATCGTCGTTGTTAAAAAGAAGAAGGAGGAACCTGCTAAAAGTGCTTTATCATTATTAGCTAGTTATGATGATGATAGTAGTTCCTCTTCTGATTAATATTAACAAAAAAATAATAATAAAAAAACTGTAAATAAACATATAGATATAAAATTACAACGACAAAAAAAGGGTTTATTATTTTATAAAGAAATGTACATGGACCTCTTTTTACCAGACGGATAAACTATCATAGCCGAAGCGAACAAACCTGCCGATAATCCTAGTGCAATTGTCAGCATTTTCATAGGAAAGATACTTTGATCTAAATCGGAGTGATGTAAAACTGAAAATGCTCCTTTTACACCTATACCAAAAAAAAAAAAAAAAAAAAAAAAAGAGTTAGTTTAAAAAAACTTTTAAGGTAGGTAGCGGCATGAAATTTACCTATACTTCCAGGTACTAATAACGTCACCCCAACACATAAGGGCGCTAAAGGAGGCTCGCCCGTCACTTTTAATGCAAAGTTGGAATAAAGGCCTATTGCAAACGCTGCAATACTACCCACAATTTGTCCGTCCGGGATAACTTTGCCTAAAAAGTAAGAGATACAAAAGGCAATCGCGACCGAAATAATTTGGGAGATCCATTGTTTATGTGAAGATCCGTAAGAAAGAGCAATTGCGATACTAAGAATAGGTAATAGAGGAATATAAAACCAAGGTGAAACCAATGTTTGTCCACAAAGCCCTTCTTCGGATGAATTGGGATCAATTGCATTATACACACTACTACCAATTTGTAACCCATAAGCCAATTGAAATGCATAAAATACTGCGTACACGAGCCGAATTATGCCCGTTGTTACATGTCTTGCTGAAAGTTCAATCTAATCAAAATAAGGGAGGCTATTTTTAATATAATTTTTTTTTTTGGGATTTAAAAATACTTTACCACACCAACAGTCATTGTATAACCAGGTAACAGAATTAAAATAGCAGGTATAGCTACACTAGTGAAACAACAGTACTTGTGTAAAGCCCTTGTGATGATAGCAACAAGTACCGAAGCAGATATTTCAAAGACACGAGCGTAAATGGGGAAATAGCCAGACAAGGTAAACAAAATAGCCACCAATAAACCTAATAATCCACTAAAAGCAGCATCGACCCACGTACCTCCAAACATCATTGCCGAAGCCGCAAAACTACTAACTGTGAAAAAAAAGAGTGTTGACCAGAACCCGCATGTGGGCGGTGCAGTTGCAACCTCATGAAGTACTACTAGGCATCGATCTAGATCGATTTCTCCCCTATGGAAATTATTCATGATATCATTGATTTTTGCGATTTTGCCGTTATCAAATCCTTGTGGGGATTTAACCATAATTGATTGTGTATCGCTTGCATTAGTAAACGTAATCAAAACTGAGTCTGGTAAAAATGAAAAAGATGCGTCGAGTACTAATAGTTTGGCTGTATGTTGTAATGCTTCGTCCTTTTTTATAAATGAATAAAGATTAACTCTTTTTTTTCTTTCTTATACATTGTAAACGATTGTAAAGAGAATACATAGTACTTACAACTCGATGGCATGGACATCCACATTTAAGTAACAATCTACCTAACAAAATGATAATACTCTTCTTCTTTTCATACAAGAGTTCGTCTCTCTCCGGCACTGCATGATGATGACTATGATGGAGATTATTGTTATTTTCATGTAAAGTGTTGGCAACCTCTTCTTCGTCAGTACTATTATTTAATACCCCACTAAGACGATGTTGATGTAGATGCTGTGGGTTATCTCTGGACACCATAATATCTGCACGACGCATACTAATAGCTGTCGCTATACTGTTATCTCTTGTCAAATCGGTATTATACATTGCTGTGTTTCGTGTGGCTGTATCGTCCATAAAATAATTTGATTTAATACTCATACCTTGTTCAATATCTGGGGTAGCAGCAGGTCTTGCATTATTTGTTGGTACTCGCCATAACGATGGCTGAAAAGGTAAGGGTGCTTCTATGACAGATGTTGTACCAGCCGAGTTTGTTTCGGTATTTGATTCTGTCACCGCCTGTATTTGTTGTTCTTGTAAGCTGCTGTTTGGTACTTCATCTTCGTGGGCTGACTTCTTTTGCTGCGTATCTGTCAGTGTTGTCTGTGAAGCTAAACTTGAAAAAGAACCGGCGTCGTAGTAAGTAGAAGATAAGTTTCGCTTGAACTTTCTAGACATTTTTCTTTTTCTGCTGCAGAGAAAACGAGGAAAAGGAAAGAAGAAGGAAAAAACAAATTGATAGAACAATGTCTATTGTTTATATATCAATTTTAAGAAGAAAAAAAATTAATGTTATAGTAATAACAACTGCTGAAAAAAAAAGGGGGGTGTTCTCTTTTGTGCAGTTATGTCAAAAAACCGTTAATAGGATGTGGTTAAGAAATAAACGTGAGTAAGATATTATTATTTATAATGGCATCATCATTAACAATAGAGGTTAGACTTGAACTATATTTTCAGATATAGATTTTTTTTTTAGAAAGAAAAGTACATAAAGCGCCTGGCCCCTTATTATTGTTGTAGATCAAATTAGTATTGATTTAGAAGAATAAAGTCTATGGTTACAAATATGGCATATACATTACAAATCGGTTAAAAAATTCGGTCTTTTTTTATATTTCATCATATAGTCTCAATGATTCTGTTGCCAAATTAGATCATGAGCGTCATAAATACCTCAGTGCCTCACCATTGAGCTGTTACTATTTTTTTTCTGTAGTTTATTTCTCTTTACATTAAGTGGAGGATGTGAGAGATACTCGCTAATTTTTTTTCGAGACTTTGTCATTTTGAATGTAGTCCAATTGAGTTTGAGGTTTTCCGGTTTTAACCAGACTATTGGCATATTATTTGTTTTAATTAAAGTAGTTATGGAGTGGTCTCAGAGGGTAGACTAGTCTCACTGATTTGAGGCGAACTAGAGGTAGGATCATCGAGATAAAAAAACTGGCTATTGTGTAGCCAAGGTATCATTGTACCCGCTCTTGCAGTGCGTTCAACTAATTTCCATACTATAATTATATTTACATCGCTGATGTCAGTAATCGGCCTTTAGGGTTTGGTAAGAGTAGAATCAGTCTTGTGAAGTGTAGGACCCAAAATTACCTCAAATTACAAATTCCTAGTCAAATCACTGTTACCAAAGTCCTAACTCCACCAAACTATGTATAATTATCAAAGTCCCCAATTCTCTTAGTCCCTCTCTTATTTCATTTTACGTTAACTCTTTAAATTCAACCCTTGACCAACAATTCTATTTGGAATGATTTATACTACTATTACAATTATCCTTACTAACTCGTAAACACAGTTGGTTTGTATATTTTAAATAAAGTTATAGTTTTACATTTCACTTGGCAGAAGGCACGTTTTAGCTCTTGATAGGAGGGGTAGAATAAATTTTGGTAGAAAGAATTTTTTGCATTGTAGCAAGTACTTTTTGAGATTCAGTAAGTACGTTTTGGTTCTTGATAGAGGTTGAAGGTGCCTCTTTTTTATTCTTATCAGAAGGTACTGCCTTTTTGATAGACTTAATTTGTACTCAAGTTTAGCTATTAACGAGCCTAATTTTAATCATGTTTTAATTTGGCCATTGGTAGAACTTGCGGTTAGTAACATGAAAGAATTCATATTTATTCCTGGTGAATATACTTTGAAGTCCTCAGAGGAAGAGTACAAGGCTGACGCAGCCGTTATTTACAACTACTTGGAAATTACTTTGCTGGAGACTTCCGGAATATTCGAACTACATGCGATTCATCGTTTTGATGTATTAGCATTATCATTAGCAGGTAGACCAAGCAGAATTTTACGCTGCAAGTCCTAGCACACAAGTAAAGGCTTTCGTGACAACGCTATATTTGGGTATGATCACGTAAAAGGAACTTTCGGTTGTCTCTGCTTGTTCAACTGTGTATTAAAAACCTACTATTATGCAACGGAAGAATCGGTGTATAAGCTTCAAATATCTTTTATACATGCCAGAGGTAAGATGTTTAGTATATTGAAGTATTAATTTACTCATTTATTTTAGATTATAAAATTCATCTCTGGACACTTGAACTTTGCTCAAGTAAGCTTTATGCCTTGAAAAAGGTATTTAAATTTAGTTACTGTCCCTGAAAACAAAGAAGATACCCAAAATATTTTGGCAATGGGTAACTTCGTCTGGCTATTGAAGGTAAGAGAAGAAAATATAAACATAAGTTAAGAACAAATTGCTGAAAATATCTTGTATGATGATAGCGCGCACTTGAAGCAACGTCATATGTGATCAAGGAAATAAAATAAGAACACGATAATTTCCAAGTCAAAAAAATGATGAACAGTAACGAGATTCGCAAGACCTTAAAAACACTTATTGATTTAGAAATTGAAAAGTCGGTAAGAGGGACAGAGTATGGCCTTCTTTTGCCAACGGAAAAAGATGGCGACGAAGAGAATGTTTCTTTTGTAAAGCCATAGTTAAAAATAAATAATGTCGTTTTTTTATTCAGTTTAAATATGTATGACCTAAATTGGTTCATCCAAGTAGTGTCGTTGAAACTTAATTTAGAATGTTTGACCACTCTTCGAAACTTATTTACATGCTTCGGTGATACGAATATTCACCCGTTTATGTATATGAGCGTGATCCGTAACGAAATAGCTAAAACATACAATCTGATTTTTACATGCCATCTACAGTTTTCTTTAAAAAGAAGAAGAAGTATTGTACTCATTCTATCGAGGTTAACCAGTTTGTTTGTTGCCACTAATGGCAAGTTAAAAACAAACGGTTTTTATTTGCATTGCGGCAAGACTGCTTTTAGATAGTTCTAAGTATCTCCCTCCTTCTATCTTTTTCCGCTTGTCTTTTATTTTTTTACCTACTTTCAATAGACTTACAATAACCCTAGAAAAAAAAATGAGTTCAGAGACCAAACCTTTTGGTTTCCCGTTTGAGCCTTACGGTATCCAAAAGGATTTCATGAAAGAATTATATAACGTATTAGACCAGGGGAAAATTGGTATCTTCGAAAGCCCTACGGGTACAGTAAGTACAGGTTTTCAACTACAACAAAAAGAGCCTTTCTTTACTCAGTTTGTTTCGCTTTACGATTAGGGTAAATCGCTTAGTTTAATTTGTGGATCTTTAAAGTGGTTAAAGGATCACGATCAAAAGGATCCTGAACCCACCGAACCTGTCATTAAACCTAAAGGTACGCTATTGTGTACGTATTAAAAAAAAAAAGGACATGCTGCTCATATAGTATTCTTTTATAAAAAAAAAAAGTGAATCAACCTGATTGGATTACAGCATTGCAAACGAAATCGGAAGGCAGTAGAAAAAAAGCTCGACTGGAAGAAAAAAGAAAAGAATTAAAGCAACGTATCGATCGTGTCCGCAAAGACGATTTGAATATTGAAATTACTGCTAAAAGCAGCAAGAGGTCAAAAGAGAGTAGACAGCTAGGTGATGATGATGAGTTCCTGATTGACGATTACGTAAGTGACGATGAAAATGGGCCCACTACCACTGCCAATAAAGCAAATAACAATTCGAACTTGTCAAAAGAAGTGCAAGCCTTATTAGCAAAGTAATGTGTGCCGGTTTATTAAAAAAAAGGGTGGGGTATGTTATTAAAATTCTTAAAAATAATAGATTCGAGTCGAAAAAAAAGGTATCTTATGAAGACGAAGACGAGGATTCGGATGTAGAAGAGACAAAGATATATTATGCTTCCAGAACCCATTCTCAATTGACACAATTTGTGCATGAAGTAAGCAAAACGATGTACGCTGAAGATATCTTTGAAGTCTCGTTGGCTTCAAGAAAAAACATGTGTATCAATCCAGATATTAAAAAGTTGGGAAATGTAACTAAAATTAACGAAGCTTGTCTTGACCTTCAAAAGAGTGGTAGGTTGCGTATATACTTTTTTTTGTACAGGTATTAATTATGTAAATGTCATTAGGATCAAAGAAGGGACCTTGTAAATATTTACCTCCGGCTGATAATACAGCAAAATGGAACGAGTTTAGAGACCATGCATTAGCAAAAGTGCGTGATATAGAGGATTTAGTTACAGTAGGAGAGAAACTTTCAACCTGTCCTTACTATGGATCTCGAAACACAGCTAAATCTGCTAGAGTAAGCTTTTATACCTTATAATATATATATTTTTTTTCTGTGCTAAACATGTTTATTATTAGCTTATTGTATTACCTTATCAGCATTTACTCCACACAAGTACTAGAGACTCACTTGGTATATCATTAAAAAACAACATTGTTATTATTGATGAAGCGCATAATTTAATGGAAACCATCACCTCTATTTACACTGTGTCGCTCACCTTACAACAGATACAGCTGGCCTGGAATCAACTCAACTTGTACATTCAAAAATATAAATCTAGATTATTGGGAAAAAACGTTGTTTATATTAAACAGATCCTAAACATCATTAAAGTATTTATTCGACACTTGCAACCTACAGACATATCCAAAAAAAAAGATAGTGTCATGGGAGTCAATGAATTTTTACACGTCTCAAATATTGATCATATTAATATGTTTAAAATTAAAACATATTTAGACGTTAGCAGTCTTTCAAAAAAGTTGAATGGATTTGTCGATAAAGCGAAAGAAAAGCAAGAGGAAGAGAGGCAGAAACAAAGATTGCTTAACCCTAAAGCTCCTTTACCGCCTGCTTCAGCATCTTTAACAACTTCTACTTTAACACTGACACAAATCGAGTCGTTTTTATTGGCGTTAACTAACCCGGATAAAGATGGACGTATTGTAACTAGCTTTGGAACTGCAGAAAATCCCGGTGCAAGTATCAAATATATGCTGTTAAACCCTGCCGATGCGTTTAGACCTATTGTAGAGGAAGCAAAAAGTATTGTTTTGGCAGGTGGTACGATGGAGCCTGTCTCTGATTTCTTTACTCACTTGTTTCCTTCCGTTCCTAAAGAAAGAATCGCTCATTTTTCTTGCGGACATATTATACCACCTACAAACTTGTCTACTATTACATTGCACGAAGGACCTTCAGGAAAACCACTGATATTTAATTATGAAAGTAGACAAGACCTTAAATTAGTAAGTATTATTTGCACTGGTATATACTTCGCCTCTATTCTAACAATGATTTGCATCAAGATGGATGAAGTAGGACACTCAATTGCAAACTTGTGTAATGTAATCCCCGACGGTATTGTCTGTTTTTTCCCTAGTTTTACTTACTTGGATCAAGTTTATAAGAGATGGAGCTCGATAGAAAGTGGTGGTATTTTAGATAGAATTCAAAAAAGAAAAAAAGTGTTTAAAGAACCAAGAGAAAGTAATCAGGTGGAAGCAACGCTTCGAGAGTACTCTTTACAAATTGATTCACCAGATAAAAAAATGGGTGCAATATTGTTATGTGTTGTTAATGGTAAAATGTCTGAAGGTATTAATTTCTCGGATGGATTAGGAAGGTAAAAAAATATGTGTGTGTACATTGAAAAACAAAGTTTATATTACTCATCATATTTATTACAGAGGTGTTATTATGATTGGGTTGCCTTTTGCTAACCGAGGTTCTGTGGAACTGTTGGAAAAAATGAAGTATGCTCAAGAATGCTCGGTAAGATAAAATATTTCTCTCTCTTTTTTTTTTCTGTTTTTTTTAACACCTGTCAAAAGAATGATGGTACAGTAAATGCAGGAACTGAATATTATGAGAACCTTTGTATGCGTGGAGTCAATCAATCTATCGGAAGAGCTATTCGTCATAAAGGAGATTACGCCACCATTGTTCTACTTGATAAAAGATACGGAACACCTCGTATTGGGAAAAAGTTGCCTAAATGGATTGGTGAGCATGTAGAGAAATGCGATAAATTCGGTTTAGTGATGGGAAAAACAGCTAAATTCTTTCGAGAAAAGCAGTAATTTTTTTTTTTTTAATTTTAAAAATAAAAATCTATGTTAAGTTTCGTTTCCAAAGACGAATATGAGGTGTACCGTCTTCTGAGAATTCTTCATGATCACCTTGTTCAACAACATAACCAAGTCTCTCGTAGAATCCTCTCTTTTCGGATACGGCATGTAAGTAGATAGTATGGTATCCTTGTTCAATACAATAGCGTTCAAATATATCGATCAGTTTGGGTCCTACTTTGAGACCGCGAGCAGAAGAAATAACTGCAACACGGCCTAGTCTTGCTACGTTATCTGGTTTGATAGCTAAACGAATCGTGCCGATAGAAACTCCATTCTCGATCGTTCCATCTACATTTGTTTTGTCTGCAACAGCAGCCCAATGTTGACAATGCTCATCCTCTCTAACGAAATAAAATAGTCAGTTTATGCCTCTTTTTTTTTTAAAAAAAAAACGAACTCGTCTGTAACTGTATTGGTTGCATAACCCTGCTCGCGGACATAAACTTCATATCGAACAGAATAAGCTAATTCTACCTGTCCAGGCTTAGTCAAGTGAATAATATTTATGTTTGCGTAAGAGGCCATTATTTCTATTTTTAGTTCTGTAAATTTGCAGTGAGATCGTGACAAAGGTCTAATCGGAAGCACAAGTTAGTCTTTCTTAGATGACACTTCAAAAATATTAAAAGTAAAATAAAAGGGGCGATAAGCTACCAAATTCTTGTTGTATCGAAAGGGATCGAAAATCAGATTCGAGCGATGATACTGTTGCTAACTTATAATATTACTCTCGGTCGTTCCAAATCGACGTGTCTAACTACAACGTTTAATTTGTGGACCTTAGTAATATAGTTTTAGAGTGGTAAAAGCTTTTTTTTTTTATTAATATTGAGAAATTACTATATTTTAAGGAAAATGGGAAATGTGGTACAAAAGAGGAAAGGATTAATAAAAGTCACGCCGCAAAGGAAATTTTCGTGTAGCATGAAGAGGTGTTCCTTATATTTTCGTTGTTATTGTGGCTGCTTATTTGTTGTATTGTTGTGGTTGCTTATTTGTTGTACTTGTAAAACTAAATAATGTTGTAAAAAAATAATACTGTTAATCATCTTTAAAGGCGTAATTTCTTCATTTGTAGTAGATAACTGATGACTAGAATAAGATTAAACAATAATAGGTATATAAAACTAAATAAAAGTCGTGAGTTTTGTATTCGGAATTTAAGTAAGCATGGCACCATCCGTAGCAAGTTAAATTTGGTTTTCAGTGATATATACACGCTATATATTCACATCTTTTGATTACTATTTTGAAGTCTGCTTTGGGGATCTCTAAAATGAGCAAATGCACTGTCAATTTACAAGTTCAAAAAAAAAAAGGTGCAGGATATTACTTCTTACATACTTGTTCTTGCGTACTTGTTTTATATCTTGCTCCTTTATTCCCCTACTTACGTTGGCAATATCAAAATGTTGTAAAGTTCACCTTGTGTAAGGAGGTCTTGTGTAGAAGGTCTTGTCTTGAAAGAAAGGAAGAGAAAAAAACGACTTTTTTTTTATGATAAAAAAGGAAAATTATGCATGCTGTGTATACATTGAAATACCGATGCATACAATTTCTTTGGTGGATTAAAAAAAAATCAAATAAAGAATTGTTGACAGTTGTTAAAAATCGGTAAAAACCGCTAGAAACATGAAAGAACTTTTAAAAAAAGAAAAGATTCATCTACGGCAGACGCTCTGTTTATAGATTGATCCCTTACGAATTGAGCAAATGCGAATGTCACGAAAACGAGAGGTACATGTACAGGTTATGCACGTACATATTTTGACATACAAATGACGAAATAGATCACATGAATAAGAATAAATCACTTTTCTTCCTCTTTATTTTTATTACAATGCAACTACCACCAGTAAGTATTTTCTTTTATATGTGTACTTTTTAAAGGACTACTACTGCTACTAATGCTGCTATCACTACTTTTGCTACTGATATGATCTCTTTAGGAGTTCATCCGGTATCGTTGTACGCTATACGCAGGGAACATTTGGTCCAAGAGGCCGAGGAAGCAGAAACTTCGGCGGCTCTGAAAATAAAAGGGGAAAACGACGATGATGAAGGAGCCGTAAAGTGCAGAAAGGAAATTTACCATTTAGATTAAGTAGCAAAGTTGGGATAAAGATTTTTTTAAAAAATAAATAATTGGGAAGCCCAATGATATACTATTAACACTTCTCGTAATACTAAAAGTGAAAGGCCTCCGATAGTCCTTTATACTAAACTTAAAATGGAGTCGTTATAATCAGAACCGAACGAATACGTTTTTTTTTCTATTTGAAGATAAATCTCAAAGACAAAGAAAGAAATCGCGACCGCAGAGAGCTGCTCGACACGACACTGATAAATCTCGGTAGTGTGGTCATTTCCATTAAAACACCCTTTGTTAAATTAAGGAAAGTAAGCTGAGTTAGGTTAATATTGTATCGATATTACTCAATTTTGTTTGAATAATATAGTTGACTTTGATAAGATGAAAAAGGGGTTTTTTTTTTGCTTTGGAATTGGATCTTCTAATAAAGCTTTTAAGTATATGTGTTAGGGAAGTTCATTCGCTTTATTAATCAATACTACTAATAATTATATGTCTGGACTGTCACTACTCAACCAGGCCGCTAAGTTTTAGCATAAATACACCAGTAAGTTTATACTTGATGCAGGCGTTGTGATTACTGTATGCACATCCTTTATGATGTATAATACCTTAGTTTGCATTTAATTAAACAAAACTTAAAACGTAATAAAGTCTTCTTAAACAAAAGGTACGAAAGTTTCACAATGGAATGCTATTTCTTTAATGCAGCAACTGCTTAGCTGTCATGATAGATGCATTAACTAAAAAAAGACGATTGATCTTAAATATATATAAAAAAAAGCAATTGTCTTATTCAACTTTACATCTATTTCTTAAAAGATGTCTAATATATAATGATTTTGAGAAGGTCTACAACAAAATTTATTTGTGGTCTCATGTAAAAGTTTACAATTATCTCTACTAGCAGAGGGTATAGGTTGTTAAAAGTAGTATTAAGCGTAGTAAATTCGATGCTACAGAAGATATGCATACAAGAATTACTGAGGCATGTAATAATGTTCCTCAAACTTCATTAAGAAACTGTATCCAGCATTTTACCAAAGCTTTTTTCAAAGTGTTTAAAATAAAGAAAATATTTAACGTTAATTGACTTCGAAAATCCGCTAATTATGTGATTTTAAGAAACTTTACTTGATAATTTAATATGCGCAGACAGTAGCGTTTAATCAATCTGTATAGTAAGCCTTTTAGAAATATAATATTTGGTTATTCGTCAAGTAAACAACGAAGATTTACAGTAGGCAGTGGTTAGTAGAAATTCAAATATAAGGTTGAACAAAAGTATTCTACTACGGCTGAAGGTTCGGCTGGCCCCTTCGCCCCCCTTTTTTTTTAGACTTTGTTTCAGTTCCGTATAAATAAACCATTGCATTGATTTGAGTTTTTTGGGGCGGGTTTTTAAAAAAAAAGTCGCTCAACAAGCGATAGACAACCGTGGCTTTCTTTTTTGCCTGTATTTTTTTTTTTTTTCGCTATCGTACTATAAAACGAATAAACAGCTGGCTGTAAGTATAAGCACGTTCTTTACATTTATCTTCTTACTGTCTTACCAAATACAACTTTTTAATTTGCTATCCAGTCAAAAGGAAACATTAGTCTGTGTGGAACCATACTTTTTCACGTGAATAAAAAACTCTTATATCCCACGCCTTGATTCAGTAATTTACATATTTTTTTTTTCCTTTCCCAAATAATTATACATATTTTTTTTTTGCAATGCAACGATTCGTAAAAGGGGTATCGCCTCTTGTTATAAAACGACAGGTAGTTCCTTTACAACGGTGCAAGAGTCTATTTACGAAGCCAGGTATAATATAAAAAACCAAGTTTTTTTTTCTTTTTAAAAAAAAAGATATAAACGCTGACACACACAAAACTTTAGTCTTTAATACAAAAGAAACAGTATCTGTTGTACCTGAAGACCGCTTATTTATGCAAGAATTATTAGAAAAGATTACTGAGAACAATAATAGTTTACCACCACCTCTTTTTACCGAAAAATGTTGCGATTTCTTCAAACAATTGGATAAAGTAAAAAACTTGTAAAAAAAGAAAGAGAGAAAAAAAAGAGAAAGAGGGACGATTTTATTTACGATGTAAAAAAACACACTTTTTTTTTTTGTATCGGTTCTATAGAATGGCAAAAAGGAGTTTTTCAAGGTATTATCTACAGAGTTTGGTAAGTTTTTATTCTTTTTTTTTGCGGCCAAAAAAAAGAAGAAGGGGATTATAACTTACAACAAAAAATACATTAGACGTTGATCGGGTAAATGCGGTGAAAGAGGCAAAAGAATACATTAAACTCGGGAAAAGTAATGTTACGCAGGTTTGTGTTTATATCGTTCTATATCTTTACATGTAGTATTAAGTCAACATTATATAGGTGGAAAAAAGTTTGTTGTACTATTTAGAGCCCAAGTATAATTTATTTTTTGACCGCATACATCAACTTCCAAATGGATTAAAATTATTGGCTGATATGCGAGCAGATTTACTGGTAAAAAAAAAACCATGCATCTTTATTGATTTATTATATTAAATGGCTACTACGGATAGGATATAATGGGTCCTAGAGATAGCCCAGAGTATCTCGAATTCTCTAGTTTGGAACATGATATTCGACTAAAACTAAAGACCTACGTCATTGGGTTTTTAAAGTTGGAGAGAATTACTTGGCAAAAGAGCTCAGCAGAGTTATTAGAAAAGGTATTTATACACTTGTAGTGTTTCATTATTATTGAATTTAACATTGCTATGCGAAAAAAAAAAAGATTTGCGATTATGAGGCAGTTCATGCAGTACAAGATTGGAAAGATATTAAAAGGTGGCTTTTTCTTTACATTTAATTTATTTGTTAACTAAACAAACTCTCTCTCTCTCTCTTTAGACGATTAGGCCCTGATAGACGTGTATATGCTTTTTTCGAGAATAATGTTCCTAATGAACCACTCGTCTTTGTTCACGTAGCGCTTGTTCCTGATATGTCAAATTCAGTGCAAGCTATTTTGAATGAACCTGTTCCAAATGAAGATGAATTAAATACGGACGAATTTAAATGTGCTGTATGCTATTCCATCACTACACAACAAGGCCTTGGTGGTATTAATTTAGGAAACTATTTGATTAAACAAGTAGTAAATGATTTAAAAAATCATTATCCTCAGTTAGAAACGTTTGCTACACTCAGTCCTTTGCCTGGGTTTAGAAAGTGGCTACTAAATCATGCTGAAACTGATGCTGGTATTCAGGCTGAGTTGGGGTCAGAATGGAAGACAGTAAAGTAATAATTAAAGTACATACTTTTATTGTACTCATTGTTGTAATATATATTTGTAGAAATTAGATCGGTTCAATAGTCAAGATCAAAACGAATTAAAGGATCCAATAATGAAATTATGCTCTAGGTATATCTTGTCTGAAAAGAGGGCCGAAAAAAATGCTTTAGATCCTGTTGGTAAGCGATTCTTTACGTATATAAATATATATGAATGTAACTAAACTCATTCTTTAAGCTAATTTCCACTTGAGAAATGGAGCTTGCGCACATCAAATTCACTGGCAGGCGGACACTTCTGACAAGGGATTACAAGAATCTTTTGGTATTATGATTAATTACAATTATATTACAGATCGCATAGAAAGTAACCATCGATTATATCTTTTAAACGGTACGATATCAGTGAGTGAGCCAAAAAAAGAAGGATGGCTATCTCGTTATGTATTAGAGAATAATAAAAGACAATAGTACATTGTATTGGTATATATTGAATTATTTATTTAAAACCAATAATAACGTACAAGCAACACAAACAAAATAACCAAGGCAATGATGGCCGGAGGACCATACTTACGATATAATGCTTGTAAATTTAAGTGGCGCGCTTTATCCTTAAACATTTTGGCACTGTCTTTTAATTCTCCAGAAATGGTACTCATACGATCCAAACTATCTCCACGCCATAATAAATCTTCCATGTTTTTAGTCATGATACGTGTAACGTCCTGTAAATCTTCGTTCAATTTAGACAAGTTGCTTTGAGTTCGTGTGTCTTGATAAATTCTCTTTGTCTTTTGCATAAATGTATCTAACAAAATATAACGGATCAGTTTTTTTTTATTTCACGCGTTCTTTTATTTGTTTTACCGAATTTAACAAAGGCATAAGGTCTCAATCCAGGTTTATCTACTTCATTACCATAACTCATATTGAATTCCTTGACCAACTCTTCCAAATAACTGAATGCAAGCTTACGAGGATAAGATTGATCACAAATACAGAGATAACAAACACTTCCTTCAATAATATAACTGATACAAAAAAAAAGATTTTTTAAGCAAAAAAAAAAAAGAGAGATATTTGAAAATATAACAACTTACTGGAACATGTATTTTCCTGACTCAATAGAACATCTCGGTTCTGAATTAGGACCAAGACGTTTGAAGAGAGGCTTTGCTTGCGCTTTATATTCAGCCAACTCGGTTTCAACCTTATTATGTACACTTAGTTGCTTTCTTTTTTTTTTTATACCAAGAAAAAAAAACTTACTTGCTCATCATCCATGCTAGCAGCTAATGGAAGTCCATCGGAAATTCTTGCAATGATAGTTGTCTTTACCATCTTGAATAAAATATATACGTAAAAGAAAGAAAAAAGAAAAAAAGGAAAAAGTACTACAAAGACTCAAGTTAAAGAAATGTAATTTGTGACGTGGCAAAAAGTACATCTTGGTGAACTTTTCTGCCTGTTATTAGGAAAGTTTAGGTAGAAGCTCAATGATTAAAAAAGTATGCTTTCTCAATAACCGGCGATATCAATACACGATACAGAAGAGATGACTGAAGGTAGAAGATAACTTCATACTCTTTTTTTTTCCAACAAAAACGTGAACTAGAAAGATCAAAAGCACCAGTGAAAATCCAACACGTCCCAATAATCAAACAATAGACAATAAAAAAAAAGGTCATCTTTTTTTTTCTATTGTCACAATGAAGCCATGCTAAAACATGATTATAAGCTGACACACAACATCACAACCTTATTTCGTTTAAATTTGGTGTTACCGACGGGCATGATGGTATACAGCAAAAAAATCTATTTTATTATGTCTATTGCTTGACCAAAGAAGTAAGAGTAGCAATGATATCACATTTATTAGCTCTTAATGCTGCTTCGGCTTCGGGCTTTGTAAGTAACATTTCCTTCATCTAAAATAACACATAGTAAGTACAACAACAGGAACAACCAATTACCCTTTTGGTACTTACCAAAAGATCCACGTCAGCCTTGTTCACAGGTTCGGCAGAAGTTTTACTTCTAAGAAAAAAAAAGTCGTGTCAATTATTATGTTGCCAGTATTATTTCACTGTAAAGCTTACTGAACTAATTTTCTATGCTCGTTAGCGATTTCTTGTAATTCTACTAAAGACTAATAATATGGTTAAATAAAGAAAAACTTAATCCCTTTTTTTTTTTTTTTTTTTTTTTTTTACCTTGGTAAGTTTTTCAGCGGCTTGTTTTCTAAGAGTCATTTCATCACTAACAACATTAGTCTTTTTAGGTTCTCCGTGATCGTGGCTACAGTTGGAGTGATCGTGATGGTCGTGAGCAGCAGCCATTTTTTAAGGAAAAAAAAAATATAGTTTACAAAGGGGGTGGTTCCTCTCAACCAAAAAAGTAAGTACATTTGCTGGTTGTTCGTAATTTGTAAGTCACAGGGGGATCCAAAAGCCGCTGCTTCTTAATTCAGTAGTGTTGTATATGATTCAATGAACGTCCTTACGTTCTTAATATTTTTTGACCCACATTCAATATTCTCTTCTTCATCTTCCTCGGTTTCTTTTTCTTATTTTATAGACATCATTCTTACACTTCACTCTTTTCACGTTCTATATTTACAAATTCTTATCCAAAAGGCCAATCAAGTGTGTAAGTTTCTTTTCAGAAAGATAATAGCTATACTATTAACTAACAGTTTTTCTCCTTTACGGAGGGGGGGGGGGGGGGTGTTTTTTAGTGGTAGTCATTTGTGAGTAAATGCTTAAAATCGGGAAGATACAATCTCTACTCAAGGGTTCGTATTTCTTCAAGTTCCAAATTTCCAATCCTTGTTTTTCGCGATTTAAAACTTTTTGCATCGGTTTTTTCTTATTATAGAGGATTGATTTGTGGTATATTTGAATTGATAGCAAAATATTTTTCTATAGTATGTTTCCACAACATTATCATACCTTAAGTGAATACTAATACTTTCAATTCGAATTATATAACACTGAAAAAAAAAGAGCTCTCATAGTTTATTTTATTTTATTTTAATATATGAAGAAAATGTAGAAATAAAAGAAAGTAAAATAATTTTAAAAAAAAGATGATATATGTCTTCTAGTTGCTGTGTTTGTTTTTGTAGAGCGTCTTGCTATTCCATCGTCTGCTCTTGCGCTTCTTCAGCTCTATGCTGAGCTTTTGAGCTTGTCGCTCTTGTTGCTGCTCTTGTGGTGGTGGTGGTGGTGGTGGTGGAGGAGACGGAGGAGATGTCTCCTTAAGGTTCCAGGCGTGCACAAATGTGTTAATGCAAACGAAGCAACATTGACAATAATCTTATGGATATAGACATAAGGTGTCTATTCCTGTGCACAACTAAAAAAAAAAATTGTTAGATTTTGGTTGCGAGTTCTATTTACACGTTCATAAAATAAAGCTTGGTGTATTACTTTTTTACGTACCTTTATAAAAGAAGCCCATATATCTGCACGGTATTACCATCGGGTGGAGTACATTTGAGCACTTCTTGATCAAATGGAAGGCGGTTGATTTGAAGCGTATCCGTATGTATGAGGGTTAATTGTTTGAGGAATCGAAGATGAATCTGGACCAATATCAATACAGTCTTGAAATGCTATGTGATTTAAATGAACAGAAAGCGTAATCAAAACGTTCATTGTTTTGGACCCTATCTTCAGCCTATGCTTGATTCTTTTTCCGTCGGCTTCTGCATAAAATCCTACATACAATGATTTGTATAAGCAACGTGTTGAGATTTGACTCTCCATGTATGTCGATGCCTTTACTACAGCAGTAAGCTTCATCAGTCAAAGAGAAAATGACATCTTTATCAAATATCGACACGTCCGTAAGTATGAAGCTTCGCGATTGCTTGCAATAGACCCGAAAATTAAAGTTAAGCTGCTTCAAAAGGTAGTCATCTGGTTCCTCGTAACTTCCGTTTCTTGAAAGTAAATTGGGAAAGAAGGAAGTTTCAACGGCGTTTTTTAGCGAGGAGACAATGTTGGTCTTTTCAGGGGTTTTTAAGATCTATCGTACTATTACTCTCTTTGTGAAATTGTAATGTACACGTAAATAGCACGGTGAACTTTACGTTGGGGGAGTAGGTGCGACGTTACAGATGTTTGCTATTTCTTCTCTTCTGGCCAGAGTAAAAAAAAAAAAAAAATCAGTATCATAATTGAGTTTTGGATGGGAAAGGAGTGCAGCCAACGGCTCGCAGTCCAAAGAAGTCATTGTACGGAAAGCTTTATTTTCTGATTGTATTTTTTAGCGCTTGTTGAGCTAACGTAAATGAAAGTAAAATCTTTTAGTTCCTCTTGATACATTTTGTTGAGGATGATTAGCCACTTTTACCTTTATACAATACAATAAGTGCTCAGGAGCTTAATTACATTATACTTGTTCGTTGCTATAATTGTATATGCCGATAATATCGTTGTCGTAGTTATCAGTATCCAAATACTATAAACACCTCAGCAGTTCTAGTTGGCTTTAGCCACACAGATTAGAATGAAACAAAAAGCAAATCTGTAAACGAGGTAAATATTACCTTTAAGAACCAAAGTAGCTTATGCCCGGTGGTTGTGTTAGGAAGAACGAAAACAAAAATACTAAAAAAAAAAGTACACATACAGTGCTTCCGGTGCCAATTTGCGCTTTTGAAAAATCACTCGCGCATTTGAAATTTTCAATTAGCGTACTTTTTAAGACCCAATTCGCGTTTTCCAATAGAATAAATTCTGCTTTAGGCTGATAAAATGGATGTGTATTTAATGTATACATTTGCCAGCAGCCTATTTATAGTTAACTTTTTTAAAAGTTGTTCGTTTTTTTTTCCGGATGATTTGATCTTTTTTAAATTTGGTATTTTTATTAACAATTCAAGGTAAAAAAAATCTTTCCCCCGCTTAAATTTAAGGTTTTGTCCAGACCTAACGCGAAATGATGCCCCCAAATCTAATTCAGTGTACGCCCATTGCGTGAGAAATTGCGGGGTAAACGTAGTTTTAATTTTTTCGTGAAAGTTGTAAGTTGTTAAAGTACATATTCTCGCATTACATATCAAACGATACGCTCTCTCTTTTTTTTTTAAAGGACAAACAAATAAACAAAAAGTTAATTCTCGTAACACAGTGAAAAAAAAAGGACTAGGCCAGAAAAAAAAAAGTGCATTATAAGTTTTTCTCGCTACCAGAACCTTCTTAAATGCATTTGTTGGGTAATTTTAGTTTCCGAAAACTATATTACCATTATACAGATCAAACAAGGGGGGTATTCATCCACCCCTAGACGTAAAGGGTTTCTTTTTTTTTTTTGGTTAATTGATTGAAATCATTTTTATTTAAAAAGTTTTTTACTCTTTTTCTTGTAAAAAAAAAGAGCTGCAAAAAAAGTAAGACTTTTTTTTTAAAAGAGGGATATTATACTACTGAAGCGAAGAAAAGATGGGGGGAAGTGTGTTTTATATGAGTTATTTACAATCTGTTAACGTTACCCAAGTTCTCACAAGCTTGCTTGACTCTTTGGATCATGGTCTTTTCACACTCACGAACAAAGACACGAGGATCATAGTGCTTCTTGTTAGGCTTGTTATCACCATCGGGGTTACCGACTTGAGTTTGGAGGTACCCCTTCTTGGCCTCATAGTAGTCACGGAGACCGGCCCAGTAAGCCCATTGAGTATCAGTATCGACGTTCATCTTGACAACACCGTTCTTGACAGCCTCAGCAATCTCTGCTTCAGAGGAACCAGATCCACCGTGGAAGACGAAGAAGACGGGCTTGGGGTTCTCACACTTGAGTTGGTCAACAACGTAGGCTTGATGCTTACCCAAGAGTTCAGGGTGCAACTTAACGTTACCAGGAGCGTAGACACCGTGCACGTTACCGAAACCAGCAGCAATAGAGAACAAGTCGGTGACTTCGGAGAAACGTTGGTAGATCTCCCAGATGTCTTCAGGTTGAGTGTAAAGGGCAGCGTTATCAACTTCAGAGTTGTCAACACCGTCTTCTTCACCACCGGTAATACCGATTTCCATCTCGAGGTGACAATCAATGGCGGCCATGCGGCGGAGGTACTTGAGGCAGATCTCGATGTTCTCTTCCTTGGACTCTTCAGAGAGATCCAACATGTGAGAAGAGAAGAGAGGCTCACCGTGAGCCTTGAAGTATTCTTCATCAGCAGCGAGCATACCTATTTTTTTTCGTTTGTTTTAGTATACAAACTTTACACAAGTACACGCTTCTTTAATAATACTTTACCATCGAACCAAGGTAAGAGCTTCTTGGCACAGTGATCAGAGTGAATGATAACGGGGATACCATAAGCCTTGGCAACAGTACGGACATACTACAAAAAAGTGGTTTGTTTATCAGTTTACCAGGTTTTTTATTTTTATTTTAGTGTGTATGTAAAACTTACTTGAGCACCAGCGACGGCACCAATAATAGAGGCTTCTTGGTTCTTGTTATCTAAACCCTTACCGGCAAAGTAAGCAGCACCACCTTGAGAGAATTGGATGATAATGGGAGACTTGATATCACGAGCTCCTTCAAGAGCAGCATTAACGGTACTAAAAAAAAAAGATGTGTTAGGATCCCGAGTCATATTAAACAACCGCTCATCTGGGGGTGTTAAGGCTTACACATGATATGTTCCCCCCGTTCCCCCTTTTCTTATGAATCTTTACCTGGTAGAAGTACAATTAATGGCAGGGATAGCAAATCCGTTTTCACGAGCTAATTAAAAGTGATTTAGTTGGGAATAGTTTTTGAAAAAGAGAGATGTGTAATAATTACCATATTCAAAGACCTTTGAGAGGTTTTTACCAGTAACGACGCCAGCAGGAACGATATCGAGGAGACCCATTTTTATATATGTTTAGAATTTAAGAAATTACTTGAAAGAAGAAGAAGAAGAAAGTGGTTTTGTGTGTGCTATTTAAACCTTTTTAAAAAAATGTGAACCTCCGCCCTGGGAAAGTTAGGGTCACAGACGATTTTGGAGTTCTACATCCGGCCTTTTCCGTCTTTTACTTATGAAAATCTGGGGAATCACGTAAAGCAAAAAAAAAGTAGCTTTTTTTTTTGTTACTGGGTTTAGTTCATAATCAATTATTGGCTTGTGAAAAAAAGGGCGGGTAACTTATAAACCACCTGATAAAATCCGTCAGATAGTTAAAGACCCTCTTTTGTTTTACTTTTAAACGCGTATATCGACTTCCTAATGCATGTTACTTTCCCCGAGAAAATTTCAGCAAGGTACTTTAGGTCCCAGCACAAAATAAAAATAAGCAAGGCGATTGGATAACTAGCAAATGGTTTTTATTTTTTTTAAAAAAAAGATAAGACGCGTAAAAGAGGTAAAACGCATTAATGAAAATGCAAGGTGAAAATATCTTCGCTTTAATATACGTGGCCAGAATAAAGGTAATTCCAAAAGGTTTCTTTTTTTACGAGAAACTGCCCACACCTGATTAAAGCGTTTTGTTTTAAATAAACCAAATCCAACACTCCCCCTCTCCCCATACCCCGTACACTCACACACATGCAAAAAAAAAAAAAGAAAGAAAATATATCTACAAGGAAAGGGTAAAAAAAAAAATATGATAATATTACAGAGGGATATTTTTTTTTTGGACCCATCTTTTTTGATTTTTAAAAAAAAAAATTATGATGACTTTTCAGCACTAATATATAAAACTAGACAAAAAAAAAAAAAAATGTTAGTTTCTATACAAAGTCTTTCGATATGTATGCCCATATACCATTGTTTCCTCTAATAAAAGTATCGCCATAAGTGTTATTTAATCTACCGTCAACGTATTCTTCTGTGTTTTCTAATGCAATATTCATATAACCATCTAAACAAGCCAAAGTACCTACAGAAAAAAAAAACGGATGAGTTTTTCGTAACAGTAGGTGTGTATATATATTACCTTTGTAGTCAATGCCAGAGTTTAATCTTACTTTAACGGTTTGTCCTAAAACCGTACTGAGGAAATCGGTAGGTGATCTTGTACTAGCTTTATTCTCCATATTGTTGTGTATAATTTTTTTTTTCTCGTGGGGGGAAAAAAGAAGAAAAAAAAAACGCCAAAAAGGTTGTGTGCCCGTGTGTGGAAACTGAATCAAACAGTCACTGCGTACTTATGATTGGGTTAAACCCAACATTTGTCGAGTGTCTACTTTAGAATGTCGAATTTTAGGAAAATTTAAAAGAATGCATTACAACTGTTTTAGTAATATTTTGATTGAAATTTTATAATAATTAGCAACATTAAAGAGAGAGAAAGGGAGGGAAATAAAAAATAAAAAAAAGTTGGGAAAATTCTAATATGGGGGGGCATTCTAATGGGTGAAAAAAATAATTTAAAATGTTCTTTGAAACAAAAGATAGATATCTATTATGGAGGGTAGTAGGCAACTTAGATAAGTAAGTAAGCGGCAATACCAGCAGCAGCAGCAACAAATGTGCTACCAACTTGAACGTTGTTACCAGCACCGGTGGTAGCGGTATTGGAGGGCTTTGAAGTAGAGACAACAGAGTGAGCAACACTGCTAGCCTTGGATGCAACAGCAGATTTAGCAGAAGCGACTAAAGGTGTGTTGGTAGTAGCAGAGGCTTGTGCAGCGGCTAAACCGCCAATAGCTTCAGCATCAGCAGATTCAGGAGCAAGTGAGTTAACACCGTCAGCTTCAATACCGTCAACAGCACTTTCGGCTGCGTCAACTGCTTCGGCGGCAACATCGGAGGAATCTTCACTGTCTTCGGTATCTAAAGAGTTGGCACGGATTCCACCACCACCGCCACCGCCACCTTGTCCACCCCAGCTACCGTGGGAATGGTCGTCGTCGTCGTAATCATAGATATCATCATAGATATCATCATAGTCATCGTGATCATCGTGATCATGATAAGGGGGGCGACCGCCACCTTGTCCGCCACCTTGTCCACCACCTTGTCCACCACCTTGTCCACCGCCGTGGCCACCTACTTGACCACCGCCTTGATGCCAGTTACCACCGTGGTTATCATCATGGTCGTAATCATCTTTGCCTTCCCACTTATTACCGCCGTGGCCGTAATCATCTTTGCCTTCCCACTTATTACCACCGTGGCCGTGACCATTTTGGTTCCAGTGAGGCTTACCCTACACACATAAAATAGTTAAGTACTATATATATTTTTTTTTTTAAAAAAAAAAAAAAAAAGTGTTGAAACTTACGGTGGGACGGATTCCCCAACTGTTGGTACGGGTAACGGTTGTAACGACGACAACAGGAGGTCTTGTTTCGATTTGTAATCCAGGCTGGGATAAGACAGGGTGAACGATAGGTCCGTGAGGTCCATCGTTATCAGGACGGTAAGCAGCTAAAATAGGAGAGTTAGAAGGATGTTTTGTGCGTAAAAAGAGAAGGAAAGAAACTTACAAACAGCACATGCTAAAGCAGCTGTCATAACAAGAGTGCTGAATGATTTCATTTGTTATATTATTATTGTTTTTTTTATTGTGGGTTTGAAAACGTTATGAAAAAAGTTGTTATAACATGATAAATAAAATAAATACAGCTTATATATACATAACAAAGTAAATATTCCCGATAACATTTTTTACGAAAAAAAAAAAAAAAGGTTCCTAGTCAGACTTGAAAGGCTTTTCGGAAAAAAAAAAGTTTACTGAAAGCAGTCGGAGATTTCATATATTATCCTACTAACAATACGTAATACAATTTTTTAACCCCTTTCTTTTACTTTTATAAATGGGACTTTTACCGCCAGGAAGCAACTCGTCTACTACACAAGACTTTGGCGAACTTATGAAACAAGCCAAAGACCTGATTGAACGCAAAGACACGGTTGAAAAAGAATTGCGAGACATGGAGGATCGTTTGTTGGAAGCAGGTATTGGTATGACGGAACCACTTGTTGACAGTGCTGGCTTTCCTCGGTCTGAAGTCGACGTACATACTGTACGAACCAACCGAAATTTAATTATTCGACTTCGTAACGATCATAAAGAAATCATGGCTGATATTGAAAAGGTTTTACACAAGGTGCATGAAGCTAAAAGAGAAGGCCAAGTACCTGAAGCAGCGCCAGCAGTACCAGCTGAGGAGGAGGATACAATGATGGTGGATGAGGTACCCGTTGCGTTTGCAATTGTCAATGCGGTGGCACCAGACTCTCCTGCATATTCAGCTGGGTTACGTAGGAATGATCGTATTCTCAAGTTTGGGCATTTGGATCATTCGAATCATCAGAGGCTTCAGGCCTTGAATGCGTTGATTGGGCAGAGTGAAAACAGGGAGTTGAGTGTCTCTTTCTTGAGAGATGGAGAGGCCATGGATTCTACGGTGACGCCAAGATCTGGGTGGGGAGGAAGAGGTACTTTAGGCTGTCATTTATTACCGCTGTAAAAAAAAAAAAGATTTTCATAATAAAATAACTATATTTGTAACATAAACTGAGGCGGATTTTGACAGGAGCCCCCAATCATTCTTTTACTTACTGAATTGACGAAAAATGCTATTATATTTTATATTTGACTGTTGTTGCGATAAAACCACAAAGAGTTTAATTGTTTTTTTTTTGTCGACGCGATGTGAAACGAGTTAATGCAAACACAATGAGTACAGATCCGTTGCACACTGCCTTTGTATCTTCAGTCTATTAACGTGTACTACAAGGCGTTTTGTATACAGTTTCGATAAATTGTTTGTTTTTCTTTTTTAAAAAAAAGGGGGTTAAAAAAAACTACTTTATATAAAGTTGGTTTTATAAAGTACACATGCCCCCTGCGAGGTCTCTTAATTGATATAGCATAAAAGCTAAATTTTATGCATTGAAACGAGAAATAATTAAACTTGTCAGCAAAAGTAGTGGCCTGGGTTTTAAATAACCATACGACGCACTGTACAATGATTTGTTTTCTTCTCAAGCTAAACGCTTTGATATGATCACAATGAGCCACCTGACGTTTAACAATAATGGGGGCATCAAATACACATCATTTTGTTTATTACGATCTTACTGCATTGTTATTAATCTTTCTTTTTTCTCTCTTTTCTTCTTTAAACTTTTTTTTTCTTTTTTTTTTTTTTATTTACTTGTCGAAAAATAATGTATGAATTGGTACGCATATTGTATCTTTTTTTTTTTTTTTTTTCGCTAGTTTTGTTTATTAACAAAGTGATACATAGGACAATGATGGTGTCATAAATTCATGGCTAAGAAATAGTGAAATATTCCAGGCCAATCAAGGATCGACGATGATTAAACAGTATATCAAACAAGCACCACCTTCTTCACTCGTATCTAATTTATCTCGCTTATTTATCACGACCATCAGTTACTATACGTTGAGTAAACAAGATGCACTGGTATACCCATATGAAAAAAATAAAAAATTACCCGTTTTGAAAAAAAAAAATAACATTGAATAATTTTTTTTTTTAGGATACAATTGGTTATTTCCTTTATGATCATAATGATTTGATACACGGTCAAGTTTTGGATTGTTTTATCAGTCATAAGCTGCTGCTGTACAAATTAGCAGAGAATAATTTCAGTATTAATTACGATGCATGTATGAACGGTATCTTTATACCGCTTACCAAGTGCTACTCTCCCTCTTGTCAATTGAACAATCAAACCTGTTATTCTCCACTTTGTCCCAACAAGCGTATTTCAAGTCTGTTACGTCTAGTCAATTTGAATCAACAAACACAAGAGCAAGATATCCTTAGAGAACAGGTATGTTGTTTTGTTTGTTACAGCAGTGGTGGGTTACACTAACACTTTTTTTGTTATAGGATGCACAACCAAAAGATTGGATTACAAGTATACCAAATCATATTCGAAACTCTACTAACCGAAAAGAACTGAAACGACAAGCAGGTATAGCGGAACTCTTATTAACAGAACAAAACTACTGTCAAGACCTGGATATTTTGCACCGCATCTATGCTATTCCGCTTTTAGAATCCACCCTTGTTATCAGCAACCCATCTCGTCGCAAGCGATTTTACCAAAATGTGTTTGGAAATTATTTGGATATTACGCATATTCATCTCTCATTCTATCGTCAGTTAACGTCGCATCGACAGTCGAGTTTTTTTATTGGACGCGTAGGCAACATCATCATGCAACACGTAACCAACTTGATTGATCCGTATATACTGTATGCGTCTAACCATGTTAAGGCGATCTTTTGCATGTCGTTGGAAACCAACCATAATCTCATGTTCTCGAAATTCTTGGCGGATCAAAACTCGTTAAAGTGTACAAGGAGGTTGGGTTTACGCCACTATTTAACTTCACCGACGCTGTGGATAGGGAAACTCAAGTTGCTGGTGCAGGCCATTTTGAAAAACACCGTGGATGATGCAGATCAGTTATCGCTGAAGGCGTCGCTGGCCATCCTGCATGATACCTTATGTCGCATGAATACTTGCGCCAATGTATCACCGGAAGGTTTCAGGTTTGAGGAACTTTCGACTTCGATCTATACGATATCTGGTTCAGAATTAGAGTTGTTGGCAATCCCTGAAGGTAGCAACTTGATTCGAGAAGAAGCGTTATGGCTAGCGAGATCTACGCACCCGTTACAGCCGTCGTTGTGCCATGTCTTTTTGTTTTCACATGCGTTGATTTTAACGCATCCCAGAGTCACGAATGGAAGAACAGAGTATATTGTGGTCTCGGGTTCACCTATACCTATCCAGCTGCTTTCATTGAACCAGGCCAACTCGACAACGTCCATGATACGTCGACTTTCGTTTGCATCTACGTCGATTGTATCAACACCGTTTCATCTGATCAGCAACTTGCGGCGTCAAAAGAGCGTGAATTCAGATATCTCACTAGGCAGCACGCAAAGCAGTCCAACACAGCGAACAACAACCTTACTGCGTATTAAACCAAAAGTTACTACACAATTCAAATCCAGTAAACTGTTGAAAAAACTAAAAGCGAATTTTAAATGGAATTTATTTGATCACCAAGAGACAAAAAGGTGTGTGTTGAGAAGGGATTCGGCACCGGCGGCGTTGTTGATTCAGTACAACAAGCCAGAGAAAAAGTTGGCGCAGCATAGGAGGACGCTAAAGATTTGTCATATGGCGTACCCTGAAAATGCGTTCAAGTTGGAGTTTTTGTCAAGGTCGGATAGGTTGATTTGGGAAAACGTGATGCGGGAAGTGGTAATGAGTGAGGGGTATAAGGTGTTTCGAGCAACTGTGTTGTGTAATAGTTTGGCCATGCCGCAGATGCCTGTGCATGGTGGTACCATTGGTAGAATTCGATGTGCCTATGCCTTTTGTAAAGTTTTTTTTTTTACGTTTAAAAATTTATTTTTTTAACAATCCCCTTTCTTTTTGGAATAGTGTATTCAAGTGGAATTCATCATAAAAGTATGGTAGCGCTAGGGTCACAAAGTGGAGTGTGGATGGGCCCACGCGACGGGTCAAGGCCGTTCCAGTTGGTGCTACCAAACCAAGACGTATACCAAGTGTCTGTTTTACAAGATAAATTGATCGTACTGACACAAGACAACAAACACCGGTTGTTGATCGCGTACAACTTGAAATCAATTCTGGGCGATAAACAAGATTTGGATTGGTGCGTGGTGAAGAGATCGTTTGTGATTTGCTTCACGGTTGGGAAAATAAGAAATCAGTCGGTGATTATTTATTTGACTAGGAGGTTGCAAAAGACTTGGTTGGTTATTATCGTGCCTTCTTTAACTCATATGAAGAACCATTGGTTTAAAAAGTACAGAATGGTAAGGGTGATCTTTTTTGTTTTTTGTTTTTTGTTGGATTAAAAATTACTTGTTTTTTTAGGAGCATATTGTATCGATCAAAGATCCAAATGATATACAGATTATAAATGACTCGGTGTTTATAAGATCAGATCGGCACGGTGTTGAACGCATTGATATATCTACCAAGGTGATGGATTTGTTTGTAGAGACTCGAAAAATATTTACGGGGTCGAATGTTGGAGTGTTGTCGATGGGGTTTGTTTGTGATCCTCAGTACGCGTATGCGGTACCGTTGTTTGAGCAGGCCGATAAAGGCTTGGTACGCATGAAGTTTGAGTCTGTCGTCAATAATGTTGCCATGATTTACCCGTATCTTGTAGCATTTTCTTCTTCCGTGATAGAAGTACGACATATTGAAACTGTAAGTAAAAAAAAACCCCCCTCTCCATTGTAACTTGTTACTCATTTTGTGTGTGGTATAGACCGAATTAATACAGGCGGTACAAGGTCATCAAATTCAATTCATTTCGATTAACAATGATTTTACTCAACCACTCTTTTTTACTATGCAAAATGAAGATCGCATTACAACTTCCATTTATCAATTACAATTATCACTTTAAGTTTTTTTAACAAATAAAAAAAAACCCCCCTCTTTGTACATACATGTTGAAAAAATCTATTTTATTTTAATCTTCTCAGTGTGATTTGGTATTTTAAAAATGTAGGGGGCGAAAAAGAACTGGGGGTAACAACAAACGAGAAGAGAGAGAGAGAATATAGTACACGGTGGAGAGAGAGAGGAAGGAGGATTTGGTTTTTTAGAGAGCATAAATCTCTTCATCGTCAGATGTAGTTTGTTCATGCTGTGGTAAACTCATCCAACCATCTGCAGGCTTATCTGTTTCTTGTAGTGGTTTCCATACCAAGTATATTAAAAATACGATATAAATAGTTCCTGTGACACCAATAAGCACAGAAGTTAGAATATCGGTGGCATGCTTTACAAACAAGTAAATATCAAATGAAATCACAACTAGGGTTAATAACCAGCATATGAATTGTAGTAATTTAGACGGTCTAAATTCTTTTGATAGGATATTAGATGATGTTGATAATTTGATAATTGGGATTAATACTGTTGGTAAACAAACACTACAAGCAAACAAAAACAAATAAATATATACATTTTTTAATTGTATGTACACAAATAACTTTTTTTTTTTTTACCTTTGTAACACATTCAATAATTCTCCCATTGTATCAAAATGATCTACAGCAAAAATGGCAACCAACATACCAGGTACTAATGAAATACTACGCGTGGCAGCTACTCGGTGCCAATCCTTTTTAAATACGTTTCCAAAAAACCCTTCCATTACAAATTGTCCTGCTAATGTGCTGGTCATAGTTGAACTTTGACCAGCGGCAAGTAATCCTGCTGCCCATAAGTATTTCGCCGCTGACCCTAATGTACCACTTAATCCAATATCTGCATCGTCTAGGCCTGGTAATTTAATAGGTCCAAGCTGATCCGGTTTATAAAACACTATTACGGCTTGTTAATGATATGTTTACAACTTTTTTTTTTTTTTTTTATACTTTACCTTTAGCAAATACAACAACAATAGCTAAATTAACAAAAAAAGATACGCTTAAGGCCAAGATAGACTCTATAGCAAAATAAAAATTGGCTTCTTTTAACTTTCGAATGGAAGGTTGTTTTCCTAAATCACGAGACATGACCAAAGCGCTATGCAAGAACATGTTGTGAGGCATGACCACAGCACCCAACATGGCGACTGCTTGAAACTCTGCATTTTTGGGAATGATGGGGACCAATACACCATGCAAGATCTCTTTTACGTTTGGGTTCGACTGCACAAGTTCTACCCAGAAACAAATGGCCATGACGGCAATCAGGACCATGAAAAAGGCTTCTAAGCGTCGAATACCGTAGCGCTGAATCATCATGAATGTAAATGTGTCGGTGGCGGTCATGAGGACACCGGCCCATAAAGGAAGTCGAAGCAGGATATGTAAGGCAACGGCGGTACCCACAATCTCCAAGATATCGGCGCCGATAATGGCAATTTGTGCAAATGCCCAGAGGACAACGGTGAGTCGGGTGGTATAACTTTGGCGAATGAGTTGTGCAAGATGTTTTCCTGTAATGGTGCCTAGTCTTGCTGAGAGTAGTTGAAAGATAAGACCTTTTTTTTTTGTTACAAAGTTAGTTGAACGTAAAATTATACAGATATTCGTTGTTTTTTACCAATCACATGCGACCAAAATAATAACCATAACAGCTTTGTTCCTGCTACAGCACCCGTTTGTAGATCCGATTCTAAATTACCTGGATCAAGATATGCAATAGACCTAAAAAAATATTGTGTGTAAGTTGGGAGGGGAGAGAGTTAAAAAAAAATGCATGTTTTTACATTAACCAGCCTATTGCGTTACAAGGTTAGTATATGTTGTGTGAAAAGAATGCAAAAAAGATGGGTTATTTTACCTGGACCGGTATACTTCCATAGTTTTCGAAAGGAGAAACAAGATTCAGATACGGTACCGGTATCTACTTCTGGCTTGATATCTAGTTCGTCACCAAATATAGTTCGGGAAGTTGTTGTTCGTTCTTCTTTTATAAATCCAGTATCGTCGTATTCTAAAAGAGCTAATAAATCTGAATCTTCTTCGGATAATCCTCCAGCATCATGTGGCACCATTTTTTTTTTTTTTTAATATGTAGAAACAAAAAAAAAGGAAAAAAGGGAAAAGAAAAAGATACTAGTTCAGTTGGAAAACTGGAAAATTAAACCTCTTTTTTTTTAATCCAATTAGATCACAGTGACGTCTTTTATGGTTATCCGAGAGAGAGTAATAAAAAAAAAAAAAAGAGGGTTTGCTTTTTAAAAAAAAACAGAAAGAATAGCACTGGAGTAAGGGAACATCTTTTTCTTTTTCTTTTACATGTATTGCATTTTGTTTATTTATTTAGAAGAACATCTTTCTACCCCCACAACTTAAAATTCAAGTCAAGCTTTAATAGCAGCTGGTGGGGAAATACACTGATGCAAAAACGCGGGGATTGTAAACCTAATACAAAGTTATTCTTTGTACCAGATAAACCCCTTCGTTTTCAAAGAATGCTTAAAGGATAACGTTTTTGTTTAAAGCAGTATCAGCAGTCTGTAAAACCAAATGTCTATATTGGAAGTGAAACATTATAGTTATGGTAAGGGGAGTATTTTTACTCGGATCTGTCTCTGCATCTAAAAATAATTAACACTATTAAACCGCACCAACTGAATACAAAAATCTTCTCATCAAAATAATACATCTGCAGCGGAAGGGTAAAGATGGATCCAGTTGAACGTTACGCAAATTCCAGCGTCCAAGCATTCTGCCGACAGTAAAGATTTTTTTTAAAAGGTTCGTTATATACTCTTCAATATAAACCGGTCTTCTTTAGAAACAGGTAAAGACAAAAAATAGTGCCACTACTGAAACCCTGCAACGTAAGTGTTAAAGAATTATTTTATACGTATATCAAATCTTTTAAAAATAATGTGTGTTTCCGAAGTTTTGGTTCCATGCAATTTTTTTTTTTTTTTAATTCGTTCGAACCTGAAAATAATTATTTGCTACCCATGGGTTCTGTCGTTGGGATATGTCTGTTACGTTTTACTTATAAGAGGGTACATATCGTAAGGTTTTTCAGTTATATTTGGTAGTATGATGAAGCATTAAAATGCCCCAATGATATTTTTTCTGATTATGTAGCTTCAAAAATTTGCGCCCAAGTATGTGTGTTCTCCGAAATAGTTTATTTTAAAGAACTGAAAATAAATATATAGTACTGAGAATTGCCAACATCGATCTTCTATTTTACTTAAATTTTCGCATGTAATAGAAATATATAGTAAAGGGTAACCGTTTAACGATGAAGGGGGGTGCCCGAGAAGATGGCCGTATTTTTAAGCGACCATTCTGGCCATAGCTCACGAATATCCGTTTGCACTGACACCACCATATCACATGTAACCCCTCTTTTCGAATATTTGTACGTGTTCTCGGTATAAAAAGAACTAAAAAATACCCTACAGCATAGACGACACTTTTTATACCCAATTGGTCAATTATGATTAAGAAGGGGGGGGGGGCACATTGTCTTACACTTTCCCCCTTTTTTTTGAACAAAGTTTTTTCTTTAAATAACGATAAACGCATATATTAATTTTTTCTAGGTATTCAAGAGAACAAAAAAAAAAAAAAAAAAAAATGTGATGGCGGCATAAATCTATTTTTTAACATGAAAAAGTGATCACCAAAATATGTTGATTTAGTAAATCCTGATTTACCAGGAACAAAAAAAGCTCTGAACTTAATCTGGTTTGACAGCGGAAAATTAATAAATAATAATGGCGGTCTGTCAGTCGCTTGCCAATACAATTTCCCTTTATCTTTTTGTTGAAAATAAAAATTATGTCGATATCAGCTAACAAGAAAATGAGATAAAAAAAAGAAGACACGACTCATTAGAGTCTCCTGTATTCGGTTCTAGGTGGAACAGAGTCTGGTTCGGATGTCTGGGTTTTATATCACTCGTAACACCACTTAATTGTGCAATAGGACTTGATAGAAGGTCAAGAAGACACCCTTTTTTTATATTTAAAAAAATAAAAAATAAAGAGAGAGAGAGAGAGGCAATCAGGGCGATAAAAAATATATATAAATTAAACTCCCTGCAAAAAAAATAATGATATTAATTGATCGCTTATCGAACTAACAAGCCTTCAAATTAAGGACTGACATTTTATTTAAAGAAAAAGGTAATCGTATGTAACCATTTTAGGAAAGACAAAATGTTATATAAAAAAACATCTTTAACACTCCTCCCCTTGTTTTCTCTCTGTCTCTCTCTCTTTTCTTCTTTTTCTAATCTTTATATAAAATACCATGGTGATAAACAAACAAAGAAATACAAAATATATTTATATTGCTTCAATATTTGGATGCATTATATTATGGATTACAGTATACACACCAAAACCTTTTTTAAAAGATGAACACATAGATCGTCAACCTACATCACAAGACTCTCCATTATGTACGCCAGAACTATTTAATCAAGGAAACTGGATTTATGATCCTATTAATATCGAATCACCCACAAATCAAACACAATTCGCTAAAGCCGCAGGATACCATTGCCTTAAAAAATTCGCTCATCGATGTTTTCGTCGAGGAGGAGATGAATCACTAAGAGCAAAGCAAATGTATATACTACTTGTTTTTAGATCAAAAAAAATAAAATTTATATTAATTTCTTTTTCCTTTTTTTTATCCTAGTATGGATTATAGATGGCAACCCGAAACTTGTAGATCAATTGAACTAAATCCAAAAGTCTTGGCCGAGCACTTTAGGGAACATCCAGTTTTATTTGTAGGCGATTCCATTACACAACTACAATTCGAAAGCTTAGCTTGTTTATTAGGAGAGCATTTTCCCAACAGACACCCGCCGAAATCAAATTTAAATGGCGGTAATACCAAGATTAAAGTAAACGAGTTAGCTGCCATCGATAGAGAGACATCTTCTTTAGCTTATATTCGATCCGATTATTTATTAAGGTTGGATGACTATAAAGTGATAAGTCCTTTTGAAGATGTTGGATCTCAGCTAGGAAACGGAGAAAATAATCCTTGGTAATATGTTGTAATTATACTAAATACAAATAGTTTATTAACTTTATTTTTTTTAAAAAAAATAGGGTTCATGCACTTGATAGATTTGATTATATCATTTTAAATACTGTAAGTAAAAAAAAAAAAAAACCTCATTAAAACATTTGGTATATTAAAACGTGATTTTATATTAGGGACCTCATTGGCACCCAAATATTCAGTGGGGACCAAACCAAAATGAACAAGAACTATTAGCTGCGTTTAAAAAAGCCATGTCTGCCGTATTAGATTATTTAAAGGATAATGTAAAATCACATCAAAAGGTATGGATTCGAACCACGCCATATGGTCATGCTAGTTGCTCTCGATTTAAAGAGCCTCAGGTGAACCCATTCGCACCAACTGGAAAAACAGGCGAGTACGAGTGGCATTTATTCGAAGAATTTGACAATATCTGGAAACATTTATTAGCAGATGATGAAGATACTCGATTTGATATATTTGACGTCTCTACACTATCAAACCAAAGAGGTGATGCCCACTCTAAACCAGACGCAGATTGTTTACATACTTGTATTCCCGGACCTGTAGATACTTGGAATAAGTTACTTAATCATGAAATATTGAAAAATATAAACTGATTACTTAATAATAATAAAAAACTTGTACATTTTTATTTTTTTCTTTATTCAGTGATATATACGCAAGGGCGAAAACTGTAACGCTCTCATAAAGATAATAAAGTAAGGCAGATAAATACTGTGAGACTGTATGGAAATGTTTATTATCTTTTAACACACAGTAAATATTGTGGCTAGCATGGTAGTCACAGACGCTAGACTTTGCTTTTACTTCCCCATGACCCAAATTACAGCCGTACCTCAGTTGATGTATTTTTGTCGTATTTTCAACATTTTTTTTTTCCTCTTTTTTTGGATCTACTCGACAACAATATATTGTAAATTAGCAGCAAGATTCTGTAAAAAAATAATTTAGGACAAATCTAAGGACTCGGCGTCCCCCCTAAGTATTATACTTAGTAAAATCGCAAGATAAAATAGGTGTATACATACCAATGAGATCAGTATTTAGAAATAGGGTCATTATAACAGGACCCCAGAGGTACGCAATGTAATTTGCTTCCGAAAATTCTGATTCTATAGAATCGTTAAAAACTTCAGAAAGCAAATGTTTTTCAAGACTAAATACGACAAGAATTAATGTAGTAGCTCTACTCAGTATATTTGGTAGTTTTTATATTGTACACTTACATATGTCTATAGATTAGGACTATGTCAGTATCCTCATTAGACTTATTAATTAATGATGACACTTTGCTTAATGCGCGCCATAAATTATCTTGCAACTACGAACTAAAACATTATTATAAACTATTTATTTGACAACAGATATTTACCGTGTTGATCTTCGCTTTCAATGTTGCCTTCATAAAACTTGGTGATATTATCATCGTACAAAAGAGCTTTATGTAATTGCTGTTGTTGAGCAGACGAAAAAAGAGAAAGCTGACTGTCTCCGGTATCGTCCGTCAGATTCATAACATTATTCATTGTTATTCTAAAATAAATAAGTTTAATATTGTATAAATATTATATGCGCATACAAAATTATAAACATACATCGTGAAATACTTTTGTTTTTCGTTTAAAGAGTTAAATTCAAGAATTTAGATTCATCATACAGCTTCTGAGATAGGAAACTAAAGGGCAGCCCATGTTATCAACCATAATGCCATCATCATCCTATTATGAAGAAAAAAAAATTAGAATCTTTTAGTTATATTGAATGTCGGCTTAAAATTACAGTTCGTCTTCGTGGTCCAGTAGCCACCTTTTGTCGTTTGTTAGTAAAAGTACTACTGGTGCTATGTTTAAATTTAATTGTTTCGGTACTGATAATATCGTTTCTAGCACTTATTGTGATAGCTATAGTAGACCAGAACCCAAGCGTTTCAGTATTATAGATTGTCTAATAGTAAGTGCAAGTTTATTACAAGACTACTCCTTTGGTAATTAGCTTACAGTGTAACTGGAAGTAGCTTGAGCTTTCGCCCATTCTTTTACTTTCTGAATACAGGAAAAAGAAAGCGCAAAAACCGTACTTTGAAAATCGTCTTCTGCATTTTTTGGGAAATCTTGATACACGGTCAATTTACACGGTCGATTAAAAAAAGTCTGAAGTATTACTTACTTTTATAGATAGCCGCTACTCTAAGAAGAACGTATAGGTTTGTACGAGAATAAAAAAAAGAAAAATAAAAAATAAAACATGAAAGCGAAAAGACAAAGTAAATAAAGGTTAAGAAAAAGAAAAAGAAAAAAGAGATAAAAAAAGATGATCCAGGTGAATAATTAATACCATGCTACAAGAAGAACAAAAACAAGATCGCAAATATGGATAGTGGAGTTCTGCAAGGAAAGATGCTATGTTGGACTACAGTCCTTTTTACGACGAGACAAAGATTGGTAGGGGAAGCGTACAATAATGCCTTAACATTCAATGGCAAGATATTCTTCATAAACAACACCGCATCCCACAACTAGCTACGCTCCGTGGAGTCGTGGCCCTGCGGGTTTATAGACAATATTTTACAGATATGATATATATCAAAATGGTACGTCTATCATTGACAGAAATGATGCTACACTTTATTTGCACGAAATAGCAGCTAGGTCGCCATCGCTCATCGGCCTCTTTCTCCTACTATCAACTTTAACTACTAAAATTTTTTAAAAAACAGCAATAGAAACTACTATATTTGCTTCTTTTTAAAGATATGTAGAATGCATTGACAGCATATACTCTGGAAGAGAATCAGAAAAAAAACGTGAACAGTCACTTATACTCAGCCACCTTTCTTCACTTTTTTTTCCTTTATGAAATTTGACAAGTTATCTATTTTTTTTTTTTTTTTTTTTTCCTGTAAGCATATATTTCATTTTTACCCTTTTTTTTTATTATTATTATAATAAATAAAGCTAACAATGGCAACTACTACACTTCAGCTTTACTGGGATCTTGCTTCATTTGAACCCAGCGTTAGACAAACAGCAGCTCATTCATTGATTAAAACTCTTGCCGATTTCCAAAAGAATCATGAAGAAACTTTAGAGTCCAAGGATATTGCTGATACTGAAGAGAAGCTTGACCTTCTTTGCGCTTCTGATGTTTCATACGCTGTTCGTCGTTTGCTCCGTGGTCTTCCTTCTTCCAGACAAGGTGCTCGTCAAGGTTTTTCTTTAGCTTTGACCGAGGTAACTTATTTGACGTTTTAGATTATTTTTTTTTTATTTTACTTACTATAGATATATTAGCTTCTTGCTGTTATTGACCTTCTCTCTGCTAAACTCGTACTTGATCTTTTGTTCCAATATACTGAACGTACTGGATCCATGAGCGGTGATGAAACCCGTGATATGTTATTTGGTCGTCTTTTCGGTTTGATGTCAGTTGTTGCTTCTGGTATGATTGCTAGATCTTCTACTACTTCCGAAGATATCATTCGTATTGTTGAAAGCTTACACGAGATGGCCACTGCTAAGTCTTATCTTGCCGAAGTTTGTCATCATGTTGTTATCAACATTCTTCCTTACGTAAGTTTACAATTATATATATAAAAAAAAAGGGGAAATAGAGAAGAAAAAAAAAACCTAATATTATATTGTATAGTTGAAGGATACCGAACATCAATCAGCAGTTATTGAAAAAGTAAAGGAATTATTTTTCAACGGACCCATTACCAATGTAGATCAGCTTAACCTTGTTGTTGGTATTCAACAACAATTGGAAAATGTCGATTTATCTGAACAATTATCTAACTGGAAGAGCCAAACGATTTTGGATACTGCTAATTTAGCTCATTTGGCTAATATTCTCAAGGAAATTCCTATTGAGACTCAAGAAGCTTTGGCTGATTGGAAGCCTCAACTTCATTCCGTGTGGGATCCTCTTCTTGCTGTTTATTTCCAAGATGAGCAACCCAAAGAAATTGCTTCTTTCCAAGAATTTTGGTCTGTTGCTGTTGACAGTAAGTTATTTTTTTTAAAAAAAAATTATATGGCAAAAAAAATAATTAACTTTTTGCTTTTCATTTTAGACACTATGTTTGATAAGAATGCTTCCCATGGTCGTAAGTTCTGGGGTTTCCAACTTGTTGAAAAGGTTTTACGTCGTCTTTCTCCCGATCAAATGCCCTTGATTTTCACTGCCAACTTTATGAGAAGTTTCATCAACAATCTTTCTTCTGAAGATCGTTTCTTAAACAGAGCTGCTAGACATACCGTAAGTAACTTATATATGTGTGCGTGTATAGGGAGGGGTTTTTGTTTTTGTTTAAGAAACTGAGTGATATATATATTTTTAGGCTCATGTTATTCAAAACGTTGCTGAAGAGAACAAGCAAGTTGGTTTTGCATTAATCACTCAATTATTGGGTAAGAACGGTCACCAAAACTTTGACCGTATTACACGTACCAAGACTGTTGAAAACTTGTTGACCACCATGGATACTGAAGGTATCAAATCTTACCTCGAATACCTTGCTCAAACCTTTATCAACTTGGATGACAAGACCGCTGAGACCAGTCGTGAGTGGGCTCTTAACCAAATGACCTTATTGGTTACCAACACCAAGATCCCCAAGGAAGAACAATGGGTAACTGATTTAGTTCAATTCTTGATGATCCATTCTTTCTTTGATGTCAAATCTGCTGATAAGTCCAAGTCTTACTTGACCGGCCTTCAAAAGCCTACCCCCGCTCTTTCTGAATCTACCATCAAGTTCTGTCAAGAGCGTTTCCAAAACGTACTTGTTGCTCTTTCCAAGTTACCTCCTTTGCAACAAGCTGCTGTCAAGACCAAGAAATTAAATGGTATTACCAACGATGGTGAATTATGGGCTTTCAAGGTCTTCTCCATCTACCAAACTCTTCAAAAGAACAAGAAATTGACTACTCATATTGCCCCTGCTGCCAAGACCATCAAGGCTACTGAAAAGGCTGTCAAGATTGTTACCGAATTGAGATCCAAGATTGAAAAGATGGATAAAGCTCAAGTACACGATAGTGTTGAACGTGGTTTTGAAATTTTGTTCTTGAACATTATTCTTCATACTTTAATCAACGAAACTGAAGGTGTTTCTGTTTTGAGTGAATTAACTGATTGTTATGAAAAGACTTTTGCTACCAAGAAGACTAACAGCAAGAAGTCAAAGAAGGCTACTGAAGAAACCGAAGAACAATTAGATCCTATTGACGTTATCGTTGATATTCTTGTTTCTTTCTTGACCAATGAATCTCCTGTTCTCAAGAACCTTGCTGAACAAGTCTTTGAAATCTTCTCTCACAAGTTAACCAAGCAATCTCTTGAGATGCTCTTGACTATCTTGGCTAGTGGTGAAGATAACAAGCAAGACGGTGAACTCTTTGGTGATGATGATGAGGATTCCGAAGATGATGATGTTGAAATGATCGATATGGATAATATTGAGGAAGAGTCTGAAGATGATGATGAAGATGTCGATGAAGAGCTCCGTCAAAAGATTGAAGAAGCTATGAAGGCACAAGGTATTAACGCTGTTGATGATGCATCTGATGAAGAATTAGATGACGAGGCTATGGCCGCTTTTGATGAAAAGTTAGCTGAGGTATTCAAGCAAAAGAAGATTCTTAAAGAAGATAAGACAACCATGCAACAAAACGTTGTTCACTTCAAGAACAATGTTATGGGTTTGATTGTTATCTATGCTCGCAAGAACCCTACCAACCCTCTTGTATTGAGTTTGATTGTTCCTCTTTTAAATATTATTCGTGCCACTCCCAGTAAGTCCGTCACAAACCAATTTGTTGAAAAGGTTATTGCCTTCTTAAAGAACCGTCTTGCCAAGTCTACCGAATATCCTAAAGAACAAGCCGATTTTGTATTTGAA